>MJHO01000061.1:0-600000 GCA_002076135.1 Xerophyta viscosa | reverse complement strand
TGGTAGTATGGAGTTAACTTGGTGTTTGGAACGTGGTAATGTTTTGTGACACATTGACTCAACGTTGTTTAATACGTTTTATCTCATCCTAAGTGTATAGGCAAAGTGTGTTTCTACATACTAGGGGGATGTAGGCAAAGTGTATAGGCAAAGTGCTTTTGGTAGTATGGAGTTAACTTGGTGTTTGGAATGTGGTAATGTTTTGTGACACATTGACTCAACGTTGTTTAATACGTTTTATCTCATCCTAAGTGTATAGGCAAAGTGTGTTTCTACATACTGGAACGTGGTAATGTTTTGTGACACATTGACTCAACGATGTTTATTACGTTTTACCTCATCCTAGGATGTACATTCCAGCAGTTATGCTGCTGTTCACAAGAATGGTGGAATGAGTGAAACCCACCCGCCTGAAATAACTGCTAAGAAGATACTTTGTAGTCGGGTATCATATTGAATTTTACAATTTATCATGTTGATTAGTGAATGTTAACCTGTACCTCTGGTCATGACATCTAGATCTTAATGTTCAAGTTAAAATGCTATTGTTTCTTCTGAGTTGGCTTCAATAGAATCAAATATTCTTGTGCTTAACATTTGCAGAAGATGATTCTTTTGAGCCAGCACTACCTGTTAAGGTGGAGCCAAAGATCAGCTGGGAAGATGAAGATGTAGAGGAAGAAGATGTTAAGGAGTCTTGGGAGGACGAAGATGCTCCCCCGGTACATTTTTGCACAATTTCTCCTCTTTGCATTTTTCTATGCTGCTTCTTTGCTCTTGTAATTGCTCTAGAATAAGAGTCCGGTTTGCTTGGTTTTGTAAATGAGGCTTCATTCTAGTCTCCTTGTTGTTTTTATTGGTATTTAGTTGTTGTTTTTTTGTTATTTATAAATCTAGTATAGTATCTTGGTCTTGTTGAAATTCATTCAGTCTTGCTTTGCTGTAGGGGTGTGTTGTAACAAGTTGCCAATTTGGCAAATCTTGGGCAGGCAATTTGTACTACAACTAAGAGTGTTTTCTAGGTTAGACCGTCAGAGACAATCCACAGACTTTTGCTTCTTAAAACTGCTTTCTACAAAACCACTTCCTATAACCAGCTATAGCTGTTACCATTAATATAAAATACGAGACATTAAGTCAGCAATCTCATTATTTTGATGTTAAGGAGGTAGATTGTTTTAGCGAATAATGCTTGATATATTTTCGCTGGATCTTGAATGAATTGTACTATTACCTATGTGTGTTTTCTACCAAAAAGTTACAAAGGTTCTATTTTAGTCTATGCACAGGGTTTAGGATCTTAGGTGCCAGTAGTTGTCTCATGGCCTAGGGCTAGCATAGGCTGAACCCCTGTCTTTTCTTTTTTTAATATTAAAAAAAAATTAGATTTTTTTTTTTTTGCCAAAAAGATATTTCTTCTTTTAATTTAAAAAAAACATGCTTGTGCTTTCACAGGTACGTATAGGGATACGAGTTTACTGAAGTTTTGCTGTGCTTGATTTTGAAAAACTTTCTTACATATTAATTTTCTGCTGGCAAAGAATTGCATCAAAACATGAAGATGAGTGACTATCTTATCGTGCATTTCAAATGTAGGAATTTAATATCTTATGATATATCTAATAATTACCTTTTATGACTGCTCAAAGTACTTTTGCATGACACACAATCAAATAAGCTGGCGATGCGTCAATGACTATTTTTTAATGTTTTGAAGTTATATTCACATCCATATAGTGCATTTTCAAAATGTATTTAATAACCATGCTGAGTAAGTTCTTGATTACGTACTACACAAGTTTGTAAAATGTAGTGGAGTACATCATTTGAAGAGAGTGAATCTGTTAAGATAGTAAATGTTTCTTCTACCAGTGGCCGGGCTAGGTTTTGATACTTGGGGGCTCCAATGAAACATGGGAGCCACTGTAAGATAATAAGCGAGAAAAGGGACCGGATATTGATTTTTTAGGGATAAAATTCTCCTTATGGAGTGAGGATTTGATACTTCGTAACAGCATAGCAGTGGTTGCTGGTGCTTTTTTCGGGAAGGTGGCTTTGCCCTGCTTCTTAGCGAGTTATGATATGCTCTGAATGAGTGAAGGAGAAAGTACATTCGTTTCCATTTGGGACTACTTCTCCTTTTGTTTATGGCATGCCTCATATAATGGCTGTGGAACTTGTCAGTACTAGATAGTTGAGATGATTATGCATAAGATGGATTGTGGACAAGTTTAATAAACGCACTAAATCAATATGATGCATAATATCCCTTCTAAAATGGTTATCTGTAGTTTAGTTTTAATGATAAAAAGTGATACATTGTTATCTTTTTTCCATTATTTATAGCATTGTATGTCGCACAATTGTTGTTAATAAGAGAATCTTAGGCCTCCAGCAGTTTCTTCCAAAGTTCTGAAGTAATGTGAAATGTTCTGCTTCTAATTGAACATGGAACTCTTAGCATTCAATTTGACTGATGATGGAGAATCTATGGGAGGTCAAGTCGTACTACTGCTAATAGGTGTGACCTTGCAAGTACCAACAGCGAATGGTGTGCCCCCCGCGGGCGTCCTTGAATAGTATGGATTTTGTAGAGAATGGTGGTCATAGAAGTAGTACCTAAATTGACGTATATTTACTCAGAAGCTGTAAGCATTTGTTTGGTCGTTCCAACTTGGTAGATTGATCTAGTTGGTTGGAGATTAACAAGTTTAACAAGGAAAGATTGTGGCAATAATGCCTTCTGCATAGTGTACCATGATTTTAGAGACAACTTATGATGTGATATGAATTGGTTGTCATTTCAGTTTCAGCTATGCAATATGACTAAGCTTGTATCTGTTTGTTCAGGCACCTGCACCAGCTCCAGCAGAAACGGCAGCACCAAAACCTGCTGCCAAACGTACTGGAAAGAAAGCTGAGCAGCCTGAAGCCAAGTCAAAAGAGCCGGTCAACCAAGTGGTGGATGAAGTCCTTACAGATCCTGTAGCAGAGAAGCTACGCCAACAAAGGTAAAGTATTGTTGATCTTATTTTACATAACTGATTTTGTTTAAAAGATACATTTGCTTAAAAGAGTTTATCGTGATTTATAACGAGTTCTCGACTGTTAAAAGTTTAATATTTTCTTTCTTTGGCAGACTTGTAGAAGAAGCCGATTACAAGTCTACTGCAGAGTTATTTGCCAAGAAAGAAGATGGTAAGACGTTGGATAACTTCATCCCAAAGTCTGAGAGTGATTTCTTGGAGTATGCGGAGCTACTTTCACATAAAATCCGGCCATACGAGGTAATTCCAACATTTGCTGCTATGTGCATTTGATATTTGGCATAATTTTCTATGCTGAAGGTTTCTCGATTGTGTTGAAATGGCGAGTGTTAAGAATTTGTCCTCCGGCGAGTTGCTTATTTTTTACATCTTAGAGAGCCATCAAATCAAATTTCACAAGTTATAGATGCCTTGTTATCCTCAGTTGCATTTTTAGTAGTAAGTACTTCTCTTTCATTGTGGGTTTCCATTTTACTGGCCATTATCTTCCTCTTTTGGTTAATCTACAGAAAAGTTTTCATTATATGGGCCTGTTGAAAGCTGTCATGAGGCTTTCAATGACTTCACTTAAAGCAGGAGATGCAAAGGACATAGCTTCTTCAGTTACAGCAATTGCCAATGAAAAACTCAAGGGAGAGAAGGAAGCCAATGCTGGTAAAAAGAAGCAAGGTATGGATTTTGCAAAATTTGTCAGTTGTTTAGCATCTACTGCTGGATCTTTTAATTCTAATTACTATTCCCCCTGGCTGTATTCAAACTGCATTTTCTGTTTTTGCAGGGGGTAAGAAAAAGCAGCTTCATGTTGAGAGAGCTGCTGATGATATGATTACTGGTGCCTACGATGATGTTGGGGATGATTATGACTTTATGTGAATCTTGAAGTTCGTTTTTATTTTGTTTCTCTTATTTATTATGAGTCCAGGATCTGCGGCTTTGGTCATAGGGAGGGTGGTTTCCATGATAGTTGCCATTTCGTAAGTCGCACTTCCCATTATACCTTAATGGGATGCGCATCCCTTTGTGGAATAAGATGTTGTCTGTTTTGGCAACTCCTTTTTTTCCCAATTTTTTGTGTTAAAGATTACAATTGGAAGATGGTATACTTATAAATTCTTTCCTACTCACCATCGAACATTAGTAACTACTGTTGCATGGGCTTCACCTGTAAAAGTATTGTTTAAAGTCTGAAATTAAATACCGTGTAGTTCTTAAAATCTTTGCCTGACATTTTCACCACTTGCCATCGCAGTCATCAGTTACTGCAATAGCTAGAACGTGAAACTTTCAGGCTGTCGTCTTGTGTTGCGGAATTTTAATGGAAAGGAGAGTTTTACTAAGGGTTGATTCCCATCACAGCAGGCTGTCTCTGGACCTTGTTGATGCTGGTGCTAAGGACAAACTTCCCTGAAGCTTGGAGCGAGCTTCCTGCTCCGTTAATTACTTATTGATTGTATATTGAGCACTTCCATTCATCAGAATTTTTTATACAATTAAAATCGCAAGTAATGTATATACATGGTATGTCTTTCGATTGTATTATTACCGTAACCTTCCGAAAGTGGCATTTCTGTTGTATATTGCGTGGCATTTTGTGGTATTTGCCCTTTGTATTTGACTAATGGATACATTATTGGGAAGCAAGGTGTGCCGTTCAGTGTGTATATATATATATATATATATATATATATATATATATATATGTATGTATATATATATATATATATATATATATATATATATGTATGTATATATATATATATATATATATGTATGTATTTATACGTATATTTCTAGTTAAACAATGGGCTAATGGAACTCGCAAACCCCTGACACTGAACGGCACACCTTGCTTCCCAATAATGTATCGTTATCTTTTTCAGTCATATTATGTTAATGAAAATGTTAATACTTGATATAATTCTTAGTTAACAATGTTATATAATATTAGGAATTGCATTGTAACATTTGTAAGGTCATGGGCTTATGTAAAAGCTTTGAATATATACCAGTATACTAGTAAAGTCGGAGCAAAAGTGAAATTTCGCATTCCCACCAAGACAGGTCCGTTATTACAGTAAAGTCGTAGTGAAGAGTCTCAAACATTTTGACATCGATGTTTGAATACAAAAATCCAGTGTATTTAAAAAATTTTAGTAGTAGTAGTAAGAAACGTTCTTTCTATTTTCCGGCACTTGCACTTGCACTGCATTTTTACATCTCATTTTCTTACACTTGCAAGTAATTTTTTTTTTAAACGGTACTAAAATATGTTTTTTTAAAGTTTGTTTTTTAGCTACAATTTTAATGATTTATTAGACGTATACTTTTTCCCTTTTTAGAAAAAGTGTGAGAAATTTAAAACTAAAGTACAATAAAATATTTTACTTTCTAAACTATTACCAACGAGATCAATAATTATATCCCCAGCGGCTCCTCTACTACATTTGCACAGACATCCTTGTGTATATATACTGATGTTGTGTGCATTATACAAAGTCTTATCTTAATGACTACTTCTTATATTTATATTGTATTATTGATCCAATGAATGTACATTTGGTGCGGTATTTTAACGTTAAAAATCTCCTTTATTACTCTCCAAAACCGCCCAGCTGGGACCGCTGCGTTACAACCGTCACTGGTATTTTAAAAATTGCCCTCCTGCTCAAATTTGAAATCTTTCAAAAACAAAGCCGTCACCTCTCACACGTGCGAAGCCGACCTTCAACCAAACATCCCCACACGTGCCAACCCCACATACAAATCACTCTCCGCCTTCCCCTCTCTCTTCTTTAACTTTTCCCATTTCTCTTATTTTCTAATATTCCTCCCCACCTCGCCCACTCACCGGCGAAGACGAGGTCGGATCTGCTGTCAATCCTGCCCCGGTATCAGCATTCCGGCGAGGTAAGGACCACCAATGTCGACAGAGGATGAGAAGTTGCTGAAGGAGGCGAAGAAACTACCGTGGGATGAGCGCTTGCTGCACAAGAACTGGAAGGTTCGCAACGACGCCAACATCGACCTTGCCGCCGTCTGTGATTCCATCACCGATCCCAAGGATCCCCGCCTTAGAGATTTCGGTTAGATCCGATCTACCTCCTTGAGATCCGAATTCTGCCGGATCTGACGGTTTATCTTTTGTGCTTTGTTGTTTGCTTCAGGGCCGCTGTTCAAGAAGACCGTTGCGGACTCCAATGCACCCGTGCAGGAGAAGGCGCTCGACGCGCTGATTGCTTACCTCAGAGCTGCTGATGCCGACGCGGGGAGGTGAGACTAATCTGCGGGCTGCATTGCAGTGAGACCTCATGATTTCTTTTTGAGAAGTTGATAACTTGGTTTTGATGGTTTATGGTGTAGGTATGCAAAGGAGGTTTGCGATTCTATTGTTGCAAAATGCCTCACAGGACGGACCAAGACGGTGGAGAAGGCTCAGACTGCGTTTCTGCTTTGGGTCGAGTTGGAGGCTATTGACGTGTTCCTGGTACGACGACCATTTCTTTCCATCGAGTCGAAGGAAGTGTAGATATCTGAATAAATGCAATTAGTAGATTCTTTATTTGAAAAGCGTCACTGTTGAAGCTAAATTTAGTTGGGGAAAATCTATTCCTAAAAGTAGTTCTTGATATTATTTTTAACCAATCACCAAATTTTGAGACAAAAAGAGAACTTTCCTTTTCTACAAATTGAAATTTGAAACTCAATACCGTTAGGGTTGTAGATAATTATGTGCGTAAGTTTTGGTCATATCTAGAGTGTTAATGAGGTTTATGCAGTGATTTGAGACTTGGGAGTTTATGCAGCAATTAGGTTTCTGAGTTTCTGGAAGAGTGTGGAGAATGTATGAATTTAACAGAATACATTTGTTATTTGCAAATTGTACACGTTTTGTTGATTACTGTTCATATAACTTCACTAGCACAGTTGTTTAAGCAAGTTACTTACTGTAAATGACGTGTGTAGGGCATACGTTTTGAATGATTGCTTGAACAACTCGATCTACTTGATTTAGCTTATTTGCTTTGGCTGCTGTTCCATGCATAATGATGTTTGTAGGGGCTTTCTTTCTACTCCTTATATTTTCATACTTGAAATCTCTATGATTCAAGTCTGAGTCACTCATTTGTATGCTTATTTCATAGATGTAATTATATTATTATACGCATTCAAATCTAGTAGTTAACCAAGGTTAGTAGTATGATATCTATATCGAATTGTTATATTTAGATATTGATATTGAGTACATGTATAAAAAAAAAAACTCCGCTGAACGAGCAGCCAATTGAATTTTTGGTCAAAGTGAAGTTGAAAATGTGGATTTTGGTAGCATCTATAAATATGGATGTACTCTTTATTATTGATTATTGAAGAAGAATATATATATTTTTAATATTTTAGTTGCAGAAGTAGTGTCATTATAGAGCTGCCATCAGACTGTCGTTGTTATCTTTGCTTCGTCCGGGAGCTGCATGGCCGGTTTATAACAAATTGATATTAGAGCAGTCGGTTATGAATCTGAACCCCTGTCCTGGTTGTATGTACCAAATTTACCCCCACAACCAATAACTATCATCTTCACCATCCCCCGGTATCAAAAAAAAAAAAAAAAAAAAATACAGCATGTCATCATACAGGGATACATCAGAACGAGAACTTCACGCTTCGCCGCTATTCCGCAATTATTCACTATCGCCTCCTCCATCCCACATTCCATCCCTACTATAGTTCTTGCAGTCATCAACCATATTACTCCCAACCTTATTACCCGCAACGACCACCACCATCACATTGATCCCCTTATCCGTCACCTTTCATTCAGGTGCCACCTCAGCAGAGTTACTATCCTTCCTCGCCACCACAACGCTTAGATTCTCCACGGACATTGCATGCTCCGCAATCACAAGAACCACTCTACCGCCATCATCATTAGCCAACACCTCTTATACTAGCTGACATGGTTTAGAAAATGCTGGATCAATTGGACGAGATATTTCGGAAGTCTAATGAAAGATTTGAGAGGACAATCAAGCAACTAGAAGATCAAAGGATTACTTCGCGCCTTCAAGACCTTCGCACTCTTCGATAAGTTAATCCAGTGGCACAATACTGGATCAAATTTATGGGACATAAAGCTGATATTTGCTTCGAGTCTGAACAACAAATTATCGACATATTCGTCAATGGTCTCGACAGAGATACTCAATGGGAATTTGAAGCATGCCTGTACTCTTTGCACTACAGCTGTTTTTGTTTACCGAATGGTTTTATTTGTCTAGCTATGCTAAGTGAGTATTTTGAAGACATTAGAGATGATTGGAATGACAAGATACGAGATATCGGTCGAGAAAATCCTACAGCTACTGACACTACACTTCAGTGGTTATACGTTCTTATGCATGCATCCATCCCTTATTTATCAGTCACGATCACTAGTCATTTGTTTGACGTATTTGTTTTTGTCGTTTGGACGATATTAACATTCGGGAATATCTAAGCACGCGAACTTTGCGAACAATGTTATTTTTAAGATGGGTGTAATGTAATGTACTAGGTCTAAAGGGTCCGAGCCGCTTGAAGATATTGATAAAGGGTCAAGTATGAGTTGAGTCTGAATTTAGGGTTATGGAGGAATAACCTCTATAAATATGGATGTACTTTTTGTTATTGATTATGGAAGAAGATTATTATTTTAATATTTTTGTTGTAGAAGTAGGATAATTGTAGAGCCGTCATCGGACCGTCGGTGTTTTCTTTGCTATGGCCGGGCTGTCGATGGGAGATGTGTAGCCGGGTTATAACAAATTGGTATCAGAGCAGTCGATTTCGAACTTTTGTCGCCGCTGCATGTACTAAATTTATCCCCAAAACCATTATTCTATCATTCTCACCATCCACCGATATCAACAAAAAAATACAGCACTGTCATCATACTGAGATACATCCGAATCAAAACCCTACGCATTGTTGCTAGTTCGCAATTATTCACCATCGTCCAATCTATCTCACACTCCATACCTACCATGTTTATGCAGTCATCGTCATAATACTTCCAACTTTATTACCAGCTGGCAGCTGCCATAACCACCATCATATTGGTCTCCTTATCCATCATTTTATGTTCATAGGCCACCCCAGGTGAGTTGCTATCCATCCTCGCCACCATAACGCTACGATTCTCCACTGACCTTGCATACTCTGCAACCACAACCACCACCCCATCGTCGTCATCACCAGCGGACACCTCTTATACCAACTGATGTGGTTGAGAAAATGCTGGATAAATTGGATGAGATATTTAAAAAAGCTAATGTAAGACTTGAGAGGACGATCAAGCGACTAGAAGATCAAAGGAACGATTCGCGCCTTCAAGATCATCGTACTATTCTACAAGTTGATTTAGTGGCACAATATTGGATCAAATTTACGAGACATAGAGCTGATATTCACTTCGAATCTGAACAACAAATTATCGATATATTCATCGATGGTTTGGACAACGATTTTAAATGGGAATTGAAGCAAGCCGGCACTCCTTGCACTACACTACTTTATCTGTTGAGCTACGTCTAAGTGGGTATTTTGAAGACATTAAAGATGATTTGATGACAAGATACAAGATATAGGCTGAGAAATTCCTGCAGCTGCTGGCACTACACTTTAGTGGTTATCCATCCCCAATTTTTAACGGTCTCGACCATTAGCCATTTATTCGACGTATTTGTTTTTGATATTTGTATGACATCAGTATTCGGGAGCATCTGAGCGTGCTAACTTTGCGGATAAGGTTGTTTTTGAGATGGGTGAAATGTTATGTACCAGGTCTAAAGTGCTCGAACCGCATGAAGATATCAATCAAGGGTCAAGTATTAGTTGAGTCTGAATTTAGGATATATATTAGGAATATTATGTAAAGAAATTTAGTAAAATATTTGTATTTGAGAAGATATTATTCGGAGTTGTTTTAAGAGTATATTAGGAAAGATATTATTCAGAGTTTTTTTTAGAAGGATATTTAGGATTTGGAGGGCTCATCTATATAAATTTGGATATACTATTGTTATTAATTATGACAGAAGAATAGTTTCTTTTTAATATTTTAGTTGTAGAAGTAGGATAATTTTAGCACCATTGCCGATGTTATCTTCGCAGCGCCGAGCTGCCGACAGGAGCCGCCTAGCCGGTTCATAACGATATCTTAGTGTTTTTATACTAATAAATGATAACTACACCAACTCTAGTTGAAGTATATGTTTTGTTTTGTAAATCATTAGACTACTTATTTTGTGGTTTAGAAAACCATAAGCAACTAATCTTCATACCGTTATTTTGGGAATTTCTCAAAATATTAAAATTGTATTGCAAATTTAGTCTTAAAGTAGCCTACAATCATAATATTCACATATTACTAATTATCACAAGTTTGTTTAAAGGATAAATAGCTACTAAGATAGAGCTTTATTGAAGTGCAAATATCGATATGAACGTAATAAGTTAATAGTGAAATACAAGAATAAAGTAAAAGGTTCTGATAGGCTATTAGTGTTATTTGAAGAATGCGCGGCCTATAGAAGATAGGATGAAGATGTGAGGGAATTAATCAGAAAAATCAAGAGGATGGGACCTCAATGCATTTTGGAGACGTTGTGTAATGGATGATGTTGGCATCCATGTAGAAGAACACATATAAAATCAATGTTGTTTATGATGCTCTTACGGTTTACCACAGACAAGCTTTTTCCTAGTGTAACAACATATTCCGTGTTGGCTCCTAGTTTTTTGCCCGTTTACAACAATATAGGACTAGTGTGTTGTTAATAGACCATGCTTCCTTTTTTGTTACTGGTAAATTTTGTCTGGCTGTCTTTGTGATTAGCTTCTAATGTAGTACATCACAAGTAGTTGGCTTACCTGTAACTGGTCGACCATGTTCGGTAATCACTAGAATGATATTTGTTGTGTTGGTTTCTTGGTTTATTGCCTGTTGGAGGTTATGTTTTACTTATTGTAATCAGAGAAATAATTATTTTTATAGGTTTGAACTGGCTAGCTCAAGTAGCTAATATCGTTTTTTAGATGTTTATATTATCTTAACAAACAGATTGGCTCAAATGGTTGGTTTATTTTTTTTAGCCAAGTTATGAATGTCGGATTTTCTTATATTGCGTGATAACGATGTGGCAGGAAGCCATGGAAAAGGCTATCAAAAACAAAGTTGCAAAAGCTGTTGTGCCAGCTATAGATGTCATGTTTCAAGCTCTCAGGTTTCTCTATTTACATCATTGCCTGTACTTCTATGATTTATTGATATTGCAAGACACAAATCTCGAATTATTTTTGTTTGTTTCTTATTTGCTTGTAAGTGAGTTTGGAGCAAAAGTGGTTCCCCCAAAAAGAATTCTGAAAATGCTTCCTGAACTTTTTGATCACCAAGATCAGAATGTTCGTGCATCATCTAAAGGATTGACTCTTGAGCTTTGTCGTTGGATTGGGAAAGAGCCAGTGAAGTCCATTTTGTTTGAGAAGATGCGTGATACTATGGTGAGTGCCACGTAGTTTCCCCATTCTATGAACTTTTGTTATGTGTGGTGCAGTTGTAATAATCCCTGTTTATACCTTTTTTGAAGAAAAAAGAGCTTGAGGCAGAGCTTGGAAATGTTATTGGAACTGCTAAGCCTACACGGAAAATAAGGTATTTTGGATATGCGATTTTAGCATATTTAATATTGCGTATCCCATTTTTTCAAGTCTGTAATTGATTGCAAGGTTTCAGAGATATTATAAAATTAAAGTTGAAATTATGAGTCATCTAATTGTTATTAGTTTAGGGTGTCTTAGTATTTTGGAAGTTATTTACAGCGTGATGTGCGTTGCTGGCATCTAGAAAATTTTTAACGTAGCAGACATTATTTCTTCTAGTACAGGTTCCCAACGTCTGAAGATGTTACATTGGTTTAGGATATACTGGTTTTTATAAGTTGGTGTGAGGCATGAACGAAACTAATTTTAACATTACAATATTACTTTACGATGGCAACAATCTCAAAGTCAAGTCATTTGCATGTTGGATAGATTGTCAAGCAGCATTGTCGTATAAAAGATGATCCTGTAGCATATGTATTTCAAGGATTTTTACATACTGAAATATTTTATTCATACATATTAGATCCGAACAAGACAAGGAACCAGAGCAGGAAATTGTTAGCGAAGCTTCTAGAGCTGTCGGTTCCGAGGAATCTGCAGCAGATGGTAGGAATTAGCTCAAGCAAATTCTGTTGTGATCATCTATATTTATTGTTGTTTACATGCATTGCTTTTAAATAGTGCTTGCTAATAGATTTTCCCTTGTGAAAAGAATGATGTGCATTTTTTGTTGTAGTTCCCCTGGAAGTTGATGAATATGATCTTCTGGACCCTGTTGATATTTTGGTTCCTCTAGAGAAGTCAGGGTTTTGGGAAGGAGTGGTCAGTAGTTTTCTCCTGTTTCTTTGATAGTTTTGTTATGTTGTCTTGTTCCTCTGTAAACAAGGTGTAGTGTACCACTAGGGAAGCAAATATTTTTGTTATTGGCCCCGTTTACCTCTAAATAATTTGTCTTGTTCTTACAGAAAGCAAGCAAATGGTCTGATAGGAAGGATGCTGTTGGTGAACTTAAAAAGCTTTCTGATTCAGCCAAAAAAATTGCTCCTGGTGATTTCTCTGAAGTTTGCCGGACACTTAAGAAGGTGAAGTCATGTTAAAATTGGTGATACATAATGTCGATTTGCCTTTTGCCATACTTTTAGTTTGCTCTTCTTTTTGCATTATAATTGTTGATTTCAAGCTTTAAGTTCCGGGCCGACCGTACCTAGATAAACATCCTCCGCGACCGACGGCCCATTCACTCTTTCTCTCTTTTTTGCAATGTGTTTCTTCCTCTCTCGTGCCAGTGCGTAGGCGTATGAACAAGAAAGTCACGGACCGGGTAGCCCATAGTTTCCTTTATGCTAGCTTGATAATGAAGCTCCGCGTGATCTGAAAAGGTCATGCGATGATACTCCCCTGAACAATACTTCTACTTCTTTTATTATATTTTTATTTTAATGTACTAATGGTTGGCACACGATGGCACGGTTTGCTCGGCATAGTCGTGTAGGAATCTGAGTCCTACGTACCTCCGCTCAAATTCGCATAGAAATTTGCTAGTACTTTTGTTAAACTTTTCCTACTTTCCTTCATTATATAGTTCTCCTGGATTTTTATGAGCTGCTCTTGAGAAAGCAAACATTTCCTTCGTGATTCTTATCGATGAAAATGATTCTAATGCAACCTTGTTTTCACATCTCCAAGCTCTCTTTTCTAGCTGCTTATTCCTATATTATGCATTTTTTTTTGTCTAAATCGGTGTTTTTCTCTTAACAGCTTGTTACAGATGTAAACCTAGCTGTTTCAGTAGAAGCTGTTTATGCAGTTGGAAATCTAGCGAAGGGTTTAAGAAACCATTTCTCTGGCAGCTCCCATTTTCTACTGCCTGTACTTCTTGTGAGTAGCTAAGACTCAGCTTATTTTCAAGCATGTTTCTCTAAGTTCTGCATGCTAATCATTTTATGTGGATATTTTACTTCATTTGCAACAAATAAACATCGAAAATGTGAGGGTGAGTATGTGCGTGTGTTTTCATTTCTTAAATGAAGCACTCAACCTTGAGCTCTTAAATGTGAGTGTGTGTGTGTGTTTTCATTTCTTTATTTATGGTAGTTATGAAATTGTTATGTTTGTCTCTGTATGCCTTTAACAGGAAAAGTTGAAGGAAAAGAAGCCTGTCCTAATGGAAGCTCTAACTCAAACACTTCAAGCTATGCACAAGTCGGGTTGTCTAACCCTCGTTGATGTAGTTGAAGGTGAGTTTCTATTGATTGCATCACCTCTTTTATTCATTTTTTTTTCCTTAATTCGCAAGGATGCTTCATGCAATGGTATTTATCTGACAACCGGCAAGATCATTGGGAAGGTCTAATAGGAAGAGAAATATGAGCCAAACTATCCACATTTGAGCCCCACTATTGTGATTGTCACGGCTTCATTTGCTCATTTTTTGCAGATCTGATTGCATGCTCTGCTTTTGTTTACAAATTTTAAATACTAAATTAATTTCTGCAGATGTCAAAGTGGCAGTAAAAAATAAAGTTCCTCTCGTCCGGTGTTTAACTTTGAACTGGGTTACATTTTGTATTGAGACAAGTAATAAAGCAGCTGTTCTCAAATTGCACAAGGATTATGTTCCTATTTGTATGGAGGTCAGTGCTCCTATCTCTGTTTCCCCAACGCTGTGATTTTCACGCATGTTTCCCTATATAACTATGAGATCTTATCTGGAGATGAACTATATTCACATTAAGTTTGCCTGTCTTGCATTTGTAGAGCTTGAATGATGGTACCCCAGAAGTAAGAGATGCTTCTTTTGCTGCTTTGGCTGCTATAGCGAAGGTAATTATACATAAAAACACGGTCCTTGCCCCTTCCCTCCCTCTTCAGCCAGTCCATGCTCGCCTACATATTCTGATCTGTGTGCTTTGCGCTTTTGGATGTATTTGAAGTATAGCTACTTCTCTTTGTTACTCCAGGTAGTAGGCATGAGGCCCTTAGAGAAATCTCTGGAAAAACTTGATGATGTGAGGAAGAAAAAACTATCAGAGTTGATTGGGAGTTCCAGTACTTCTACGGTGTCTGGTTCAGGTTTGTATCTGTCCTAAGTACTCTTTGCCATGTATAGTTCTGATGCTAATACATTTGATATTTTTGATGGCAGCTGTTACATCAACAGCAAGAAGCTCAGCTGAAGAGGTGGTTATTTCTGGGTCTATTTTCCGGTTATTTTCTTTCTGCAATATGGTTTTTACCTGATAAACTGATAGCTATATTACTGTTGCGCGCTGCGTTTTCCTTGTATGGATGAGGTTTAGTCTGTCAATGGTTGAATCTTTTTTTTCTTTCTGATGCAATTCAATGCTAAAAAAATGAGCGGTAACCATTGCTATTTCTTTCTAAGAAAAATGTTGAAATTGCACTCTAATCAAAAGAAGATTATCACTTCATTGATTATTACTTACATTTTAAAGATCTTTTCTCAAAATATTTCGATACTGCATTTATTGTTTGTGATTACTTGAATGCATCTTAGATTTGGCTGCAAGATTTTTTCTATTATGTGTGTATATGGTTATTTGCTTCGTTATTAAAAAGAAAAGGCAATATGAGATCTCAACTGTTGCTGCAAATTACTTTTTTCTATGTTCGTATTTTGTTGTAAGTATGGAAAATCTCCACAACGGTTGTGAAGCAAAGCAAGCTTTTCTTTAATCTCATTTTGCTATATTATTTTCCATACTTTGACTCTATTTCTGTTTTATTACTACATATATGGGAAACTAAGTTTGTTTCATTTTGGTCGAATGAATTGTATAGGCTACTGACATCTCATTAGCGAGAAGATCAGCAGCTAGCATGCTTAGTGGAAAGAGACCAGCTCAGCCAGCAGTATGTATATGCAATAATATTTTTACTTCGCCTTTTTCTTTTTTCATTTTTTTTTGCTTCTTGACTTGACTATGTTCTACTTAGCCAACTGCAAAGAAAACTAGTTCAGTAAAGCCTGGGACAGTGAAGAAGGCTGATGCTGGTCAACTGAAGGCACTAACCCCAGTTGAAGATGTTGAGGTATACTGGGAAGAAGTCAAACCTAACTTGCTTTAGTACATCAAACTACTATTTTCTTTTCTATTGTATTATGAGGTTGTTCAAAACAACTAAATTTGTAAAAGAGCCGTTGATATGTTATCCTTAACATTCTACCCTCATACGATAATTATTTGCATGTTTGCAGCCTGGGGATATGAGTTTGGAAGAAATTGAGGGAAGGTTAAGTTCTTTTGTACCTGCTGAGACAATTTCACAGATGAAAAGTGGCATTTGGAAAGAGCGTCTAGAAGGTTTGTTAAAATCACAGCAAGAAATTTATACAAGATTTGGTCGCTTCGTATGTATTATATTCAATGCTTCATCTAAACCGCATCTCATATTGTCCCGGTGTTCCTTTTTTGTTATAGCCACATCTTCCTGTACTTGTCATTCCAAAACATTAACCTACATCTTTGTTCTGCTTGTCAAGAAACAATTGTGAATATGAGATATCTTCCTTTGTTTTTCTTTGGGGTATCAAGAATCATCTTCTGCTTATCTTGTCTAACAGCAATCTAAAGCTCACTTGAACCAATTACCCTAATTTGCAGTGGCAGTTGGCAATTTTATATACGCGAGGTTTAATCAACAATTTTTTATAATATTATATAAAAATTGTGTATTTTTCCTTTTTATGTTCCTAGGTAATGATATGAACCTGAATTCAAATACCAACAATTTTGATTTTGTTCCAGATATAAGAAAAATTGTTTTATTACTATTTAGATTGCCATACCTGCACCCGGAGCTTGCTAAAGGGTGTGTAAACGGTGGCCCTTGTAACACAACATGTACATGAATTAAACTATCAAACTTCCTGGTTGTCCCTTTCCTTCAAATTTTCCTAAAACGTAACTTCTTGTTTGGAGACGGTTTTATTTACTATGTTATTATGCCAAATGTCTCTGTGATGCAGCAATGGGGTTGCTTAAGCAGCAGGTTGAAAGTATTGAAGATCTTGATCAGTCTGTGGAGATCTTGGTCCGATTGTTATGTGCAGTTCCTGGTTGGTCTGAGAAAAATGTGCAGGTATGTGGTATGAATATTTTGGTTTTGTATGCATGGAAGTTATAATTGTCTTATGATTATTACCTTGTTAATGATTTCAGGTTCAGCAGCACGTAATTGAGGTCATAGATTATATGGCTTCAACCACCAAAAGGTTTCCGAAAAAGTGTGTTGTACTCTGTCTGTTAGGTATGTTAATTGATTCATTTTATTTTATAAGCCATGCCCTAGTAACTCCTAATTCATATAATTTGAAACTATATAGCCATGCGGTGATATGACTTTGAAGTGTAGATGACTTTTAAGTGTTGTAAGAAGGTGCCATTAAGATTCTTTGCTTGGTTGTGTGTATGACTACCATAGAAGCGACCCTTGTTACCTTGCAGATTATGACATGATATTCAAAAGTTTGAAAAGAAAATGTCAAACCTTACCAAGGGCATGTTTGGAGTAGGCGTAGTAGTAGGTATATCCCAATCAAATTACTAGCGTATTTACCATTTTAGCTTGGGTAGTTGTTACTTATGACTTGGGCACCACAAAGTCTGCTTGTTGGGACCAGATCTTTCTCAAGAGAGACGGAGAGTTTCAGATCAAATTGAGATGGAGATGGAGAGCCTGGCGGGAGTGTAGGAGCGATGAGGTGGTCGTGTTGCTTGAGATAGATACTAAGGCCAGCAGGAGAGAGATGGTGGGTCTATGCTGCTATGATGCCAGAATGATGGCAATGATGCGGAGTTACGTAGAGAGAGGGACAAGCATGACAGCTGTAGCTAATTGACTACGGTGCCTCAACGATAGCCGATGGGATGTGTTGGGGTTACCAGCACGTGCCAATGTCTCACGTTTGAGAATTTAACGTTTTAAGTGGGTAAGATTTACCACCCTCATTTGGGGATGTAAATGCTACAGTCCCATGAATGGTGTTATACCCGCACCAAACTAGGATAACTCTTAATAGTTATACCTCATTTACTAGGGTTCCAAGTGTGCCCCTAAGAAATTTTTTCCAACGATTAGTATGGCCTTAATCTGCAACCATAACATATAAGGTTCTTCATAAGTTCTATATATAGATGGTAGAAGACGTTTTCCCCTTTCAAATAAGGAGTATTGGGCGTTGATCATGTTTCATTTCTACGCTCAATCTCTTTCTGTGCTAGATTGTTGTTTTTGTCTTAATATCTATTGAACTATTTCATTTTTAATTCTTGAACTAAGGCAACACTATATGAATTTTCGACCCTTTTTTAAAAGGAATAAGTGAAAGAGTAGCTGACATCAAAACACGGGTACATGCAATGAAATGTCTCACTACGTTCTCAGAGGCAGTTGGCCCAGCATTTGTGTTTGACAGGGTAAGCAGATGCACAATTTTAAATTATTTTTCTTACATGCTCCAAAAGTGAAATTCGTAATATGTGGTTCTTGAATGTCAGCTGTACAAAATAATGAAGGAACATAAGAATCCTAAGGTTCTCAGTGAAGGTGTTCTTTGGATGGTCTCTGCTGTTGAAGATTTTGGTGTTTCCCATCTGAAGCTGAAGGTGCTATTTCCCCGGATTCTGCATTAGTTGTTCATTCCAAATTGCTTTTCTGAATATCTACTGCTTGATCTGACTATTTAACAAAAGCACTTCTTTTCAGGATTTGATTGATTTTTGCAAAGATGTAGGACTACAATCTAGTGTTGCAGCAACAAGGAATTCAACCATCAAACTTATTGGGATGCTGCATAAGTTTGTTGGTCCAGACGTTAAGGGTTTCCTTACTGATGTCAAGCCTGCATTATTAAGTGCTCTTGATGCCGAGTATGAGAAGAATCCATACG
Organism: Xerophyta viscosa; assembly: GCA_002076135.1. Classification (NCBI taxonomy): domain Eukaryota; kingdom Viridiplantae; phylum Streptophyta; class Magnoliopsida; order Pandanales; family Velloziaceae; genus Xerophyta; species Xerophyta viscosa. The sequence goes on along the minus strand of MJHO01000061.1, from coordinate 581,400 downwards.
AGGTAACCTTTAGTAAGCATCCTGTACTTATCTGTGTCCTTCAATATCCATTTTGTTATCATTGTTTTCTTTGACAGGGAGCAGCCGCAGCTCCAAAAAAGACAATAAAAGCTTCGGATTCTGCATCAGTATCTTCAGTCGGTTTTGATGGTCTGCCAAGAGAAGATATTAGCTCAAAGATAACTCCTACTTTGCTACAAAGCTTGGGTAGTTCAGACTGGAAGGTACTGGTTCTTTATGTAGGCATGTACATACGCCTTCATGCATGCTTTGTATGCATATGCGAATTTTTGTGATAATAGACATGCATGATTTTTATATAATTTATCATGTATGCATATTTACCTGTTGGACACCACATATTTGGAATCTTCTATATGGAGATTGAAATACTTCGTCTCCTATACTTGAATAGTTTGAAATCCCATAGTTGCGCTTGGTCTTTGTCGCACTTCTTTTTCTCAGATGTTTTAAAATGCAACTTTTAGCCAATGAATTTAAAAATCTTTTTCTAAAGATCTGTCAAGATGCCTACGATCACTCTAGAAAATCCGGTTACTGGCGTAGAAATACGTGGATATATACCACAGAAGAAGACGATGCACATACATGTATAAGATTGATAAAATCCGATTAATGGCGCAAAAAATGTGGATAATACATCAGATGAAATGAAGTCCGTGGGAGCATAAGTAATTGATGGTTTTTATTAATGCATGTTCGCATGCATGTCTTGGTATAAACATTGTTTATCAGATGTGCGTATTTGTTGTGAATGACTTGTTTATTTGACTATGCAGATTCGTGATGAGTCCATTGAGTCAATTAATAAAATCTTGGAAGAAGCTAATAAAAGAATTCAACCTGCTGGAACAGGTATTGTTAGTACTCTTTACTTTGAATTTGATTTACTTGACTTCAAGGAGTTGTTGTTGTTGTTGGGTTTTTTGTTTTTTTTTTTTGTTTTTGTTTTTTTTTTTTTTTTTTTTTTTTTTGTGGATGGTAATTTGACATCATTTTTGGTGTCTGCTTGTTTCTTTGTAACTGCAGCGGAGCTATTTGTAGCTCTCAAAGGTCGTCTATGTGACAGTAACAAGAATTTGATAATTAAAACATTATCAACTATTGGCAGTATTGCCTCTGCAATGGGTCCTCCGGTTGAGAAATCAAGCAAGGTTTGACAAATATCAATGGACTTCAATTCTTCATCATTTATTATTTCTGATAGGTTATTTCAAGTATATTCTGAGAACTGAATGTCCGCAACAGGGGCTCCTCGCAGATGTACTTAAATGTCTTGGTGACAATAAAAAACATATGAGAGAATGTACTCTGAATACCTTAGATTCCTGGGCTGCTGCTGTGCAGCTTGATAAAATGGTACACATTAATAATTAGGATAAATTTTTTTTGTTTTACATGTAACTATGTTCAGGTGTTTATATATTTCGTATTTGCAGATACCATATGTCGCGCTTGCGTTTACAGATGCTAAACTTGGTGCAGAGGGGCGGAAAGATCTTTTTGAATGGTTAGCGAAGCACCTTTCAAAGGCCAGTGAGTTACCTGATACTTTGCAACTGTTGAAGCCAGTTGCTTCTGCATTAATGGTACAGACCCCTATGGGTTGACGGCTGGAAACTTTTGTTTGATGTAAATTCCTTTGCTCGTACACAATAGTCAGTAACATATGACTTTTGTTAGGATAAGTCTGCTGAAGTTCGAAAAGCTGCTGAGGCTTCATTTGTAGAAATTCTGAGGGTTTGTAGGCAGGATGCTGTATGTAGCTAAGAGGCTCTGTTTCAACTTGTATTCCATGATATATTATAGCTTTTGACCTTTGCTTTTTCAGTTTATTAACTGTATTTGTTGTTTTCTCAATACAAAATCACAGATTTTGAAGAATTTGAAGGATTTGAATGGTGCTGCCCAAGATCTTATCCTTCAACGACTAAAATCATCTGGTTTAGGGCAAGGTTTATTCTATGACACACATCTATATCAGTATATACATTGTGAGTTTGCCTTATTATCATGCTTATTCCCCTGTTTACTAAGCTTCCAGATATGACTGAATCTACAAGAATGGCATCGAGTAGTTTGGTCTCTAAACCTGTCTTGAAGGTCGGAAAGCAAGTTTCTAGCGGATATGGTGACCGTGGAACCAAGCATGCCAATAAAACAGTGTCTTCTGTCTGTCTACAGCCCACTTCTGAAAAGTTTATTATTATGAATTATGAATGACCTCTAAAGAGTCGTAATATTTTGCAGAGAAATATTCCAACTAGAGCTTCAAAGAGTGATTCGATAATGTCTGTTCAAGATCTTGCTGTGCAATCTCAGGCTTTGTTTAATGTGAAGGACTCCAACAAGGTTAGCCTTTGATTGGTGGATATCTTTTTTTGAGATTTATGTATGACATAGTCATCTTTGTCGTATATATTTTACAGGAAGACAGAGAGAGGCTGGTTATACGCAGATTCAAGTTCGAGGAACCCCGTGCTGAGCAATTACAAGATCTTGAGGTTCTTTCTTGCTAGTTTTATCTTCAGTTTCATTTTAAGTTGGTTATTAGGTTTACACGTTTTCTTTGATCTTTAAAGGAGTCTTAATAGTCTTGTAGTCCATTTTCTGCTTTTACATTTATAATAACAAAAAAAAAAAGAAAAATAATAGAAGATTTGAGCATTTAGAAGTGTGCACATTCTGGAACTTAAAGGACGCTTTAAGTATTTAGTTATTGGTGTTGCTTTAAGTGTCTTCAAAAGGCTTAACGAGAAATGTGTATGCCAACTCCTGGGTAGAGTTTATATTGTCCATTTCTTGTTCTACTATTTTCCTATGTTAAAATTTAAAGGAAAAGTTTAGAATGGCAATAAGGCAGGCGAAGCTTCTGGATCGGAATGATTGAGTTGTAAAATACGATTATGTTTAGAAAGTAAGGTTGGTGGAGATGTTTGTAATGTTTTTTTGGTGTTTGGAAATGTTGTTGTCTTCATGGATTTAGTGGTTCTCCATTGAACTTGTATTTTAGTGTATACTTGTAAGGTTGGTCTCCATGGATTCAAAAAAAAGGTCTGTCTGTTACTGGAAACTTGCATGGAAATTGTTGTTAGTGTAGTTTACTTACATACTTATTGTTGTTAGCGTAGTTTACTTACATAATTGGAAGCATACTATAAAAACAGATAGTTACAATGTTTTGTCTGTTCTTGCAGATTGACTTTATGAAATACTTTCGAGAAGACATTCATAGGCGGCTTCTTAGTAGTGATTTTAAGAAGCAAGTTGATGGGCTTGAACTTTTGCAGAAGGTGATTTTCTATGTTATCCATTGTATGTTTGATTTTGAGCTTGTTTAACTTAGTTTAGCGATACCTGCTGTTTCAGGCTCTGCCGTCAAGCAGGAAAGACATGATAGAACTTCTTGATGTACTTTTGAGGTGGTTTGTACTACGGTTCTGTGAATCCAACACAACATGTTTGTTAAAGGTAAGTTGACGTTGTTGAGTCTAAGAATCCTAATTTAAGGATTATTTATTCACTGAGATTAATGAGATTTATTTGATCAGGTGCTTGAGTTTCTTCCTGAGCTCATTGATACTCTGAAGGAAGACAGTTATACTCTGACTGAAGCAGAGGCGGGACTGCTTCTACCATGCCTTATTGAAAAAGTATGCATATTACTCTAGTAACACTGGCTCCTTCTCATTCTGATTTGTGTAGATTAATACTGTATGATTACTATCTAAGTTGATATAAGATATCTTTGCTGTGATTGCGAGTATTCGACTTTGTCATAACCTTGGTGCTTTATTCTGATTCTTGGTGCAAATTGTGGCAATATAGCTGTTTATGATACTACTTGGTAATGTCCTTTTCGTTCATCTTACACTTCGATTATAAGACATGACTTTTGCGACGCAGTCTGGACATAACATAGAAAAAGTTAGAGAAAAGATGCGTGATCTTATAAAGCAGATTGTTCACATCTATTCTGCATCGAAGCTTCTGCCATATGTTTTGGAAGGTTTACGCTCAAAAAATAACCGGACTCGAATAGAATGTGTTGATCAAATCGGCTACTTAATTGAAAACTTTGGTGCTGAGGTACAGCCACTAATTACGTAGAATTGTCCTTATCACATATTATGAGTTTCCCTTTGTAACTTGTTATGCTCTTATGTGCTCCTAAATACAGATAAGCGGACAACTCAAGTCTTTACAATTGGTTGCGGGGTTGACTTCTGAACGAGATGGTGAAATTAGGAAAGCTGCTCTGAATACATTAGCTACTGCATATAAAAATCTAGGTGCTCTTATTTTGTTTATGTTACAAGGAAATTGTTCTAAAGAGTGTTGAAAGAAGCTCCACTTATATGCTACTTCAAAAAAAATTAACTTTAGGTGAAGATGTGTGGAGATATGTTGGAAAGCTAACGGATGCTCAGAAAAGTATGCTTGATGACAAATTTAAGTGGAAGGTGACATATTCTCTTTTGAAGTCTGCTTGCATGTTTCATGTGTTAGTTTCTCCATTCCTTCTATGCTGCTCCATTCAAAAGGTGATTTTTTCAGGCTCGTGATATGGATAAGAGGAGGGAAGGAAAGCCTGGTGAGGCCAGAACAGCTGTAAGACGATCTGTTAGAGAGAATGGGTGTGTGCATACCTATTTTGTCTCACTTCTTCAATTGCAACAAGACTATATATATATATATATATATTCATTCCTTGTTAATATTTTTGTTTTCAGGTTAGAGATTGCTGAACAGAGTGGTGAGGCTCTGTCACGTTCTGTTGCTGCATCGATGATGACAAGGTCTGTTTGACATATTCTGATATGTGGGTGTATGTTCTTTTCTCTCTGGATTAATGTATGTGCTGCATAACTGATAAAGTTGAACTTTTCTAGCAATAGAGGAAGTAGTGGATTCTCAGATTCTCATATGGAAAGATATGCGCCTCGAGTAGCCAGTGCATATTGTCCCTCAGATTGGCATGAAGCTGTAGATGTTATCTCCATTGGTTCACCAGAGCAGGTCTGTTTTTACCTCTTAATTCAGAATAACCTAGTTTTTTCTATTGTCGCTCTTATTGAGCCGTAGTTCTAGTATCTGCTGTTTCTTCAACATATTAAATATTACTGTTATGAGCATTTTTATTTTTATTTTTATTTTTATATTTATTGATTTATGTTTGGAATTTGCTCTGTATCAAGGCTTATTTTCTTAATGGCTCCCTTTAAGAATACTGAAAAATAACATAAATGGCTGGATATGGGGATCTCACTATATCCAGTCATATAGTTTTTGTACTGCTGGGTGGTTCTTTTATGTCATCATTTCCGTATGAAGTGAACTACAGCAGCTTGTGAACGTAATTTCTATCAAAATAGTAAAAAAAAAGATGTTAAAATAATAAAAAGAAAAAAAAAACAATGAAGTGTGGATATGTGATGTTACAATGTGAAAAGCAACAACAACAAAGACTTCCCCACTAAATGTGATCGGCTATGTAACCTACATGGGTCCTTGTATGCGACAAGTGATATCTTCGCTAAATGAAACGAGATAGTTATTTAGAGTTCTACCCAACCTTTCTTGGGTCTTTCCTACCGCTCTTGATAAGGCTCGTATCCATCATCTGACACCTTATTGGGACTTGAACAGGTTTTTCGCTTCACATGTCTAGTCCAATTGAAGAGATTTTTTGTCATTTTGATATCTATTGCCACCACACCGACTTTCTCTCTATCACTTCATTTCTAATCAATCCTTAATTGTTCACATCCTCCGTAGCATATGAAGTCGTATATGATCCATTCTTTCGAATAGTTTTTACTTGATGATAGTTTGTATATTCGTTCCCTTTATGTTCCTTGATTTGCAAGTTCAGCAAGAATATCTCAGAATTGTAGTAGTAGGCAAGTACAGCATGGAGCAAATCGGGTTTTCACTCAATCAATATTATTGTTACATTTAGATACGAAAAGTTATTTAAGGTACGGTCCCATTATATCTATAATGCATTTACGCAACTTACCTATTGCACTTAAAATCTTATGTTGGAAGAGGTGGTTAGTTAACTCTAATCCTGTTGGAAGAGGTGGTTAGTGAACTCTAATCCTGGCCTCTTGTTAGAGTTGACGCTACTGAAGTTTCGCTAGTTCATTTAATGCGGAATCGTAATAGCACCTAATTTCTCAAGCATTATGAGTCAGAGTAGTTATTCACAATAGCAATCCCAATTAAAAAAGAAAAAAAAGGGGCAAAACTAGCATGCTTATGTACTGAATTTGATTGGCAGAGCTAGCTGGATATGTATAGCTGCATACTATGGGGTTTTAGTTTTGTTTTGTATATGTAACATGGTTTTACGTGTCCGTTAGCACGGTCTAAGCCCAGCAGCACGTCTATATTACGGCAGTTATTGACACGGCACAAACCGATATGGCACGTGTCGAAAAGTCTTATATTTGAATTATTAAATTACTATAAAATTTTTAATTTTGAAAAATAACAAATAAATATATATTGGCACGGTCAGCACGCCACCACAGCACAGCTTGCACGTGCCGGGATCCGAGTTCGGCGAAACTCGGCTCGGTGCGGACGAACCTTGATATGCACTTGGTAAACTTCTGGAACTTTGCACAGGTTCTAGAAAATATTATCACAAGCTAAATACTAGTTTAGACATGATGGTTTATTACTTATAGATATGTCAGCATTAAGCTTAGAGCAGTTTTCTGTTGCAGGGTGTTGAAGGAATGAAGGTTATCTGCCATGAATTAACACGTGTCGCAGATGATCCAGAAAGCATTGTGATTGAGGATCTTGTTAAGGAAGCTGATAGACTTGTTTCAAGCCTTGCAGTGATGGTGAGGTGTCTACTTATAAGATCGATTTGTGCTTGGTTTGTTATCTGACTAAATTCGTGCAGGTCCCTAAGACCTTCAATTTCAGCCTTTCTGGAGCTTCTTCAAGGTCTTGTAAATATGTCTTAAACACTCTGATGCAGGTATTTATATTGTTTGTTTCATGTGCTTCCTGTCATAGCTTACGTGGACAAAAATGCATGAGAGCTGCCGCTCTTGCAGACTTTCCAGATAAAAAGGCTTGCTTATGCTGTGAAGGAGGGTACGCTAGACAATTTAATTACTGAGCTTCTTCTCTGGCTTTTGGATGAAAGAGTTCCTTCGATGGATGATGGAAGCCAACTTTTGAAAGCACTAAATGTTTTGATGCTCAAAATTTTGGTTGGTGTTCTTTTTGTTAACTTTTCTTATTTATTATGTTTTACTTTATTTTATTTTGGTTTGCGTGGACAATGCTTTGCATATTCCTAATGGTATCTATTTGATCGCAGGACAACGCTGAACGCACATCGTCCTTTGTTGTTCTGATCAAGTTGTTGCGGCCCTTGGATCCTTCAAGGTGGCCATGGGCACCATCAAATGAAGCTTCAGGTGTTAGGAACCAGAAATTCTCCGAATTAGTTGTTAAATGTCTGATTAAGCTCACAAAGGTGATTCTGAAGTGCACCTTCAAAAGGGGGATTGTTATCGATGTATTTTTGACTAGAACTTCTGCTAATGTAGTTCTTCTATCCCAGGTTCTTCAAAGTACTATAAAAAACGTGGACCTTGACAGGATACTTCAGAGTATCCATGTTTATTTACAAGAATTAGGAATGGAAGAGATACGAAGGAGGTAACTTTTTCTTGTTTATGACATTGATATTTCTTGCTATCGCTTATTATTTTGGCGTTTGGTTCTGAATCTATGCTTGGTTTGTTCGATAGAGCTGGTGCTGATGACAAACCATTGCGGATGGTCAAAACTGTCCTTCATGAACTTGTCAAGCAATGTGGACCTGCAATTAAAGGTCATCTCTCAATGGTTCCAATAGACATGGAACCCCAGCCTATAATCCTTGCATATATTGACTTGAATATTCAGGTAATTTTATTCAGAGAGACTCTTTTGACAATTGTCTTTGTGAGTGAGCTGACTTGGTTTTATTTTTCAACAGACTTTGGCTGCCGCTAGATTGCTGACTCCACCTGCACCTGTTGGGCAGACACATTGGCGAAATACTGCTTCCGAGAATATCACTTCAGCACACACTGCAGATGCTCAATTGAAGGTGCCAATACAGCGTTTCTGTTTTTGCTACATTATTATCTTATGCAAATCTTACTGTTTACATCATTAAAGGCATATTCGTGATGCTGCTTTTATGCTTGCGCCTAATTCGCTAACTTTTTCATCATTTTTCTGATGACGTCACAGCAAGAACTTGCTGCAATATTCAAGAAAATTGGGGATAAACAAACTTGCACTGTTGGTCTTTATGAACTTTACCGCATCACCCAGCTCTACCCAGAGGTGGAAATGGTCCTTGTATATCTGTGGTCTTCAGTCAATATATTCAGATTTTGATTTTCTTTATGTATACAGGTTGAGATATTTTCCCAGATGCATAACGCAAGTGATGCATTTAAAGCCTACATAAAAGACGGGCTAGCTCAGGTTAGTATGGTTATTACACCTTACTTGTCCTTCAAGGATACTGATTGTGCTGATACAACCAGCCATTGGTTTATGTAGATGGAGAAAAATGCAGCGGCTGGAAGAACACCGACCAGCCTCCCAATATCAACCCCACCTCCTTCAGCTTTTGGTGCATCTTCCCCAAAATTTGCTCCATCACCTGTTCATACAAAGTTACTTCCTGCGGAGACTGAACATGCCAACTCTAATTTTCCAATATACGCCGAGGATGAAAGTGCTGGTTCTGTTGCCTCTTTTAGAGGCTACAACGAGCCGTCAGACTATAGACAGCATGCAATTCAGGATAGGCATGATAGATATCCTGCTGGTACAGTAACACTATCTCTCACTTGATCTCGTCTTGAATGCTTTTCTCATTTGGTATTTATTATTTTCAAAATGGATTGGAATAAGACCTTTATGTAGATATTCCAACTAATTCCACCTCATTACGTATGTTTTGTCATCTTCTATCTGATACTGCTGCTTCTGCCTTCCTTCCCCGTATGTGTGGTTGTTTCCTTGTTTTGCATATGATACTTGTTTCTTACTCTGAATTTATTGGCGACAGCTTCTGCAATTACTCCAGGAACGTTGGATGCAATAAGAGAAAGAATGAAGAGTATTCAAGCTGCTGCCGCAGCTGGAAATGTTGACACTGGAGCCAAACCACTGGCATGTGTTAATGGTAATGTACCTCATGGAATAGACCGGATAGATGGTGATACTACAACGAGGACGTCTGTTCATCCCATGGATGAACAGGCATTATCTGGTCTCCAGGCTCGTATGGAGAGGCTTAAAAGTGGGTCACTTGAACCACTTTAGAGGACAAACAGACCAAGACTAGCTGTAAATTCTGTAGATGATACCATAATGAGAGGTTCCTAAGGAAGTCATTTAAACGTCACATATTGTGTCCAGATGAGTTGGATATCAAGATTAATGATGTCCGGTGCGTGATATTGCCTAACCTACGTCTATGGATTATTGTCATGTATAAAGAGCATCTTTTCTTGGTCAGCAAGTTCTCCCTCGCTGATGTATCTAGTGTTGTAATGGGTATATGAACTAACCTGTTGAAAGTGTACAGACTGTAGGCGAATCCTTTATAAGAAGGATGGCAGTTTTGCTGTCATAGGTTTGTTTATTTTGTTTAATTGAGATCAATTCATCTGCCATGACATAGGGAATTCTTCTTGTGGACGCTGTTTGAAAATTTCTTTTTTCTTGTTTTGAAAGACCCTTTTTCTCTATTATAAGGTATAAATTCTGAACTAGCTATTACACAATTTGGCATAGTAAAGCTTTGACTAAATCTCATGATGGTTGATGACATGTTATACAAACTACCACGATAGAAGTTATATTATTAGAACATTTGTCTAGGGCGTCAATGGTGGATGGTTGAAATTTTTACCTCATTAAGTGGGGATATTATGTTTGAATTTGCAAGTGCCATTAGTTTGTTAGATCTCATTGTTAGATCGTTTTGAGATTGATGGCGGAGATCATAATGTGATTTGGGGTTAAAAAATGATTCAGAACATTAATATTAATGGATCCAGGTAACAGCTTTGCCTGCATCACCCTATCCCTCGCTATCTCTGATTGCGCGAGCTTCGTCGCTGATCTCGGCCATCAAGTTTGGTGACAAGATGGACGGTGGAATCATAGATTGCGAGAGATGTGGCGGAGATCAGCATCGACGCATGTTTCAACTCAGCGACAAACAGGTGATGTGGCGAGCTCAAAGGGGAGGCTCGTGGGATTGGGGGTAATCACGAGGGGGGAGAGAGAGAGAGAGAGAGAGAGAGAGAGAGAGAGGGAGGGTGCACGTGCGCGTCGTTACACGTTAACGGGAGATGTTATTGTTAACGGTCTGAATCGTTTTTCTTTTAACCCTCAAATTGCACTGCGATCTCATCCTGTCGATTTTAAGCGATTTGATAGCCAGATATTACAGTTGAGCAGGACTACTTTCTAATTTAGTGGTTGAGCAGGACATCAGTACTTTACGCTTAGTCGGAGTGTATATTATGTCGAATTTACTTTCTGATCTAATTCGGTTAAATGGATGTTGACAAATCGTGATTAAAAAATAATATCTTCGGTAAAATCGAAAGTTGGTGTTTCATCTTGTTATTAAAAGAAAAAAAAAGTCTGGCGAACGACATACCTGCTTGTTATGATGGAGAGATCCAGAGAATCGGAGTTGGCTGATTAAATCGAGAACTCCGGAGATGCTCAGCGAGCGTAATACATAAGATCAAGTATAAATCAGTCTCTTTAATGTTCCGGCATCTTCTAATTTTTAAATATAACATCAGCTCAAAGTATATTATATAATTACAGTATAAAGTTTTAGATATTTAAAAGATATTTATAGTTTTTGTATACAATTGTTTTTTTTTTTTAAAACAAGTTCCATGTTTGTGTTTGAAGTCTCTAATTCTTTTATATCTTATATATGAGAGTATCAAAATATCTATCGTTGAGTTATTTTTAGAAAAGCGCTTATAAAGAAACCGCACTAACATCTATCTTTTGGCATTTAAATTTTTTGGAAAATATGTCTATTTGTATATTTTGAACTGATATTATGTGTGGAAAAATAAAGCAGGGGTGATTCGAACTTTATAAACAAAAGAGGCATACGAAAAATAGGAAATAAGACGAAAATTGCAATAGATAGTGACCGCTCTGCTTCATCCTATATGATCAGGATTTACACAATTTCATAGATGATACAAAATTTAACTTTGCGTCGGGATTCCCGTGTAGAAATAGCTCTTAGGAATCTGGTACCGAGCAGTACAAAAATTTATAATAAGTAAAATCGTTTCTATAGAATGAATAATACTGCAATATATTACAATAAATTGAAAGAACTTTGAACTAACATTATCTTGGAGCTTCGTCCTCCAAACTAAATTCCTAGCTGTTGTAAGTAATGAATTACTCTATACATAAATAATATCTTCCACAACATACTGATCTCAAAATGGTTGCAAATTGATTGGTGTATAAGCTGTCTGTAAGTAGTCTCGATTTGCGATGTCAAATCCTGGAACTGGAGGAAAAGTTGCTGCAGGTCCTTGCAGCTCATCCAGATTCAAATCCGTAAACCAGTCATGCTCTTCTTTCTTTTGCGGATTCACTACACCGATGCCGCCATTGTTGATGCTTGTTGGCTGGGCTTGTCCGTTAAAGACCTGCGGAGAAGGTTGATACACTCTCTGGTTACCATTGTTGAATTCTGGGTAAGCATCACAATCTAAGTCTGATTCATTAGTCCATACACTATCTGAACCAGTGTCACCATTGACTTCCGTCGAGCACATAGTTTCTCTGATGGAGGCGGTCTCCATTTGTTGCTGCATCGTCTCCCATGCATTCTTCTTATTGTACAGTCTACAGAGAACCCAGTTATCCAGCTGCAAATCAAACGAGCAATGTTTATCAGATCAAAGCATTGTTTACCGTTTAGAATTATAAATAAACTAATGGAAAACTATTTCTAGGGGTTTATTTCTTATTGAATGGTTTTTTTTTTTTGGATTTTGTCAGAAAAGCCCCTGCTAAGGAAAAGTTTGTCCAAAAAAGTCCTTGATTTCTCAAAAAGTTTATAAAATTATCCTGAAACACATACACACAAATATTTTCTACAAAACATTGAATACACACAAATTATGTAAATCTACAACTTTTGTGTTCAAAATTTTTCCAAAAAATATTTTTAAGCTACAAACTTTTGTACCATTAAAGACTTTAAAGTCTTAAAAACTTATTTAAAATATTTTTTAAAACAAATTTCAAACCAAAAGTTATAGAACACATAAAATTCTATTTTTTTTCTAATTAAAAGGCTTTTCAAAAAATGTTTAGATTATTAGATTTAGTAATTAATAGGGGAAAAAAAAAAGAGTTTAGTTTGCAGGGTGGTATAAAATTAGGAGCTGATTCTTTTCTTTTCCTTATTTTTTTTTGGGTTGGGAGAAATAGGTTAAATTCTAGTAAATATGCTTACCCTTTGGCTTCTATTCTTATTAGTGGCATTGTTGCTGGTATCGGCAAGGCGGTACTCATGCATGATCCAATCCGTTTTGATCCCCTTTGGTGCCTTTCCTACATAGAAGACCAGCGCTTTCTTAATGCCGACAGGCTTGATGCTTCCCTTTGGTGAGACGGGCTTGTCTGCTCCTGTTGCTTTCCAATAGCCAGTGCCGGCAGCCCTGTTCGGCCTTGATCCATTTGGGTACTTCCGATCTCGAGGGGTGAAGAAATACCATTCCCTTTGGCCAAATAACGCCTTAACTGCATTAAGAAAAAAAAAACAATCGTTTAGGTTAGTAAGTATCTCATAATCCATTTTCCTTCAGATCTGGTTGTGTCTTTGAAAACCTCAGATAAGAATGTGTATCAAAATATGTTTTAAAAAGAGCATCATAGCTTAAATTTTCAAAGTTCATTGCCCTTAAGTAGAAAACTGATTGTGGGAATCACAACTTGTAAAAGTCTATTGACCAGTAGAATACTTTTTGGCTTTTTTTCTATATTTATTTTAATGTTATACGACAATCTCCTCATAATCATCAACATAGATCATGGGAAGAAAAGAAAGTTTGTGTTCTTTTTTTTTAAGAAAATAACATAGACAAGTTGGGAGAACGATTTATTGTTAGATTCTAGGAAAGAATTTGACGCGTATTATCTCTTCGTTTTCTTTTGGTCCATGAATCTTGTTTATATCCAATAGCCAGATTATTAGATTTCATCAGCTATTTTGCAAGAAAAATGCGGTCAGGTCATGCCTATAAAAGTATAAAAGTAGCTCTTGAACAAATCCAATGATAAATACATGTATTTTCTCTAAAAAAAGAAGAATTAAGCTTCGTATCTTTCATTATAAACGGAATTCTTAACTCAAATCATCATCAAATCCAAATTTTACAGCTATTAATTGAAGGAAATAGAAGTGAGGAGAGTTGAGCAAATACCTGGTAATTCCCAAGCATCAAACTTGTAGAGATCTATCTCAGCGATAATCGGCACGGGCAGCCGCTGGCTAGCCGCCTTGCGGCATAGGTAATGCACCACGAGCTCCTCGTCCGTCGGGTGGAATCTGAATCCTGGCGGCAGCCCCATCTCCGCCTCCGCATCCCTCCTCAAACTCCCCATTTGTCTCTTTTTTCTTTGTTTGCTCGTATGTTCAAGCCTCTGGATTTTGAAGTTGTAGAAGGAGAAACAGAAAATGGAGATGAAATTTTTGAAAGCGTAATGGAAGTGTTGCCGCTTTAAATATCTGCTTGGAGTCGTCGTGGCCTGCAACGAAGCTTCCTCGGTGTTATCAGAACCGCTGACGCCACTGAAGTGGACTAAATGTCGACTCCGAGCAGGTATATATCTCATAATAATTTACTGTATAAATAATAAATAGATATTTTTCTAAAATTTGAATATCAAAACAATAAGTTTCAACATATATAATTTTCGAAATTATACATATTTTAAATAAATATTTTAAAATTCTATAATTTTTATTTAAGTTTTTAACTTTGAATACCATGTATAAATGATATCAAATATTATTTTAAAGAAAGAGCTTTTTGGATAAGACTGCTATTGAAAAATCTGTTTTGTAGAATAGCGTTAAATAAGTACTGCTTGTTTGAGAAATTTACAAAATTATATAATTATATATATATATATATATATATATATATATATATATATATAAGTTCTTTATTGAAAGCGAAAAAATGTATTTTAACATGTACTATAATTTTTTATTTAAATTTCATCAAAAACATTATAAAATGGATATTTTTAAGGATAATTGCATTTCAGCCCTCTGTTTCAAACTGTTTATATTTCAGTCCTCAAAGCGCATTTTTGCGCTGATGTGACGGCATGCGTGCTGTCACGTGGCGTATTTTTGTATTTACGAGGACTGAAACACGAGACCTTTTAAATAGGAGGACTGAAATGCAATTATCCTTATTTTTTAAATCTAAAGTTGTAATCATTAATAGTTTCGGAGCTTTATGACACTCATTAATAATGTTTTTTAAAAAACATTTTTGATAAAAATTTATAAAGTACATTCAAATTTTATTTTTTATATTTAAAATTTTAAAAATTATATATATACAATTTAATAATGAATTTTCAAAAAAATAAAATTTATCTCGAATAATGGTACAAAATTAGAGGCCAATTTGAAGTTAGAGTCAGTTATAATAAACCCCTCACTTACTACATAACTTTTCACCCCCAAAATATTTATTTAAAATGTTTTTAAAAAAAATTGGATAAAAATTTATAGATTACATCGAATTTTGTTTATTTAAAAGTTTGTTCAAAAAATAATTTTTTTGATATTCGCATGTTAACGAATTAATTTTAACCTACTGGCACTTTAAAGCTTCAAAATAATTATTTAAAAATATTTTTTAAATAATAAAAATTATAGATTATATTGAAAGTTTTTTATATATATTTAAAACTTCTTTTAAAACCATTATATAACATTTAAAATATTTTTGAATAGAAATTAATTTGTAAATAATTTAAAATTAGTTATAATTTGTAAGAGTTTGGAAATCAATGATGTGAAATGCAGTTTCCTTGTGAATTTCCTCCCGAATGTTCGTTGATTCTGATACGAGGTAAGATTGAATGCATGTGATTTTTTTTTGACGCTTTACGTTCCATGAAGGTGGACAGGTCAAACTGGAGGCCGCCACAGTATGACGTCACTGCTAACGCTCCCGGAAGCAACAGCTTCAGCAAATTTAGTTCCGATTGTTTTAGATGGGAGAAAAATATTGTGCAGAGACAATAAACAATAATAACAACAACACTTTTTATTATTAGGCAAAATTGAGATTATCATTTATCTATTAATGTATTACGTTTGATTGTTCCCACTGTCACTTTATAATGCACAAAACAAAATGATAAATTTTCTTATATGTTCAAATAATGTCACATGATAATACTATTAAGGATATATATAATAAAAGATATAAAATATTAAACCCAAAAATATAGAGAAATTTCACATACTAATTTCTCATTTTCATTAAAATTTCCATTAAAAATCAATAATGGGTTAATAACATCACAAATACCTTTTTGCAATTTAAAATATTTGCCAAATTTTATCGTTTGGAAGTATTTATTTTTTCAATCAATTACTTTTGCGGCAAGATATTGCGTTTATAGGGTCAAACTCAAGCATGAACTCATAAAAAACCGACCAAATTCCATTCCATCCGCCTTCTGGAGTTTTTTTTTCTTGCTTGCTAAAGTTGCAAGGTCAAAAAGATAGATATAAATTAGAGACTAGCATGAACACCGCTCATTAATTTTTACGGCATACAATCATATGTTGCGAGTTAGATTTGTGCAATTCGGTTAGAATTTTGCGTTGTTATTAAAAAGCCTTATCTACTGGTTCCATAAGGTTCCAAAAATCCGGCGGCTTGGAAGAATCACCAGCGCATAGATAAGGATAGTAGATTTTCAACTGCAAAGTAAAAGTCTAAGACGTCTTGACCTAATCATATTTCTTAATCAACTCTTACTTATAATTACTCTCCACAATTCCATCACGTGGGCGTTTCAGGTGGACCAACGAATCCAACCGTGATTATTCGTCAAGCCCGAGTCTGACTAGGATTGCTACGTGGCTCTGCTGGCCCGCTCTGGTCCAATCACGATCCATGATTATCTCCATGGAACCTGGGAGCGTCTCGGCCGACGGTGCATACTGCCTACCCCAGTTGTGGACGTCTTTCAAGTTTTGGGCTAAAGTAATGGGCTGCTCAGGCTGCTTAAAATGGCCCAGTTGGGAAAAATCGTACCATTATTCGAAAAATTGGAGCTAAATTAGGACTGGAATTAGATCGTTAGATATAGAACTCTTTTGTCTTTTTCTTTCCTTCTGAGTCAAATAATTTTTTCCTGCTAGTTTTACCGTAATCACATCTGCCACTTCTAGTAAGACGGTCGCTTACCTGTCATAATATCCTCAACATATGTATTGGTCAGCATTATATTCATAAGTATAAAATGACATGATAGAAAGTCGAACTTAGATGAAGATGATTATTAAATTACCATCCGTTAAATATGACACCTAGCTGTCTCCTTTTGGAGCCTCTTAGGGTTAGAAATTGCCATCACAAAATCAAGTGGTAAAAAGAAGAGGGGCTCAAACTGTATATAACTAGAAAGGTTCAATCTTTTAAAATATACTTTATGGGTCGATGAAGAACACACTTTCAGAGCACCTCTTTGTGCTAAACGTGACGAAATATGTAAACATGAAGGTCCGACTTTCGGCACAGACGGCCAAAGTCCAACATAAGGGCAAAAGCCAATGGCCGGATTATTTTGTTATAACACGTGGTGTAACCAGATAATAATTAATAATTCTAAAGCTATATTTTGTTATATCTTCATCATCATCTATCACCGACGTTGTCGTTTGAATATTTTTCTCCACACGGGGGAGAAGAAAGTAAAAGATACCGATCTTAAATGCCAAATACACAAAAAAAAAAAAAAAAAAAAAAGAAACAGAAGATTATATCACCATTAAAGACTTCTCAAGAATGGTGAAAGCCACCTAACGTCGAATGACTAAACAGCTAGCTAACTTGTAGGACAGAAATTTGGTTTATACGCACTATTGAA
The DNA here is from genome assembly GCA_002076135.1 of Xerophyta viscosa. Lineage (NCBI taxonomy): Eukaryota > Viridiplantae > Streptophyta > Magnoliopsida > Pandanales > Velloziaceae > Xerophyta > Xerophyta viscosa. Next base: position 564,138 of record MJHO01000061.1, on the reverse strand, counting down.
AGGTCTATCCTCGTCACCTCTACAATTTTACGATTACATACAAGATCTTTATAAGGTTATACAAGGATCGTTGCTCACATTATTCAATTCTTGGTAAGTATTTAGTTGAATTTGAACCATGCTGTCAAAAGCAGTTGATGATCAATTGAAACATTTTATGACCGAAATTTTACACGAATTGTTCTCGTTGTTAACTGAACAATTGTTTTTTTTAATAAAGTTTATAATTTGATCAACGGAAACCATGTCAAGGATTGTTTACTCAGAGCTTTATTACTCAGTATCCAACGATTTTGCATAAGTTTTGTAGCATCTAAGCAAGATCAGTTTCTTCATTTTGACTTTTCTACATCAATAAAAATTTAAGGATAACTGCAAATCTAAGAAGCACGGACACGGACACGGGGGCAGGAACACGACACGGCACGACACGGAGACACGGCAATTTTCAAAAAGTTAGGACACGGGTACGGCTGGGATACGGTAATAAAAAATATAAATAAGTAAAAAGTAACTTATACGAAATATTTAAATATTTATAAATATAATATTCAATAGCAAATTTATATAAAATATAATATTTATTTTTTTGAGACAATTTAAATACCAAAATTTTAATTATATCAACTAAAATAAATAACTATAATATTTGAGTATGTAAATATATTATATTACTTATAATTAGTTATACATAATATTGTATTTTTAAAAAAAAAAAATAATATATATATATATATATATATATATATATAAAATTAAAAATAAAAAATAAAAAACGGATTCGCGTGTCGGATACTTCTGCCCGCGTGTCCCAGCCGTGTCCCAGGCGTGTCCGGTCTTATTTTTTCGTTTTTTTTTCTGGACACTCCATATGGCGTGTCGGACACGTGTCCGGCCGTGTCCGAGGCGTGTCCGTGTCCGACACTGCACCGACACTGCACTGGGGCAATTTTCGGAATGTCCGTGCTTCCTAGCTGCAAATTAACCACAGATTATATGATTACTATTTAAATTTGCAAAAAAAATTCTCTCTTAATATTCATGTCGGAGCTATTTTGACCGTTATATAAATATTTGTTAAAAATTTTTTCAAAATAAAAGTTATATATATCAAACTCTACAATTTATATTCATTAATTTTTTTTAAAAAAAATACTTTTAAATAGCTATTTTGAGACATCAATATTTTAGTAGGTTTCAAAATTAATCTATTAATCTGCTGAATTTTGAAACTTTAAAATATTATTTAGAATAATTTTTTTGAAAATTTTTTAAAATAAAAATTGTAAATTTTATAAAAATCTATTATTTTATATTGAATATTTTTTTAAAAAATATTTATAAATAAGTATTTTATGATGTTATTTTAACAAAAAATAAGATGTTTATTCTTAAAGTTTCAAACGTAGGGGCTGATAGGTAAGTTCCCCAAAGTTATATGACTTACAACTGATGTGAACAAGAGGCTTGAGGTCAAAGAAGAACAGTGTTGTCCTTAAAGTAAAGAAGTTTATGGAAGATAATGGAAGAATGCAGATGTTGATTTGCCCTTATATTGTGTGAATTCTTGTGGTGAAGGAACCCTTCTTAATTATCAATCCCTACGTAGGTTTTCTTCCCTTTTTTTTTTTTTTTGCATTTTCTAATGACATTTTAAAAAGGGGGATGTCTTTGCAATTTGCTAATTAAACAAGGGGAATAAAGATCATTGGCGTTATCGGTCTTTGTTGTTGCCTTTTGCTTGACATTGAACCAGTTCTTCTTCACGATTGCGGTTAGTCCTACATCGAATAGATAAAAAGGAGGCAGAGTTACCATGTCCAGACATTAGAGTTATGGCAAAAATAAGTTTTACTCTAATCTTTGCTCAAATGTATCTCTAATCGTGAGCTTATGATAGTGCTCGCGGTACTCCTGAATTATGAAAAATGATCCGTAATAATGTTGCCGTCGACTTTATTGTCTGCGCCCGTCAATTTGTTGATGTGATAAACTTTTTATTATATTTAGTTCATTTTTTAATTTGTGAAGGAAAAATATATCTTTTATTGTTGTTTAGGAGTATTTCTTTTGGAAAACTTGCATATAAAAATTGTAAATTTTGATAAGATCTACAATTTTTATGTTAAATTTTTTTTTTCAAATAGTACTTCTAAATATTTCTAAATAGGTGTTTAAAATAGTGAAAACAATCATTAAATATTTTGGAGCTCCAAAATACTTATTTATAAGTATTTGTTAAAAAATTTAAACATAAAAGTTATAAATTTTATCAAAAATTTATAATTTTTGTGTTGTACATTTTTTAGTAAAAAAATACTTTTAAGTATTATTTTTGGTAAAAGATGTAAAATGTAAAAAATATTAAATAATTCAAAAAAATTATAAATGCCACATCATCAAATTGAAGAACGTTGTGGTAAAATATCACGGATATTTTTTCGTAGTTCAAGAGTATCATAAATACTAATATAAGTTCAGAATTATAGGAAACACATTTTAAAAAATGTAATAGGGCTAAAACGAATTTTTGCCTAGAATTAATGAGCTTAGACTTTTGAATTCGGATATGATGCGCATTGCCGTGTTGCACTTTGCATTTCCGCAGCAGAGTCTTGCATGACGAATAAATCCTCTTTTATATTGAACTCTTTGCATCATGGATGACATTTGAACATCAACAATACAAGAAGTCCAATTCGTCACGTGCAACTATATATAATTGCATAACTGATAAGTAGGTAAAAGGAGAGAAACTTGATTCTAAAAGAGACTACGTTATTAGGAATATAATTGTATAAGTGTATGGTCTATTTAATTATTTTCTATTTAGAATATCATAGTTTTTTTTTTTCTTAGTTGATCTTGACTAGGGGCGAAAATGAGTTGAGATCGAGTTGAGTACCACTAAGTTCAAGCGCGGCTCGATTGGTTTAGCTCGAACTTGAACTTCAGAGTGAGTTTATCGAACTCTATTTAACTCGAAAAATTCCATGCTTGAACTAAACTCGAGTTCTGTTCGATTGTACCAACTAAAACCAAGATTGAATTGAATCAAGCCGAACTCGGCTCGATTGTATGAATTAGATCAAGTTCAAGTCGAGCTTGAACTCGAACTCATTTAAGTAATTTTATTGTAAAAGCCATTTGAATAAAATAGAAAGTTAAGCTCGTTTAGACTCGTGAGCTTACCGAGCTGAGTAACACGATGATCAAATTCAGCTTGTTTAATTACTCGAGCTTGAATCTGTGCTCGAACTCGACTGAAGCTCGAGTCGAGCATAAACAAGTTCGAGCCTGAGGTACTTGTGAGTAGCCGGCTCGTTTTCATCCCTAGTTCTGACACTGAATTCGATTTCTATTGTACATCTCGAACGAATACTAAGCATAAACGATAGATCATTCAACCTAGATATTGTTGGAATTCAAATATCTGACCAATCTTTCGAGAGTTAGGCCTTTGCCTCCTCCTAACATCCAGTCCTGCTAATCAACTGTATCAACGCTGGTTGGTAGAGTATCATAGATATTATTTTCACTGATTTATTTATTTATTTTATTGAGAAATTAAGATTACCTTTCTTCTGCAGTGAAGATTTATAGCATTACCCTAATAAAGAAGCAACTCCAGTATCGTCAGGACCCGAAACTAAAACCTTAGGTCAGAAAACACAAGCCATACCGCATACGCTAGAAAGTGATTGGCCTGGTCTGTATGTTGACAAGTTGACAATAATATAATATTCTGCGTTGCTTCCAAGTTTCTATGAATATATATATGTAGTTATCAAAAAAGCCTTCAACAACCCGTTCCACTTCCACAAGTTTTAGGTTAAACTCAACTTGATGATGCCGTTGTTCTACTTTCTGAAGAAAGCAAAATTTACTGTTTATTTACAAATGAGATGTTCTATTTTATTTCACTATGATCAGAAGAGGTAGAAGAAGATGGTGATAAATCTGCAGTGTTTGGCCATTAGCGTCACAAAATGTCTACTTTGTTGGTATAAGTAAAAGCGAGATTCTATATATATATATATATATATATTTCTAATGCAAAAAAAAATAAAGGGTGGGGGAAGAGTAAGCCTCTTGTTTATTAGAATCGATGTTAGTTTAGCATCGTTCATGCAAGGCCATAACAATTAGTGGGTTAAAGAGAATCTAAGAATTCGTCTTAAAACGTCTGTGCAGTGGGGGTCTTACTTAAGAGACTAATCAGCACAGTAATACTCTATAAAAATCTTAAGCCATCCAGCAGTTATATATATATATATATATATATATACTTAGAGATGGCGATTACCCACGCAGCAGTTTTATAATTACTTTTAATAGAAAGGAAGTTTGGAGATGGCGTCCACATAACCTCCCTCTCTCCCTTCCCATCCAAAACTTTTATTCCTCCTCTTCCCTACAAACTCGTATATATTCCATACCACAGCCCTATAGGAGAAAACAAGCTGGAACAATCCCTTAATTAACAAGAGGGCAGGAATAGGGGGATCAAGTAGATTTGATCCATGTCGAGCCTGTCGCTGCCACCTGGCTTCCGATTCCACCCGACTGATGAGGAGCTAATCCTTCACTACCTTCGCAACCGGGCAGCGTCATGGCCGTGTCCCGTCTCCATCATCGCGGAGGTTGATATATATAAGTTCAATCCATGGGATCTTCCAGGTTACAATTTATACAATAAGTAACTTTTCTAAATTTTTAGACAATAGAGATATTAGACCATATGTATGTTATACTATTATATTCAAATATGCCTACGACACATATGGCATAGGATGAGATTTCCTTTTCATGAAGTGGAGTTAATGCTGAACTTTTCGTTTGGTAAATATGATCTGTCCTATCTATGAATTTCTTTATTATGGGCATATAAAATAGCCGGTTAAGGAGATAGTTTTTCTATGATAATTTAAAAAAAAAAAAAGGATATTGAATTATTTCTTCATTAATCTTTATATTGTAGCGCATGCATTGTTTGGAGAAAGAGAGTGGTACTTCTTCAGCCCGCGGGACAGAAAGTACCCTAACGGAGTTCGGCCGAACCGGGCGGCTGCGTCTGGGTATTGGAAAGCTACCGGAACTGATAAGCCGATAGTCTCCGGCGGAACAAGCATTGGTGTAAAGAAAGCTCTCGTGTTCTACAAGGGTAAGCCTCCGAATGGGCAGAAGACAAGCTGGATTATGCACGAGTATCGACTTGCAGAGACCAAGGATTATAGTAGCAAGAAGTTCATGAGGTCTAAAGACTTGCCCATGAGGGTATGAAAATAAGTCCACACCTGCTTATTTATTTATTGTTTTTAGAGTTTTTTTTTTTTTTTTTGGAATAATATAAAAAACAAATCCCTACTTTTCGAACATGAACAAACTGTCTTTTCAACTTTTTCAAAAAAATTTTACATAGAAACTCAAAAGTGTTCTATATGATTATATTAGTGTTCCAGACGATTAATATAGTGTTACCAGCACATTAATCGTAGTGATCAGATTGAAGTAATTAAAACGAGCTACCTTAAAAAAGTGTTCCGACGAGCTAAACAATTAGTGTTCTTGGAAGCTAACTTTATTCAAATCAGGTGTTGATTTGTTTAAGTTTCGTAAAGCATACTTTTTGTTTTTAAACAAAATCTGTAGTCACATAGTAAGTATCTCACAAGAGAACATGCTATAAGTGCCCAAATTTGTCCCAGAAGTTCACTAAAATCATTACTGATTTGGACTATGTGGTTCTCAATTGTGAATTTTGTAATAATTTGGGTGATCAGAAAATAAAGCTTAGTAGCAGCCTTTGGCTAGAATAATATAGTGCTCTTCATGACCAAATTTTTTTTTTTTTTTTGGGTGCTATTTTTTAACTGTTCTAGTGATTAGCTCTAACTTATCGTGCTTTTTCAGCTAGATGATTGGGTGCTTTGCAGAATTTACAAGAAAACCAATAACTCAAGCCACATACCTTCACCGCCATTTATGTTGAAACAAGACCAAATGGAAGATTACTTAGCACAATGGACTACTTGCACATACCCGGGTTATTACCAACAATAATGCGGAGGAGATCATATTGGATTGCATAATACCTCCTTTTCTAAATTACTTTTTTTTTATAACCCTGACTTCTCAGTAATCTCGCAATTGCTCGAGAATCAGGCTAAACTTTTTCACTATCAACAAGTTATGTCTCATGAAATAGCAGAGAATTTTCAGAAGCAGAAAGCTTTTCACTGGATAGTATGACAAAATTTTCCTGCTTGAATGATGAGCTCATAATCAATCAATAGTAGCTGATGGAGCCTTTGTAAAAAGAATTTGTCTGTATACTATCAATGTGAAAAAGAAGAAATAAAATTGAAGTATTTTCTTCTTTCTTTTTGCTTGGACCAAAGTTAAACTATTTCTTCTAGCTTTGAATTATTAATTTTTCGTAAATCAAACCATATAGACTTGCAAACAGAGCCAAACCAAACTTTTCAATTTGGTTTGGGTCGGTTTGGTATGCCTGTAAACAGAGCCGAACCAAACTTTTCGGTTTGATTTGAAACCATATCAATATTGGCATATTCAAACGAATGTAATATGTAATCTATTATGTTCTGCCATTATTGCCTTCTATAAAAATCCTACTAAAAGAAAAACTTTTTTTTGAGGAAAACTAAAAGAACGACATTGATACTACTTTGAAAGAGGAAAAATAATAATAATAATAAAGATAAGCAAACTAAACAAATATGACCCTGGTCATTGAAATTGGTTTTTCTTAGATACCGACAGCCACCATAATTCTAATCCAGTCTATTTCAAAAATAGACTATTCTTCTAAACAGAGCCGAACGACACTTTCCGTTTGGTTAGATACCATATTAATATTGATATATTCAAACGAATTTGGTGATCAAATTATGTTAGATATCGATAGTATAATTGTATCTGATATGGAAAAAAAGACTATTTTGAAGCCAATATTACACCTGTTGAACGTGTAATGACACAAATGCACGTAGCTTCCAGCAGAATGTTATCCAAATAGGAGAAGATAAAGATGGAGCCAGCAGAAGGTCACCAAAGGGGAAAAGATAAAAGAGAATCGAGATGAGGTCATCTAAATTATTTAAAAATTGTAGAAGAATAATTAATTACACGTAGCTTTATATCTATGTGAATCTTGCTTACATAATCACCTCTTTTATATTTTTATTTGCATGTACGGATGAAGACTGAACAAGGGAGCCGGCTCCCTGGTGCTTTCGCACCAGGGTGTAGGAAATTCGACGGCTGCGATCGAGCCACGTCAGCGATTACGGATCACGAGACATCAGATAAAATTTTCGTTCGTTTATTTGACCTATTTTAATATATTTTTTGAAAAAAATTTTCAACTATAAAGTTGTAGATTACATCAAAATATACAAGCACGTCCAAACTCATATAATTACGTAATCAAAAGATCATAGCACTCAACAAATATGATATAATTCTTAGAATAATTACATAGTAGCCCATTCTACCATCTTCCAAAAATAATTTTATATTAATTTTTCTTCTGATAAGCAATAAATAAAGCTATATATTTATTTTATTTATTTATTTGAAGGAATTTTGAAATTTCTAAAAAATAAATATGATATATTTTACAAATTTTTTGTTAAAATATTTCAAATAGTATTTTTAAATAAGGATTTTAACTACTTGGGGTAGATCGCCTAGCATACTTTTACTAAAATTAGAGATGCCTTTGCTCTAATTATGTAGTATAGCAAAAAAAAAAAAGCTGCTCTCGAAGAACTTGTGAGAATAAGCGCTTGTTGAATTCTCCCTTCCAAATAGCTTTTCTTAGATGTTTTTTTTTTTCTTTTTTTTTGATAAATACCATTCCAGTCCCTATTTTAAAACCAATATCAGATCAACCATTCCCCTTAAACTTTTGGCAGATTATCCCCTCTTTCGTAAATTGTGTGTAGATATTTTAGTTACTATATCAATATTTTTACAAAAAAAAATTTATAATAAAAATTATAAATTTTAATGAGCTTTACAAATTTTATACTTAAACTTATTTCAAAAAGTACTTTTATATAGGTGTTTTTAGGTTCTAAAATCTTAATGGGTTATCTATTAATCCTTTAAAATTTTGGAGCCTCAAATCACCTACATGAGAGCATTGTTTGAAAAAATTTTAAATATAAAATTTATAAATTTTGATGAGATTTACAATTTTTATGTTGAAAACTTTTCAAATTTTTTTTCTAAATAAGTGTTTTAGACCGAAAAAAAATTAAAGGATTTAAAATGAGAAATTTTTTTATCCAAAGCAAACAGTAGTAGGGCTGATATGAAAGTGCCCTTTTTTTTCACAAGTTTGATCACTCCCACAACAAATGAAACTAATCTCATTACGAAAGGGGAGCAATACGGTTATTATCCCTACTAATATGTACTTTTCTGTGGACTTAAATCCATAACCTTACCTAAGCTTTTCATCTACTAAATTCAGTTTACTGATCAACCGAGCCACATCTTATTGACATCTTGTTTTAGACATTTGTTTTAGTATATATTTATACACGTTAGTTCTTGTTAGATCTTAGATGGATGCTTGACCAATATGCTAATTACACTGCCATCCCATTTATTGTCAATTTCAACAACTTACACGAAATTGAAAATACGTTGATATGAGTTGGGAAAATTAGAGATCAGCTGGGAAAATTTCAAAACTATTTACAAACCAGTTTCGAGATTCAAATACTTACAACGCAACAACTATTTTGAAATTTATATTATAGATATTTTTATTATTATATGAATATATTTTAAAGAAAATTTGAATACAAAGAAATAGATTTTGATTGATCTATAATTTTTATATTCAAAGTGTTTTATAATATATTTTTAAATTTGTATTTTTGGTTTCAACGTTTTAAAGAGTTTAAAAATTAATCTACTAAGATTTTAAAATTTTAAAATATATATTTAGATTTTTTTTGGAAGAAATACCAAAAAAAGAAGAAGATTTGATCTGATGTAAAGTTTTTGTATTCAAAATATTTCTAAATAGCTATTTGAGAATGTGAAAAATAACGGGTTTATTTGTAACATCGTTCCCGAAAATGAGATGGTATTTAAGCTTTCTTTGTATTTTCCAAGAATTTGATGCGGAGAAAAAAATGTGAATTTCATACTTGTTTCTCCAATCAGTGGGCGAAAACTATTAGCATGTCAACGCAAGTAACCATGACTGGGATGAAAAATGCTATGAAAATGAGATGGATAGTGGGCGGCTATGAATATATTATCTAATAAAACAATTAATTCATATCATGACTTTGTTACTTTAAATGATTACCTATGCAATGTCCTATGTGGCAATCTAGTCATCAAATAGCCAATCGAAGTAAAGACATATCTGATATTAACTACATATAAAAAAATTGCACCTTTTTATTTGTATGTAAAGACATGTCGATATAATTGATATGAAAGTAAAGACACATCGATAATAACTTCAATTGAAGTAAAAATATATCGATATTAAGTTATTAACTGCAAATAAAAAAAATACAAAAAATACTAATTTTGTAATTACTTTTAATTAAAAATCAACTATTTTTAATAAAATACTTTTTATGTACGAAACTGATATGTGTTTATGAATTGCGCTGTATCGTTGGTACTGATACTAATTTTTTTAAGGACAACGTTGATGCTGTAAACTTCTATTTTAAAATTTGAAAATGTTTTAGGTTTTTGACTCATTGCCGACCGTTGCGAGACATCCGCTACGACACCTTCGCAGATGGGCGATTGATTTAGCACAGTGCTTGATTTATAACCAAGAAGCAAAATGTGTGGCAGGCAAAAACTTTTTGAAGACCTCTATATCAGCCCTTCTCGGAACCTAATTTACAAATAAATTTTTTTGTAATCATTATTTTTTATGTTTCAAATATATACTTAAAAATATTTTTTAAAAAATTTAAATATAAAATTAAAATGTTTATATATTTAAATTTTTTACAAAATATTTTCAAATGAATATTTATGATTTTAAAATTTTAGTAGGTTAGTAGATTTATTCTTAAACCTACGAAATATTTAAAGTTTTAAGGTATAATAGTAATTTTGAAAATTTTTTAAGTATTAAAATGATATTTATTTTTAAAAATATTATTTATATAATAATTAAAATATTTTTTGCGATAAAAACAAAACACAAGTTGATTTGTAAATTGTTTGAGCTGAAGGACATATGCGTAATTATCCAAAAACTTTTAGCTAATCTAGAGTGTTCTTATTAAACAAGTACGAAAGATATGCATGCAATTCTTCCATTAAATCAGGGCATTGAGGTAAATAAGCATCAAAGATTCTTTTTCCAATGCTCTGAAGCCATTTTTAAATGCAGATTGAGGAAGCGAGAGCAGCATGTGGAAGCTTGTTCAAGAGAAAGCGAAGTCCCACGGGGCTTTTGCGTATCAGTCCCGTTTTTATTTTTCACATATTTTAGCTCCTGAACGTATTTTCAAAGCTGATTTTTTTTTTTTTACAAATTAATTTTCTAAAAATACGTTTTCAGAAGGTGATTTACGAACCTAAAAAATAGAGAAACTGATACATAATTTGTCCAACTCCCACCACCAGTACCCCTCTCTCCTCTATTGAAAAGCACAAGGGACAATTGCATATCGGCTCTTCAAAAATTACGTCTTATATTTCAGTTCTGAAAAATATATTTTCGCTCTAACGTAATAAGACGCACGACTATTGCTTTAGAGGGGCTGATATAATTATCCTAAAGCACAATTAATCAATTCGAGCATTAAATTTGGCAATGAAAACAACTACCGCAATCAAAAGTTTATTGAAATATTTGCTAATCTACCATTCTAGATAAATATTTTTTTATTAATTAGCCTCTTCATAAAATTCTTACAATTCAGCATTTCTATTATTACTTTGAATCTTTTACTGATAAAAATATTTTCAGAATGTCCATCTATAATATTTAAATGTTATTTTTAGGCGCTATTTTTAATACCACAAAATAAATATTTAGTATTTAAAAAAATTAATATAAAAATTATAGAGGGAGTTCTTTTGTAGGATAAGTTTTTTGAGAGGACTTATCAGTAAGAAAGTTTGAGGGGACTGAATAGTAATTTTTTAATTTAATTTATTGTTATTCACAAGAAATTCGATGCAAAAGATGGCTTCTTTAAAATCTGATATCTTGTAAAAAATTGAAGGCAAAGAGGAAGAATTTTTTGTGGCTGGTTTTGCGTTCTTTGGTTGCACCTTCCCGTCCCAACAACCCCCAATCTGACCGCATCTCAAGGTAATTTTTTATTTACCATCTTTTTTTTTTTTGGGTAGAATTTGTAGTAATAATAAGCTAATGCCATTTTGCTACTCACCTTCCGTTTGCCTCTTTTCAGTGTCTTTGTTTTTGGGGAAATTAGGTATTTTATTTTCCTTTTCGGCTCATATTGGTATGTATTCTTGTTTTACAATGGTAAGAGATTTCCAGGCATTTGAAGCTAGATTTTGGTGAATTGCATTTCATTTCCTGGATTGATGATTTGTTTTGTCCAATTATTTTGTTTCAGATAGTGTTGCTTGCAGAATTTTTTTGTTAGGATTTGAATTTTGAAAATTTGCATGCTATCTTGTTAATGTGCGGATGTGGTAGTGGTTCTCTCGATTGCTAAAAAAATGATCTTCCTATTAAATTTGTGTTATGTATTTTCCTTGTCTCTTCAGCCCGTTGTATTGCTAAGTTGTTGATCACAGATTCGTATTTGGGCTTGCCCTATTTGTGCTTTAACAGATCCATATGATGTTGAGTTCCTTGTAGCCATAGACATTATTATAAACTGTTTATTAGTCTGGTTTTAATTGCTTGAATGTTTTTTCCTTGTTTAGATTGTTATGGTCTGTTAACTGTTTATTTTCATGTAGATCTCTCAGCAGTTTAGTTATTCTTAATATTGTTTCGGTTGGCTGTGGATGTTTCATTAGACTCTTGAGACGGAGAGGATAGGAAGATGGATGAATCTCTCGCAACTAGGTACTGGTGCCATATGTGCTCAGAAATGGTGAACCCGATCATGGAGGCAGAGATCAAATGCCCATTCTGTAACAGTGGTTTTGTGGAAGAAATGGGCAGTAGGGCTGATGCAGATGAGGCTGCAGAGTCGGGTTCTGATCAGACTCTTTTCCACTGGGCCCCTATTCTGCTTGAGTTGATGAGGCGGAGATTCCGTAGGATAGAGGATGAGGAGAGTGACGAGGTCTCGGATCAGGAGCGTGAATACTTATCAACCCGCCGGAGTCGCCGCCGCAGCTCTGCTAGTGCTATCCTCCAGCTTCTGCAAGATTTCCAAGAAGGACTAGGGTCGGAGTCAAATACCAGGGAGAGGGAGAGAGAAAGGAATAGAGAGAGCCTGACTCTTATGAATCCCTTTAATGAGGGTATCGTTCTTGAAGGATCTAATGAACACTCACTTAATAGTAGCTCTGGTGTTTCGCTCGGGGACTACTTCCTTGGTCCTGGATTGGACCTCTTGCTGCAACATTTGGCCGTAAATGACCCCAACAGATACGGAACACCGCCAACGAAGAAGGAAGCAGTGGAGGCATTGCCTATGGTAAACATTGGGGAAGATTCCAGCTGCCCCGTATGTCTGGAGGACTTTGAGATAGGTTCCGAGGTGAAGGAGATGCCGTGCAAGCATGTATTTCATGGCGATTGCATATTACCATGGCTTGAGCTCCATAGCTCTTGTCCAGTTTGCCGGTTTCAGCTGCCTGCTGATGAAACTAAAGCTCCAAACAATTCTGGCAATGGAAGTTTTTTGTCTGAAGCCAATGACGAGGATGGTTACGATCATGGTGGTAGACAGGGCGAGGCTCGGCCACTGTTTCCAATGTCTTGGCCTTTCAGTGGGTTATTCACACATCCTTGGACTCAAGAAGGAGGTGATTCTTCCTCCAACCCGCCGCAGTCGGGCTCGGGCAGCGACTCCCACTCATGGGATTGAAAGGTTTCCCTTCAGTCTGTAAATCCGTTTGTTCTTTGTACTTGTTCATACTTTCTTACTTTGCGGAGTTGGGTCGGAGTTTGAGAATCATTTGTTTATAACGCTGAGCAACTGCTTTAATGACAGCACTGGGTCATCGCACGATTTATTAATAACTTTCGCTGTTATAGGTTGGTAATGGAAGTGTCGATATCCTACTGGTGAGTGGTATGATTTAACTTGCATAGTTCAGCACTATTCTTCAATTCAATTTCATTTGCCGGGAACTCTTCAAGTGCTTGGTTTTGTGATTGTCTGCATAAATGATGTTTCTATTTTTTGAGATTAGCGTGGGAAAATCATGTCCGTAACCGGCCTTCTTTAAGCGACTGTCGTTACAGATAAATCCACGGATGACACCGATCCCTGTTTCACCAATCGAATGGTCTCATACTTACAGGTAGGGCAGATTCTAGTGAACGCCCCCGAAGGGATCTCAAATCAGGGCCCATTCTTTACGAGGTACAGGAAGGTCTTCGACCCCCACATTCTTTTTTAAAGGGACGCTCCCTGGAGTCGAACTCGGGACATTTACCTCATGAGGCGAACGCCCGAGCCGCTCGCGCTCGGGGCGCGGGACAATGATGTTTCTATTTACCAAAGCTATCGAAGCTGCTTCATCTCATCCTTGACAAGCCTGTTTGCTGTTATGATACCTTACTCCGTCTCTTTATCTCGAGACTGTGAAGAGCTCCGTGCATTTCCAACCAAATGCCAACTCGGAAGAAGTCATAACCTTTGTTGTTTGCAATATTACTACCTGTTCATGTTTCCTGAATTTCTTATAATATCTACAGATAAAGTTGCTTGTTCAGTTCTTGTTCCTTAATTTGTAAATAACCTGTTAAAACGAAGGTGGTTTCTTTCCAGGTATTATGTTGTATTATTACAATTTGTTCGGTAGCTATTGCTCGTTCAGGGTTGTTTCCTTTGCAGTTTATCATTTAGATAAAATTAGCAAGAATTAGTGACTAAAATGCTGGTTCAACATGCCATTTCCAATCTCAGTCGTAGTTGGGAACAGGTATAATCGTCCCAAGAAAAAGTTAGTTATGACGTCAAACTTCTGTTTTTTTGTAATTATTATGATACGGGTGGCGAGCCAAAACAGGTCAATTGTTAGCCTATCAAATTTGAGGAAGTGCTTTTCCATATTAACCATTGGACCATGCATCAAAGGTGGGTTATTTTTTGTGGGGAATAGACCTTTTTACGGACCACGCATCGATGGATGGGATCAAAGAACAAGATGTGGACATCACGATATCACCCATCGTTTACAATGCAGTGCAATTGTCGAGGAAGTCAATGTGAATCGAATCGCCGTTGGTATAGATTCTCAGTTGTGAGATACCGTCGGATATGCTGGAGTTTATAGCTGCTGGCATCGCGCGGATGGGATTAAGAACAGGATGTAGATATCGTGATATCACGGATCGATCATAATATAGTGAAAATCACCAAGTGAGTTGATGTGATTCAAATTGACACCAGAGTAGATCCTTGCAGTGAGACACCACTGAAATAGATACTGCATCTAAAGTTATCAGCAAGCGAGACGAACAGCAAGGAATCGGTGAGCAAGATGAACATCAAGGAATCGGCGAACGGTGTTGTCGAATTCCTGAGTAGGTTATACGTGCTGTGATTGGATTGCGTAGTTGTAAACTTTGAAGAGTCACTCCGCACACTAGTGTTCGATTAACACAAGAATAATGTGGTGAGTAAGATTGAAACAAACTTAACTAACACGTTCGGTAATTTAATAAATAGTTATAAACTCAAAATCTTGTCTTGGTTCAGCTATTTAGCTGCTCAGAGGCACTTCCCAACTAGAGGTGGCTACTTTGAACCGGTACCCAGGGTCTGCGGCTATCCGTCCAAACGGTACTTAACATTAGTTGTTTTTTTTTTCTTTTTTTGTAATTTGTGCCGGTCCACTTAACATTAGGTTTCTTTTCTTTTTTCTTTACCTACACTACCTCTTACCCCACCAACCCGTGCACCACATACCAGCGGACCCGCAGACGGGTACAGATACCGAAATTATAATCCGTCTAAATTAACTTACCTGTCGACCCGTACTCGTATGATCCGTTATCCGCTGACCCGTCGACTTACCCCCCCACCCCCGCAAAAAAAAAAATCCCTCCAACGCCGCTCCCCTCTCCCAAACACCCTACAGCCGCACCCCCTCTCCCAAATACACTGCCGCCCCGCCACCTAATTCTCCCTCACTCCTCTTTCAGAGGTGCCGCCGGCTCATCTCTCATCTCTCATCTCTCTCTCTCTCTCTCTCTCTCTCTCTCTCTCTCTCCCAGACTCCCTCGCTCTCTTCCACGTTGTTTGTTATATTTTACAACGATCTTACCAGCGCATTTTTGACGACGATCTCACTAGGTGATCTGATCTCTCTCGCTTTCTCTCTGCTACGTTTGTTTTATGCTTTATACTTTTATGTTAAATTTAGGCTAATCTTATCGACTATGTACTAATTTTTTTGTTAATTTTCTAATTTTAGGTAAATCTTAGTATTAGACTGATTTTGGGCCGGGTACCAATGGATCCGCCTGCGAACCCGCGGACGGATACGGATACCGAAATTATAACCCATCTAAATTAACTTACCCGTCGACCCGTGCCCCATTGACCTATTATCCGCCGACCCACGGACGGATCGGATCTACCCAACCCGTTTGCCACGTCTAATCCCAACTATACACCTATACATGCTTTGAGTATTTTTAAATACTTGTCGATGATAGTTATATATATATATATATGAAAATTCCAACATACCATCACTCTCTCCATCTGCAACTGGGTAGAGAATAGTCCCTAATATTTGACGAACAGTAACATTTTAATATTTTTAATTTAAAACTCAAGTTATTATATAAAATTTAAATAAATTAGTCCATTCTAGTTGGTCCTAATTTGGAGTCTAATTTGATCTTTTATCTGGTCTTGGACGGATGCACATAAAGATGCTCAAACAGTACATCCGTGTGGGCCGGGCAGGATCGCACTATGCAGGCATCTAAATTACTCGTCTCAGTCTATAAATTGCAGCCCAATTCTGCCGCTGTTTCAGGGCGGGCCAGATTTATCCTGCACACGGACCTTAAATTTCTTTTATACATCTGTATAGCAGAAGCAGATCCTAATCGTCGCCAAGCACCATCGTTTATACTCTTTCACATTGGCTTGTTGCAGACCCATTTTCTACAAACTCTATTTCGCCATTACGACCTGTCAAACCTTGGAAGAAGACCACCTCCTTTCTCAGCTTCCCGAATCCTTATCTACCGGGCAATTACTAGCAAATACTCGAAGTAAGATACATCTGATTCAACACCGCTCAACCACTTTTCATGATCTTCTTTACTGGTAGCCAAATACTTGAAGCAAGATCCATCTAATCCAACACCAAACACTCCAAAAACTCTCCCTTCTCCCTCCCTTCCTCCCTCTCTCTAAAAGAAAGCAAGCAAAACAGAAGATTATGCACCCCTAGAATTTAGGTCTTAGGATGTAGTGTCTAAAACAATAGCTGGCTCAACCCAATACCTTAAGATGAAGGAAAATGAAGGACCCTCTATCATTAACCAAAAAAACCATCTTGGAATCTCATAATAACAGTTTTTTAATAGCAAGGAAAATTTCTCCTGCAAAAAGAAAAGATAACTGACAATGAGATTTCAACCACAACATAACATCTCTAAGAGGGTTTATCTCTTAATGGATAGTCATAGCTTTTTTTTTCTTTTTTACAGTCGTAACATATAAATCTACCAAGGTACCGACTCAATGAGTTCAGTTTTTCGATAGAGGTAGAAGCAAAGGTGATATCTTATAGATGTATAAGCAAACAGTTACTTCCACAGCAGTGAAGATGTTATGATGATCAGTTGCTAACACGAAGTAAAAAAAACTTACACACATCTCAAGGAGTTTTCCATTTGGCAAACAATCAAGTGTAAGTAGGAAAATCTACAAGGACCCTAAGCGCATATATTAAAGATAACCAACAAGCATTAAGCATCTAATTTATAATTTTAAATGGCATTTACATTGAAAATATTCTCTTGGGGGCCAAAATCTAAAGGAACTTAAATATCGCATCTTTGTTAAGAATAGATAAGGACTATGTGTTGATACCTTGATACGGGCTAGTGCGGAAAGATTTATACCATCGCAAGATGACATGTTGAACATTTGAAAGCTACTAGTAAGGAACTGGTACTGCCTCTTTGCGCTGTGATAAAAAGGTAAAAGAGGTAATAAAAGCAACAGAAAAGGAAAAGCATTAGCTTTAAGAAAGAGTGCAACTTGCAGTAAACAGATGTACGAGAGAATATATGCTGGGAATAATTTGAGTTTGAGAATATTATATACATATAAACAGTCAAAAACCACCCAAATTCAAGTTTACTACTGACTTAACTTTTATAAATTTCATCCAAGAATAAGTGCAACAGCGTGCGGAAATATCCTATCACTTGCTTCTCCGCTCTCTTGAGAAGGCGCCCTTTATAATGATAAGTATAGCTGGGAGAAGGATCGACACTCATAAGCCTTCATCATGCAAAGGAATACAGGTACAGTCCAAGTGGATGATAAAAGAAAATTCATTGAAAGTGGTCATGCATCATAGATATTTTCACAACTCCTCGCCACTGTTTTTGCCCTATCCTAATTATGTTCGATATCAGAAAAGTTCAGCAGTATTTGCAAATAATAACACCAGAACTAGTGCAGGTAAGATATGACACCATGGAAAATCTGTAAAAGCAAAAGACTATAAAAACAAAATATGTATGTTACCAGTCATTCCAGTGTCAGCTCAATTAATTACTTAGATCATAAACAATATTTTAAATGGTTGGATAGGAGGCAAGAACAGCAACGAAAGTAAATCCAACTATTTAGAGGTGGCATTAATGTGTCAGATATAATATGTTTAACAATGAAATGATAAATCCTCGCCAACTCAGTCAAAAGGTGATGGTTGCCTATCTTTTTCTCTTTTTTTTCTTTTGGTCTACTAAATGATTTTCTAACGCTACTGGTTCTTTATAGACAAATAGAACCAATTTATGGATGTCTAACCATTATCTGCGGGAAGAATAAGATGCCTATGATGTCCACCAAGATAAGCAGAATTTATGCTGGACTCCACTTTGAAAGCATAAATATAATTATGATTGATTATATTCTCTTAGAGATTAACCTAGATAGTGGATCATTACAAAGATATGGGAGATTATTTACCACAGATCCTGTAATTTTCTATTTACAAAATGCTTCTTATTGCAAACATCTATTGTCACTCTACCTTACCCGTAATCCATGTGCTACAACTATGGCTATCCTCTCATAGTGAAATCAAAATAAAAAATTTATTCATTTACAATGCTTTCTAATTTCATCCATCCATGTCTTACCATCTAGCAATATTAAATTATTTGTAGTAGAAAGCTTCAACCTCCAAATTCCAACAAATCAAAACAAACCATGTTTTCATACCTGCTGCAGGACCAGAAGAAGTTGCAGTGAAGCACCTGCAACAACAATAGCAACATTCCAGTCAAGTCCCAACGCAACGGAGTCTGGGAATGATTGATGTATGCACCCATGCCCGAAGAGGGCTGTTTCTGTAATAAATTTGAAGCATCTATGGAATTGAAAAAACAATTTGCAAAGCTTCCAAAAAAAGAGGCACAACTCTCTGTGCCAACCGTCAAATTAGGTCCAAGCTTGATGGAGATAGTATTTAATCAATGATAATGGATAAACGATCTGGTAAAGGGGATAAAGGCATTTCTATGTAAACTACTAATACTGTTGCTTAAAAGAAGTGATTTCACTACATAATTTGACAAACAAAGTACTATCCAGAAAGAGCCAAGTCAGTCGATTTCAAATAACCCCTACTTCATAAGGAGATCTATTTCTAGATTAGACTATCCTTAACAATTTTTGGAATTCAATGAAGACCATGAACATTTTCCAGTTTTTAAGAACCCAAGGATTGTTAAGAGAAGGGCCAGGCATCTCTTTGCTTTAAGTCAGGCAACTAAAGCCGGTCTTTTTGACCAACAGAATATGCTGAAGACTGCATTAAAATAAATCTGATACTCCCATAGATAGGAACAGGAGCATCCCTAGATTCTAATTCCATTTTCCAAATGCCAAATTCCACAAATGTGGGCATAGAGATTCTCTCACATCCAAAGGCCTTTATTTATCCCAGCGAATAAGTCCATCAGTCTTCATATTTTCCTTAACAAGTGCAGTATGGTACATGTTAATGTCACTGACAACAACTAAATTGCCAAGAAGCCTCATATGTAGAACTAACCAACAGTAGAAACGTGTGCGCTCTTTAACATAAAGAAGAAAGGCATACCGATAAAGTATATTGCCTATCAGAAAAATGAATCACAAACACAGGAAAAAGACTTTCAGTTGTTCCTGTCCTTTGCTTTGTCTCACATATGCCTTTTTTCTAGTGGACATATAACAAAGACAAAAGTGACTGCATTCCTCTTTTCAATTTTTAACGAGGCGAAATCCTTCCAAATGACAAACACTATATTATTCCATTAGACACAGTTTTCTAAACATAGTTCTTTGACTGTGGTCAGGAAATAAAACCTCAAAAGTGCATTATCCCCCGACATGATGTTGAATACAGGCTCACATCTGAAACAATCTTTAAAAATTCTTTTTTTTTCTAGAAAACATAACTCCTATCCCATATTGCAGCTGGACTCGAACTCATGTGTGATAGATGGTTTATAAGCCACCCATTCCATCAGTCGAGCTACTTGCTAGGAGCATCCTCTTTTGAACTTTAGCAACTTGTACTAGAAGAATGCTAACATAGGATTCAGAAATGCTTCATAATCCAACCTATTAGTCTTACTAGAAGAGGAAGATTTTTGGACTTTGTCACTGTTTGTAGTGGGCATACAATGGAGACCTGAAACACTCATCATTTTAACATAATCTACTAAAACCAAACACTGGCTTAGTACAAACATGTTTTATGTCCTCAATATGGCATGACATCATGGCAAACACATACAGAGTTGGAACTTTCACTCTTATCAAGATAACTGCTTCCATCCAACTCCATTCCACCCACCATCCACCCAAAAAAAAAAAAAAAAACCCAGCCAACTAAAAACCAGAAAACCCACATGACCACTGCTACCATCATATCATCAACAAGCAAGAAGCAGGTCATTCGGAAGGAATGATGTTATTCTTTATGCTGTCGTTGTTACAATGCAACCATGGCCATGAAGAGAGTTGATGTTAAATGCATTTGGAAAATATAATTTCAGAAAGAAACCAAAGATGCACTATTTACAAAATGACATAATAACTGACATGATAAATCCATGACATGATATTCTTAGAATCAAAACATAATCACAAAATCTCATGTAAATCTTGTAAAAGTAAGAGGCACCAAAACAAAGTGAACTTTTTCATCAAAAAAAAAAAAAAAAAAAAAAAAAAAAAAAACACAAAGTGAACTAAATACTAGCATGATACTTGCTAATTTATATGAGATTAGAACCAAAGTTGTTAGAATAAAAGTTTGGCACTATATCAATCTTACATTAAGAGGTAGCAAAAACATGAATACAAACAATAGCATGCTACTGGCAGATCTGCATATGAGATGAGAGAAAGAATTAAGAAAATAATAATATAAATATGAAAAAGACAAAAATGGACGTTCAGCGTTGACCAATACCAAGTATTGAGGTGATTCAACATATGTTGAAAATGGTACATAAAAATGCAACCTGATTAATGGCGAGCACCAACAATATTCTAAAATAAGTAGATAACATAGAGATAGCTACATCCTCACATGTAACCTGCACATCTACCACCAAAGTTGGATGTTAAACTAGTGCATGTAACATGTTCGAAGTGCATAATCTAACTGTATGCCACAATTTGACATGAGAATACAACGTAATCCCATGCATAGGATGTCTGTGAAACCGATTTAATCCCTGTAGATTATTTGCCCAAACTAAAGAAGAAAGATACTTTTTTCTAGGGCCTTACGGAACATAGTTCCAGCAAACATGACATTAAGCCCTATATACAATCGCAGAATAAGTATCGAAAATACATTGAGTCAAAAAAAGAGACCAGATTCTCATTGGCCATTTCTTGTCGTAAAATAATTCCCAAAATGATATCCAGCATTATACTGTTAGTTTAGAACAATTGGAGGCTCAAATAAGTCTTGAAACCTCTAATGAACGAAAACCAAATATCTTGATTCCTCCAATGTGAGTTCTAAAACTACCCATTTAATACACATCACTTCAAGATACAGAGGATTACCAAAACATCATTTAAAAAAACACCTAGTATGCCCCTTTTGACAAGTCAATAAGCAGATTGAGTTCACGTGAGGTGGACCTAATTCCTGCATAGAATTATTCAAAAATGCTATAAGTGCTATGACAACAGTATATCTAATACGACATCTGAAAGTTTCCCTTCAGCAAACGTTACTTCACTTTTATAGGGACCACAATACAGTCAATTAATTATTAGGGATCCATAACCCTTAATATATATCAAGTTAGAGAAGTCACTCTAATCGAATTAAACTGGTGGCCCACAAATTGACAATATAAAGCCACACGGGGTTCACAAGAACCCAGATTCCTTTCATGTTGCTTGGAAGATTGAAGGTTTAGGTGTCAGTCTGTAGATTCCAAGTGCTTCCAAAACTTTCACTATATAAAGAGCCTTGCATGCATGTCCTGCTATAGTGAGAAGAAATCAAGTACCTAAGAGCCATCTTCCAGGAAGGAGCAATCTAGGAACAAGCTGCGAAGATCCAGGCTTGCATAAACACGTATAAGCGGGGAGCATGCCTGACAACCTGCAGGTTAGTTGAGGAGGGGGAATAGGAAGTAAAACCAGTGAGAAAGATAAATAAGAGGTATGAAGCTAGAAGGTTGATATTTGATTCATTACCCGGTCTACCCTTTTAAAGTAACATGTTTATATATGTTCGCAGAAAATGTACCATCGCTACCATCATGCTAAAAATGACATTTTTTCTCCAAGAACATCTTTTCCTTCAGAAAGGCACTTATTAATCCACGGAGGAAGTATTCCTGTGAATTCAGGATTGGTCCTCTCGACAGATGCTAAGCCCAGATTAAAATGGACATCTGAACTGCACGAGCGATTTATAGAAGCAGTGAATCAACTTGGAGGAGCAGATAGTAATATTCATACATAGTTACAGATAGTTTAAGGATAAAAGGTGCTCAAATATCAGTTAACTTAATGTTATTCTTGCAGAAGCTACCCCCAAAACTGTCATGAGGCTCATGGGAATTCCAGGGCTAACATTATATCACCTAAAAAGCCATCTCCAGGTATGGACAAACATTGATTGCAACTACCTGAAATCTTTGTAAACTGAGAAATGATCAGGTCTTACAAATGTCCAGAAATACAGGCTTAGTAGAAACCTACATGCTCAAGCAAATAATGGAGAACCAGAGATTGGTAAGATAGGAGCTTTCTAGACTGTGACATTGAACTTAAGAAAAACAAAAGGTAGGGAGATTAAATATTGCAAATTCGCAGGATTTTCAATGCCGGAAGATAGGGCACCTGAAGTAAGTGGATCACTATCATGCAACACAAGCATTGGGCCACAAGCAAACAAGTAAGAGCACCATCACCGCATTTGAGTGCTTTCTCTACTATACAATTTCATACCAAGACCCTTTTCCTAATATCAGAACCATGCACATAAGTGAAGCAGTTGAAATGCAAATTGAAGTGCAGAGACAGCTAAATGAACAACTTGAGGTACGGCAATAAGTGCATATAGGCATTTCCGGGATTAGGAGGGGAAAAGCCAGTGAAAGTTTTGACTAGTGAAACTAGTGAAGAACATAGATAAAAGAATTCAAACATAATGGCTCATGTTAGCTGGAGGCTTCATTTTATTCATGGCGTTCGTGTCTTGGATTCTATACAAAATCCTCCAAATAACCACCCTCACTAGATACCTAAAGCATAGAATGCAACTAAGGCTGCCTATTAAGTATCTGACACCATTGTACAAGTATGAGCAACAGAGTTGTTAATTCTAATTTCCTAGAATACAAGACAGTATCAGCACGAATAAAGTCAAATGGAATTTTGTCCATTAATCTAGACTACAACACAAACTGAGGCAATGGGAGAACGGAGGAGACAATGCAACAAATAGTAATTTCCCAAAGAAGCAAAAAAAAGCAGTATATGGTTGTATAAATCATAAGAGGTTCAGCAGTCTCACCTATTCCTATCGTAATTCTTCACTACTATAAATCGATCAAAATACAACTTCTGACAACTAATCTCCAAACATAACAACCCTAATCAGACTATAAGACTCCTACATCAAACCACCGTTTTACGTGCCGGGCGGTAATCTCAGTGCCGCCAAGCACGTGCCGGATCCGTGAGAATCTGGCACCATCACGGAGCTGAGCCGTGCCGGTCAGCACAGTCAAGATGTGCCGACCGTGCCGGTCGGCACTCTTTTTTTTTGGCTTTTGATTTTACATATCCCTTCTATAAGTCACATTGACACTTTATGTGGTAGGAAAATAACTATATACTTTTGCTATATAATTACGATTTTTGCATTTAGTGTTTAATTAATCTTTTTTGTTATTTCTTAAATAATTTTAATATTTTAAAAATTAAAAAAAAATATACGAATAGACACGGCACGGTCGGCACCTCTCGAGTTTCAGATTTACCGAAACTCGACTCAGTACGGAAAATCTTGCATCAAACTAGTCAAAGAATAAGTCTCTTACAGCAAAGCAAACTAGGAAATCAGATCTTCCTAAAACAGCAAACAAAATATCCACTCGAGGAAAGATCACTTGAGCAATAAACGATACCCACTTGAGTACATTGTAGAGCTTTAAATTTGGTTTCAGGTTGGCAATTGAGGACCTGCTAATTCCACTAGAAGTGCTACTTTCAAAGGTTTAATCTTTATATCGAATCAATGGATCCAGACATCGCCAAAACTTCGCCTGCCGGTTGTTCCTCCGTCATTTTTCTCACAGCCTATCTAAATCAATAAGTTTTCTTTATTCTTCTCTTTAACGTTCTCTTGTTATGGATAATTTCTTCTTTTGATGTCATTGTAAAATAGAGTTAAAAAAGATTAAAAAAAACAATGAATATTATCCCAAATAATATAAGGTCAAAACTCGACTTTTTATGTGTTTTGACTTTAAATATAAGGATTAGTATGCAAAACGGTAAAAATCATCATCATATACAAACCTAAGATCATAACCTAACATTGATAAAACAAGCACACAGAGCGAGTGTTATTATACTCAGCATTATGTTACTTAGCTATGAATACAATGTCTCAATTTCTCGATTTCTTATTCGAAGTTGAGAAAAGTTGCCGAACTATATGGTTTGTATGCTGATATGCTAAAACTTACAATACAATAATAGAAGGATAGGCCAACGTACTCCCATGTGTCTCACATTCACATATAAACAGTAACCTGGGCAATCTTATGTTTACTTACTAGATTGACATAATTGTGCACTGATTAAACTTTCAGCTAAATATGGAGTTGTTCATTAGGTGACAATTAGGCTAAAGAACATGCTACTATCTGTTTCTACCAAAAAAATAAATAATAAAATATGAAGGTTTTAAAAAGTTAGGAAGGTGAAATAAATAGCACGTTATGAAGTGGACCTTTCCAAACATGGCCCAATCATATATTAGTTTTTTTTTTTTTTTGGATCTTCGCAAACAATCAACTCCCTCATGTACTTATTTTTAACTGACAAGGTGCAAAGGCACTTACAGGTCAGAATAGAGGCCCAAGGAAATTATCTCAAGTCTGTACTGGAGAAGGCACAAGAGACTCTAGGAAAGCAAAATCTTGGTTCTGCAGGTCTTGAAGATGCTAAAGTGCAACTTTCCGAGATAGTCTCCAAAGTTTCAAATGAATGCCTTACTTCTCCTATTGCATTTTATAAAGAAATTCCGTATTCAGTTGTTGTTCAAGGACCAACAACACAGCCTGCTGGCTGTTCTATAGACAGTTGCTTAACTTCTTGTGACGGATTGCATGTAGATAAAGAAATACATAACATTGGCAGGGAACTAAATCGTCATGGAAATATACTCTTCACCGAAAAACAGAGAGACAGTAGGCTTGAATGGAGTCAACCTGCATGCCGCAGAAGCTTTAGCATTGAATTTTCCTCTACCATGGTGAATGACTTAGAAAAGCAAATGCACACTGGAAAGAGTGACACCAACATCCCAATGCCATGTCAAGAGGCTCAGCCGCAACGAGGTGATGCTAGATCCGCTCATGCTTGGCAAAGTGGACATATGAGTAACTGTTACCTTGAGCTGAATAACTCGGAGACTGGAGTTGAACAGAAAAGAAAGCCAACATATGCTTATGAGCGATCATGTCAAGCAGCACCACTTGATCTAAATGCTTATGATAATAAGGATGAAGTTACAGAATGCAAACAGTTTGACTTGAATGGTCTATGCTGGAACTGAAGGATGAAGGATGTGAGAGTAATATAACAACTCATTAGAAGAAACCTAGTACATGGTATACTAGTCCTGCAAGGAAACAACTTGGGGATACAAAAGCGTTCATCAGAATGTTGAGGTATGTCCATTATCACGATGAGGCCCATCTAGAGACTATTACATATGCAAGAAGCAAGTTAGAAGAATTCCATGCCTATCCTTCATGTTTTAAGTTGCCTTTATGTTAATAACATATATCTGCACCTGTATAACTGATGAAAGAAGGAAAAAGATGAGAAAGAGAAATTATAAGAATATATACTTGGATGTTAAGAATTGGGGAAGCTCTGTCTCAGACATTTTTCTACTAAAATGAACAGCTTACATTCTACTTCAAAACATTCATACACAATGGGTTGCCTGGCTCTTCAGACCTTAGATGCAATACAGAATCACATACTATCCACTGGGGTTCAATGTTCTACTTTCTCCAAAAAGGATGTCGATAGTAGATTTCCTCCTTCCTAGAGAGCATATTATGTTTGTTCATCATGTAAACTACACATCTCAATTTTACTAGTGCAAGAGACCTATCCCCAGAACAAACCAAGTACTTTTTACAATAATGTTGGAAGTTTGTGGTGAACTAGTCTTCTAAGTTATACACTCAAAAGGAAGCATAGCAACACCATTTTAGTGCTTTATTATCACCTTTAGGGAAGCACTCATCATCATCTCACTAAACATGTTTCGCCATTATCTCACTAAACTTGTTTGAACTAATATCACGTGTAAATAACAATTGCCCACTCTCTATTACCTTGTAAACTCCATAAACGGAGAAATTTTGGATCATTGCAAGAATGCAAAACCACCTAAATCAGTTGTGCTAACAGAAGTGCCGCAACGAATTCTCGCATCAGTTTTTTAACCGAACTTCTGTTTTGTGCTTCTTAAACATCTCTGAAATGCTCGGAATTCTTGTTTAACTGATGACTTCTGGTTCATGATTTGACTGAGGAAAACACAATTTTTAAACTAGCCTATAGAGGTAGCAACAACCTGTATCTACATGTTAATAACTTTTTGCTATCAACTGATGCTTCTGATTCATGGTATAAGTGAGGAAAGCACAATCGTTAAACTAGCCTACATCTTGATATAACATGTCTCACGCTCAAATTTGAACTCATGGTATTAGATCTAGATATCTTTTCTAGTTAAACTTGGAATACAAGAGTAAACCTGACATCACTTGCAATTGGATGTTTTAACACCTACATCGTACGTCACTTGAAAGGATTTTTCACACCCTCATTTTGAATTAGTCTAATTGTTCATATTTTCATGTTACTAAAACTTCACACAGTCATTTAAATTTAAACCTATTTTGTCTAAACTACAAGCTATGCTATCAGGGATGCACGATTCATTTTGTTACTTGAAAGCAACTAATGACCTCATAAAAGGAACATGTGAA
Organism: Xerophyta viscosa; assembly: GCA_002076135.1. Classification (NCBI taxonomy): domain Eukaryota; kingdom Viridiplantae; phylum Streptophyta; class Magnoliopsida; order Pandanales; family Velloziaceae; genus Xerophyta; species Xerophyta viscosa. The sequence goes on along the minus strand of MJHO01000061.1, from coordinate 536,963 downwards.
CAAAGCCACCTAACCTACCTATATGCATAGAAAATGTTTTATAATCATTAAGTTTGAAGAATCTAATTCGTTTGCTGAAAGTTACTCAACATCTCTTTAATACGTAGGAGCATAAGTGAAATTAAAAAAATCTTAATCCATACAGGGGCATGTTGTTTTGCTAGTATGGATACAAAGTTTCACAGTGACTACATTTAGCATCAAATACAAACAAAAAGAATCTAGCAAGTTATCAAGTGGCCACAAATTGGGCACGAACCACATATTCAAATTCACTAATCCAGAAGAACAGGGAAGCTCCTAACTAATCACAATAATATAGGATGCGAAGTATCAAAAGGAAAAGGCTGATAACTAATCAGACAAAAGCATGGACTCTATGGTAACTTAGTTGGCTTTATGCAGTTATTTTAAAAATACATTTGATCATACTCATTTTAATAATACATTTGATCATACTTCAAGTTAATGTTAGTGGCTTACCATGTGGATGAAACGAAAAGAGTCAGGCTCAGGACTATGACTTATAGCTTACCTTGCATCTTACCAAATATGATTTTCTTTAAGAGCATTGTGCTTATTGGAGATTTCGTTTCCACAGAGAAGTAAATATCAATGTGACATGCTAAGTAAACATTCCAGCGTTATCCTGAAGTGAACAAGCCTAACTCATACAGTCACGCCCAAGTAATTCATCAGCTACAGCGCTATTCTTAGGGGTAAGATAAAACAGATGATAACTTTTCAGATTGATGCACCTTCTGCAAAGACAAGAAACTACTAAAAGATTTACCATCCATTTGCAGACAATACAGTAAACATCCTTATACATCAACAGTCTGCCTCGAAAGGATGCTACTATGAAACACCTTACTTAAAAATGGAATTTGGTTTGCGTATGTAGTCAGCTTTTAGCTGAACAAAAGATAGACAAATCCCTATACAACCGAAAATATCTATAAAAACAGTAGGAAAGGAAAAGAAAACAAATTTAAGCAACTCCTACCTGGTTTTTCCCATTAATTTTTTGTATGGCTCACTATTGCTTGAGATCTAAAAAGTCAAAATAAAATAAAGCTGGAAAGGGAAAAAGAAAGAGCTAAGCGGTGTTCAAACTGAAACACCATCTAAGCCCGTACATTGCTACTTGAGAAACTATAATTCTTCCAAACCTACAAAGCAGAGACAAAGGAAACTCTACTTAAGGACAAGGTTTAAGGTGATGTCTTATGCCGCATTTCAGTAAATCCCAAACTCGAGACATGCCGAACGTGCTGATATATATTTAGTTGTTATTTTTAAAATAAAATTCAAAATTAATTTAAAAATTCAAATATAAAATTTTTGGACACGTGCCGTGCCGTTTCGTGCCATGCGGACAACTGCCGGAATAGGCACATGCCGCCCAACACGGACTGTACCGATCGGCACCTAAAACATGCTTAAGGCTATGGCTATCTAAAAACACAATGAAATATAATAGCTACCTTGTAGACACAAAAAAAAGGGAGAGTGAGTCTTATACATATCATTGGAAAGCAAACAGCTCAATTAGCGCAGTAAGTTTTCTCTAAAGGGAAGGAGCTTGAGTTTTATAAATATCATGGAAATTCAAAAAAGCTCAATATAATGAAAAGTGCAGTAAAATCTTATGGGAAAGAAGGAGCTTGAGTGTTATAAACATCACTGACCTACCAAAAGGTCTATATCAAATCAAGTATTAATATCTTAGATAGGAAAACCTTAGACTAGCAAATGTTACAATAATATGGAAACTACTGCAACATAAATTGGTGTTTGATCAATAAAGTTACTCAAATTCCTACATGAAGAAACATCCAGGATCGACAGAGATGAGATCGATACTTAATTGATAAAATGAAATACGAAATAATTTCTTTTCCACATGCAAAAAGAAGAATAATTTAATGAACACGTCATTCAAATAAAAATCATAACACCGGATGCAAGTCCTAAATCTAAAACCTCATCTGAATAATATTAACTTCATCATGGAATTCTAAGACTTTAAGCAGTAAAGTTGACTTCTGGAATAGTTATAAAACATCTTGCTAATGCAGCCTACTAAAAATCGATAAATCGGCAGATAAAGAGGATCTATATTTTTTCTCAAGTTTTCCTCATGTCTTCAAAAGATAAATGCATTCTTGGAAAACTACAAAAAAAAGACGTTGGAACCGTTTACTGGCTATATCAAAACTTATAAAGGAGTTCAACTCACGATTCTCAACATACATACATTAAATGTGTATAGTGATAAAGAACTTTCAAAAAGCAACAAGAGGATCCATGGATATGCATGACTCTTTGGATGCTGAGTCGTGCATATCAATGGATTCTCTTGTTGCTTTTTGAAAGTTCTTTATCACTGTGCACATAATTTAAACTGTGATCCTTCTAAGTTGGTGTTTGTACTTCACCTTGAGCAAAAGAGCTCCAACCGAAAGCAATTTACAAAAGGCACTCCAACGTTGACATGACTAAGCAAAATATATCAGAAACAGGGATTTTAAGGGGCATCCTTGTGACAAAGGGAAAATATTACATCTCATCCTTTCTTTCCATGTTATCACCACTGATTGTTGCGACAAAGATGATTCTCCAATAAATAGAATAAACAATAACATACTAATTCATCATTCTCCCATATAATAAGATAAATATTTAATATATTCTTCTAGATTTGCAAATAGGTTCTCTGTTACATAGGACAAGTCTCATTGCATAAACTTATTTATAAAACAGTCTGCATATTCTGATTCTTATAGTATACGCTTCTCGAGTTATTTCTACTTTATCGAAGAAACAAGAATCGAGAAAAAAAAGAGGTGAATCAAATGCAGTAGAAACAACATTTGAGACACCACCTACTTCTTGATCCTCCTTACTTTCTTCTGGCCCCAGACCTCCATCCTCCCTGCAGGGCACCCACAGGGGGCTCTGAATATAAGCACGGTTCGACCGTTGAGCGGTGCCATCTTCTTAAGCTCAGCCTCCAGCTCTTTATGATCATTCCCAAGCTCTAGAGGCTGTGCGGCAGAGGGTTCCAGCAGTGCTGGCGGGAGGCCCTTAACACACTCCTCGGTTTCCAGCTGGATGTCGAACTCCACTGCCTTCCGCAGGCCACGGCAGCGCGGGTTACCGCACTTTCGCGCCTGGAGGGTGATAAATTCCCAGAGAACAATACCTAGAGCGAAGGTGATGATGAATCCCGCCGCGTAAGCGACCGGAGCGGTGCGGAGCGCGTGATCACAGAGATCAAGGGCCACGGGGAGGAGATGGATGAGGACTTTGAAGGACGGGAGAGTGAGGACTGCGAGCGCAACGAGAGCGAGGACGAGGACGGCGATGTCGACGGCGGCGAAGGGCGAGTGCTCGCAGAACGGGTGGGAAAGAGGATTCAGAGATTTGTTACGACGGCCGCCGCCGGCGGATGGTGACGTGGAGGCGGCGTTGAGCTGCTGCTGGTGCTGCTCGAACGCGCGGCAGAATTCGATCAGTCCCCGGCAGTCCACCATCGCCATCAGATTAGATCCAACGGCTACGCTGTCTCGTAATTCGGATCGGATCTCACAGATCCAACGGTCTGATTTGGGAGTCGTCGCCGGCGGACGGTGGCGAAGAAGATGATCGGAGATGACGTGAATAAATAGAAAAGAGCCGGATGTAGGGAATTTATAGTGGGGACGAGTGAAGAGAGGAAGCAAACGAGTTCCTGCCTGCGTGACGCGCTGCGTGTTTGGTTTGGGAAACGCAAAATAACGAGATGAGAACGCGTTCTGGAAGGGCAGGTGTGAGATTGGTTGCTGCTGAGCGATAGAGCTGTGGGATGCGTGCGTTTGGATCCGAGCGTGCCCAACTTCCGAGATTAGATCTTCTCGTCTTTCTTTTATAAATAAGAAAAATTACTGTTCAGCCCCTATTTTCCGTTTTTTACTGTTCAGTCCTCCGAAACGCGTTTTTCTGCCGACGTGGCGGCGCGTGCGTGACGCCACGTGGCGTTTCGGGGACTGAATCGTGATACCCCAAAATTAGAGGGGCTGAACAGTAAATTTTCTTATAAATAATGGGGGGCTGATTTATCCGTGTAAATAATAGTAGTTGAAAGAAAAATAATTCGTAATTCCGTCGCCAAAAATAAATTACAAATTATGAATTTAACAAATATAATTTTAGTAAGTTTAAAATAATTATAACAAAGTGTATGATGCAAAATTTTAGCAAAGAGAGCTCTCAATTTTAAATATTCAGAGTTTTAAGCAAGGGGATCCCTTAACATAAATTATCGTTTGTGCAATACAATAGACTTATCTTATTGAGAAACATGTCAGAAACTAAATTGATAATATTCCCAACTAATACCATTCTAATCTATTAAACAGCTTTCACAAAATTTTTCTCTTATCTAAAGATAATTCATTTAGGAATCATTGTCAATTCTTCCAATATTCTTCGATGAACATATAAAAGATAATAACATAGGATTATATATCTTTTTTTTTTCTGTAATGACTTTCTACTAATTAAAGGGGGAGATGAGTGCAATCCATATATCTCGAGATAGGTGAAAGCAATAAAATTTTATGCTCCTTGTGAGAAGAGGGTTAAGGTTGGCAAAGTCTGCAGCTTGTTTTCACGAAATTTGACTTGGAGAATTTTATTGGACATTAATGCCAATTGCTTGACTTTAGACTCATCTGAGATCATCTGATTCGAATCCTATCGTCGAATATGAGTTCTATTTAAGTTCGTTTGGTTTGAGTTAGTAAGCGCTATTGACCTGATCAAATTTTTATACAATGTGGAAAAAATCAAAAGAAAGAGATATGATCTTAGGAAAATTTCAAACAAGTCCCTCGTATGTTTGGACCTTCAACATTTAAGTTTTTTTATTGAAATGTGAAATTTTCAAAGAAACCTTATGAGACTTGCCTTCGTATAGAAATTTTTTTAAAGAAGTAACCTACTAACCTGCTAAAATTGTAAACTTTTTTAGAATAATAGTTTTGAAAAGTATGGTTTTTTTTTTTTTTGATAAAACCCTAAAGTTTATTGCTCATAGAGATGGAACGTGGCCTGCACACAAAAGAAATAGGGTTAGAACTCGTCAAAACATGTTGTAGAGGTGGTTGAGAAGATATATATATATATATATATATATATATATATATATATATATATATATATATATATTCGTCGGTTTTGCTATGTATTGCATCCAACGTACTGCCAAATAAAATTTATCCTGGCCCTTGTAGCTCAACCCTTGTTGAATGACGGTGAAATAGTTCTATAGATATGCGTAGAAAATTGTGGTATGTGAGTTAGCGGAGATCCAGAAAAAATTTTATCTGATTATCTAAAAAAAAAAAAGAATAAATAGGATTTGTAGTAATATAAACAGAGCAACTCGTCTTGGAAGAAAACTATGGTAGATTATTTACCTTGAAAACGACTCTGTTAGACAAAATTGTACTTCACATCCTAGACTGTACATGAGAAGAAAAAAGACTTACATATTAGTCCTTTCTACGTTCTAAGTTTGTGAATAAACTTATCATTTTATCTGTTAATTTTAACATTCTAAAATATTTATTTAAAAATATTTAAAAAAATATATATTTAATATAAAATTATTAGTTATGATTAGATCTACAACTTTAATATTAAATATTTTTTAAAAAATTACTTCCAAATAGATATTTTGATTCTCCAAAGTTCAGCGAATTAATAGATTGATTTTAAAATTTACTAAGATTTTGAAATCTCAAAATATATACTTTGAAGTATTTTTTAAAAAAAAAAAATATTGAACATAAAAGTTGTAAAACTCATCAAACTTCATATGTTGAAATTTTTTTAAAAAATATTTATATAATGGTCAAAAAAAATTTGATACAAATATCGAGAAATTTTTTTAATAAATTTAAATAGTAACTAAAGAATTTAGGATTAATTTGCATGAGCAGAAGAAATCTAGGTTGATTTTATAGTTATTAAAAAAAAAAAAAAAGAGAGAAAGAGAAGAAAAAGACTATTCGATCCATGGAGAAAAATGATCTTTTCAGTGGTGCCGTTACTACACGTTCGCTTTAGAGTGTAAGACCAAGCAGTCGCGTATATTGACAAATGTTGTCAACTGGACCACAAAAACAGGGTCTTTTATGAGATTATTGTGAGAAATCACTCTTACTCATCGAGCGATATAGCGTGCTTTTCATAAAGAACAAGTTCTAGGTTTGAAATCTACAAATGATTTTGATATAAAAAATAGACAATATTAGTGCCTTATCAATTGAAATTACTAATATAGTGGTTATGTAAGATGCTAGTATATCATGCCACACAAGGTTGGAATTTTAACTCCAAACTATAATTTCCGTCCTATATGAACTGATATATCGTGTTTAGATAATAGTGTTTTAAGTAACATTGAAAGTTGGTGAACCAAAAATATTTCGACTCGTTATCTCATAAAAAAATTATTGTGAAAATATGTCTATAATTTATCTATTTTATACAATATCTGTAGCGTAATGTACATGAATAGCATCAACTCTGTTAAACCATTCGAAGAGTTACGGCATTCCGATCTGGATAACTCCGGAAATCTATATCTTTTTTTTTTGGGGGTCAAGTATATCAAACTAGGGAGTCCTTTTTCATCATGTTTATTGCCAAATTAAATACTAAATTTAGAGCCATCATGACCACCCATTTTTCAGTCATACATATCCATTCTGGGTAAATGAAAAATCAACCCATATTTAAACCTCGTTAAATTCAGTCCCTAATAAAAACTATTTGTTCAAGAGCAGAATCTTTTAAGTGTCACATACTGCTAAAGTAGTGTTACTACTAACATAATATATGTTGTTAGCAGTTTATTAGAGTGTTGGCGCGTGAAATATTCCGGCGAACTATATTATTGTTGTTTACAGTATATTCTACATTATAAAGTATGATACTATCGTTAATAATGAATTGAAGTCAGTGTTATAGAATATTGATAATATTATCAGTTGAGTGATTAATTTAAAAAAAAAAACAGATAAGAGATTAAATTGAACAAACTCTTTTGAAAATTCTATTAACAAAAGCAGGCATTAATAATATCCGCAACTTTTGAAAATTCTATCAACAATAACTCTTTTGAAAATCTATCAGCTTCTTTAAATCCTGCCCCACAGAGTTTAAAAAAGTTATAACATACGCAGCCATATTTTGAACGAGTCTATTTAACATTGTGGTATCCTTTCAATTAATGCTTTAAAAACTTGCTTCACCCTCAAAATCTGTAGATCAGCAACTTCGTCGTCCAACGAGTAAATTAAGTTGGAGAAAAATCTACGTTATTCCAAATTGCAGACTGTATGTTCACACACACCAGCATCTATACATGGACGTAAGTCATTAATATATATATATATATATATATATATTAATAAATGAGTTTGGTGAACCACTTTCTTTTTTTCAAAAATTCTGTATGCAATCATCATAGACTCATATCGGAAAAATTCAAAAATAATATCGATTTATATTTTATTAACCAAAAAGTTATATCGTTTCCGACTAGACAGACTTAAAAATTAGTGACATCCTTTATAATGTATATAACAGATAAATTTTTCATACTCTTATAGATAATATTTGTCAGTTTCTAATATGAGCAGTTCAAAGTTAGTTGGATAAAGAAAAAACCCCCGGATATTGTTATAAGCGGGACTACATATCAGCCCTTAACTTTTTAAACTTTGCGAATAAACTCCTCACTTATTTCGTTAACTTTGACACCCTAAAATATTTATTTAGAATTATATTTTTATAGAAATGTCCAATATGAAAATAGTAGATTTTGATAAGATCTTTTCATGTTAAATTTTTTTCAAAAAATATTTCTAAATAGTTATTTGACACTCCAAAGGTCATCGTATTAATGGATTGATTTTGAAACTCACTAAGATTTTTAAGCTTTAAAACACATATTTAAAAATATTTTTTGAAAAAAAAATATTAACATAAAAATTATAAATCTCATCAAAATTTATAATTTATATATTAATTTTTTTTTGAAAAATACTTATATAATAGTCAAAATAGTTATGGTATGAATATTAAGAAGAAATTTTTTTGCAAGTTTAAAACATTAACTAAGAAATTTAAGAGTTGATTTGTATAAATAGAAAATATTTAGGGATTGATTTATAGTTACCTCTTATTATAATGAACTCATAATAGTTGAGGGAATAACTTTTTTTTCTCTTTTCTTTTTTTTATTGTCTTTTATGTAGGACCTTCTATCAAGCGTTCATGGAATGTGCAAGGTTAGGTCCACAAGGCGGGATCTCGGTTCGCTTGTACGGAAATGAGGCAGGGACTCGTTCACCTCCCAAAAAATTTAGTGATCATTTTGGTCTCAAGAGAAATTATGAGGTTTTTAAATATCAACCCCTTAAATTTTGACCCTAATAAATCGGCCCTAAAAACATATTTTTGAGAACTAAATTTTTTTTTTTTAATTAACTTCTAAAAATACATGTTTAGGTACTAATTTATTCGGCCTTCGAAATAGGAGCTGATACCTAATTTACTGAGAAATTATTGCGCTATACCACTCGTGATATCATTAATCCTCGTACCTTAATTACATGAATTTTTATTTCATTAAAAGGTGCTTCGTACCGTCATTCAACCATCACGGACGGTGCATCGGTAGTATATATATATATAATTAAACAGATATATTAGATATTATTTTAATATAATAAAAAATAAATTCTAAAGAGAATATAAATTCATAAATAAAAAGAAATTCAATCTCAAAACTATATAATATTTATAAGAAAACCTTATATATATGAAAATAAAGATTGGGATATAAGATATTACTATACTTTAATACTATATATATATATATATATATGAAAATAAAGATTGGGATATAAGATATTACTATACTTTAATATATACCTATGGGTCATCCAACGGAATTTAGCCTGCCGCTTGGGAAGATGATATAATTCCCATACTTTTTGTACGATGTACCGGTATTAGTGGCATGCACCTACTCGGATAGTTGAGATTCTATCTTGTAGGATTAACAAGTGGCAGCTATAGATTCGGTAACTGGTACAAGCACAGTCCATAAAATATGGTGCATCGTAAGTTCATGCTACATGATACAAAATTTATGTTTTTTGGATGACATTTTAGTTTATTATCTTAATAATTAATTAAATAGATAATAGTAAAGGAAAAAAAAAGGAAGAGGAAGGGACTCGTCACTTTGTTTAATAGAGTAGACTATATGAGCCAACTAGTATTGGTTAATTGAATAGCAAAATTGGATGCTAAGATACAAATACAGTCTATTTCTCATAAAAAATAGATTGAAAATTCAATTCCAACAAGTGATGCTCGGAAAGAGCTACTGTTCTGCTCAGTTTGTGGTTAAAATCTATATACATATATATAAAATTGGGAGATCAAAGTCGTTATGCCATATGGCATTTTGAATAATTTTTGTTATGCCATGTGGCATTCACTCTTATTCTAAACAAGCCATGTGGCATTTGTATTAATTGATAGGAATTTATAAGGTCATGTAACTTATTTTAAGAATATGAAAGGTTTAATATTACAAATAAATATTTAATTAAAATAATAATTTATAAAAATAATCTAAAATTAGTATAAAAATAATTATATTATATATTATGCAATATTAATTTTTTAAAATAAAATTTTATCATGTAACAATTTTTTTTAATCCTATACATAAACTATTTTACGTCAATCTTCGAATAATTTTATATATGGTATTTGAGATTTCTTCTTACTCTAATAATATATTACGAAAATATAATATTTTAATAAAATAAAATATATATGAAATTAAAAATAAAAAAAATAGTTAAATTTTTCAACATCATTATTTATATTTATATGATTATATATATGACTTATAACCGTGCATCGCACGGGTATAAAACTAGTATAGATAGAAACTAAACTCGGTGGTTACATACTCAAAAGAAAATAAAGAAGACTAAATGAGAACACAACATCACTGAAACTAAGCCCATTTTGTTTTTGAAATGCCGGCCAAGTTCGTGCTTGCATCCAGCATAAAAGATAGAACAAACCATTAATCAACATCACATAGACGTTGTTATATTAAAAAATAATCAATTTGTACATAAACAATTAAAGCTGAGTCATTGTTTTCACCAAAAAAAGCTGAGTCATTGCTAACTGCATTATATTTCAACGGGTTATTTAACCCAATTCACAATTCTCCACTGACAAATATTTACGTGTTATACCGTCTTATTTATAGTTTTGTTTAATATCCTCTTTAACATACGTATGTAAGAATGTGTAATACATGACTTGCAAAGGATGATTGTGGAGAAAAAGAAGATTTCATATGATGCTGTATACGTTGACGTGTTATATATGTTTCATAAAAGAATTAATCACTCTTCATACTACATGTAATAATAGTTTGTAGTGCTACTTTTTTTTCCCTCCTATTTTTCCTACTTCATATGCACTCTTCATTTTCTTACACCCATCCATGTGTTGTCTACCGAATAAAGCTCTACCATACATTACACGGATGAGAAAATAAAGGAACGAAGGTGGAAGCGAAGCATATTAAAGTTTTTTCTATCTAGTGGAACTCACTCGTAGCCATCCACGAGCTAAATGATTAAATCATCCATTGAAGGTGCGTTTTTGTCTATTACCACCGGCTAAAAGAATAAATTGTTGTGGGCACGGAAAGTGTGAAAAAAAAATTACTTAGTCTCTATCTATTTGTTGCAACACCTTGTGGCTCCCTAATAGATATATGTACGTTGTAATGGTAGACTCGGTCAAATTTTAACTCTGTCCCAATTCTTACCAACCAAGAAAGCAATATCTGTAACACTACAGTGAAACTTCGTATTCGTTACTTCCAGGAGACTTCCATCAACTTTCCACACAACTTCCACATATATATGTGCTAAGCTTCTCAAAAAACTTTCCACACAATTTCTTTGGCTTAGTTCTTCTATATATGGTGTCCATGGTGTCCAAGATGTCCGAAACCAAGAACTGTGGCATCTAGAAGAAGAGCTAATAAGCTTAGCAAATAATGGAACAAAACCCATTGTTGCCTTAGTTCTAGATTTCATTAAGTTCTTGTTCTACTTGGGTGTCACATATTTCCTCAGAAAGTTCTTCCCTGGCTGCTCCCGCATTATCCATTTCATATTAACAGGCTTCGACGACGAACAAGATTCGAAAGTATCACGGAGCAAGCAACGTGAATGCTCTTGTGTTGCTGTCAGAAATGTCTCTTTTGAAGATCCAAAAAACAGAGATGTTACAGACGGTGATATCAAATTAGTGTTGCAGAGGCTCGGCATGGCCGGTGATGAAGAAGACAGCCAGAAAGGAATATCAGAAGAAGCAGTGAAACTGTTAGAAGAAAAAGAGGCGAGTTTAGAAGATTTAAAGGAAGCATTTTATGTGTTTGATAGGAATGAAGATGGGTATATAACAGCGGAAGAGCTGTGGAGCGTTCTGCGTAGGCTGGGGTTCGAAGAGGGAGCGAGAATCATTGACTGCAGGCCGATGATCGCCGCCTACGATGAGGATGGAGATGGGAGGATTAGTTTCACCGAGTTTAGAAGCATGATGGATGGGGCAATGTGAATTTTTCGTGGCATTTTGCTGCTTAATCGATTGCAATAGTTGTCTGCGGTGCCAATGAATCTAAACAATGTAGGCTATAATCCTGCTTCCAAAATTTGTTAATCTAAGTTTGCATCGTCGAAGAAGAAGTCTCTTCCGGAAGATCGCCGTGTATATTTTATATTTCAGACCCGTGAGGCGATACTTATTACTAGTTTATTGTTGTTATTCTTGCTGTTGCACTTTAAAGACCTTGAGATTATTTTGGAGGACCTGAACTTGATAGACGATTGCAAATTGCCATTGACAGAAACTTCAGCAGTTTCTTTTACCTATTTACTTGTGAATATATATATATATTATAATATATATGGGCTAATCTCATGTCGACTCCACAGCCGTCGGATATTATTGCGATCCGATGGCTGAAATCGCGCACGTATTTTCCGTGCGAAAGTTGCTAGCGTATTTTGAAAATTGCTAGCGACTTTCTACTCCGTAAAAGCGTGCATGTTTCAGCCGTCGAATCGTGTGATCCGACGGTTATGGAGTTGACAGGAACGTCTAATCTCCTGTCGAGTGTAAATTAGGCACACACACACACTCTCTCTCTGTCTCTCTTTATATATATATATATATATATATATATATATATATATAATATATATATATATATATATATATATATATATATATATATATATATATTATATATATATATATATATAAGAGAACGAGTGTACAACTCTGTCGTATTAGTGCTTAAATATTCAAAGTAAAAAAAAAAAACACTATGGAAAAGGAAGCTTATTTGCATGCTTCCCGCCTTTAGGTCGACCGTCAGGCGTGCGGTTCGTGAGCCGTGCGTCCCAATATATATATATATATATATATATATATATATATATATATATATATATATATATATATATATATATATTATAAGAGGAACGAGTGTACAACTCTGTCGTATTAGTGCTTAAATATTCAAAGTAAAAAAAAAAAACACTATGGAAAAGGAAGCTTATTTGCATGCTTCCCGCCTTTAGGTCGACCGTCAGGCGTGCGGTTCGTGAGCCGTGCGTCCCAAGTTCGATATCTAGGGGTGTCCTGAAATGGAGATGTGTCCAGAGCCGTGTGTTTATAGCGGTTACGGAGAATGTGGTGGCTGGATAACTTCCAGTACTCTATGTCTGATCCTGAGGCAAATATCAGGCCGGAGTTTTATTTTTCTGCGTGCACCTGGATTTAAAAAAAATCTATAGGTGTACGTAGAAAACTGTGATCCGTGAGTTAGGTGGAGACTCAGAGAGAGATTTCGTTTCGCTATTTCACAAAAAAACAAGAAGCTTATTTGCACACAAGTCCTTCGAAAAAGTAAAGGGGCATAGTTTTCTCCAGCAAGATGAGGGTAAGATGCAAGGGATTTCCTAGTTACTTCATATTTAAGAAAGAAGGAAAAAATGTAGCAGAAGTCAAATCCAGGTCTCCCGGGACGATTTCTTGCTAAATTTGCATGCGTGTTTGCAGTTGCAGGTCAAAGCTAGTTTACTTGCGCTCTTGCCTTGCAAGTGTTGACGAAGTAGCATTTCGAGATGTAACATGGCCTGTAGACTTAACTACGGTCTGCACAGGCTCGGCCCACGGAGCTGGCCGTATGGACCACGTATGGTCTACACGACTTGGCTGAAATTCGCATGTCGTGCCGTAAGTGCTGAACCAGTCCGCAAGTCAGCCTACACAGCCAACATTTTTTTAAAAAAAATACCAAAATACCTTTTTTAGCCAAGTCGTGTAGACCTACTGACATAAGGTTGAATTTTTTTGTCAATGTGTTAACCTAAACTCGTCTCTACATTACAAACTTCTGCGTCACAATTTGTAGATGTTTGAGACAAATGGAAGTGGCGCTTTGGCAGTTTGAGACTTTGAAAGACTGGTTCTCTTTTTTATCAATGGGTTGGAGTAGTTCTATCCTCAAAGTTTCTTACATGTGTGTGTGTGTGTATATATATATATATATTTAATGTATTCATTTTTATTTTATAAAAATAAAAAGGAATTATTATTTCAATATGATTATGGTATTGGTAAGGTCGTTTTAATTTCATTTATTATAACTTCGAATTTGTTTTGAAAATAATATTTTGAATTTTTTATCTAATTTCAAACTTTTAATTTAATTTATATTTTCTTGTGATCTTCGAATCTGGGCCTTTATAGATTAGTACACTATAGCATGAGTTAGTAAATTGTAGAATACTTTAGAAACATATATCAGCCTGACAACAAAGAACAAAAGTTCACCTTCAATCCTGGATCATAATGTGTTTTGTGCAAGTCTTAATCAGGATACAACATCGTAAATCTAGGTCAGCTTCAATTGGGAAATTATAATTTATTCCCTCCTAAGTAACTTATTTTTTTTTAATGAGTTCAAAAATGACTAAAAATAACTTATGTTTTTAATGAAAATATAGGCTGCTATTTGATAAAATTAAAACACCAAGTAAATGGTAGTCTAAAATTATAAATAATTGTATTAAAAATATAATTGTAAATATAATTCAAAATTTATATATTGTACGGCTATATAAAACTATTGTCATTAATGTGACGTTTGGTTGGTAAGTTAGAATTGGGATGGATATCGAAATTGGAATGCAGTGGAATCGAATTGAGAATGACCACAAGTTGTAACGTTTGGTATATTATGAATCGGAATCAAATTGTAGATGGATTCTCTAATTCTATTCCGGTGGAGACATTCTGTAATCAGAAATTCCTTAATAATATGAATCCAATTTCTCTTTCAGACGGTTACAATTCCAATATTCTCTCAACCAAACACCCACAATCGAATAGGTAGTTATGATTCCATTTCATATAGCTAAAATACCAACCAAACACCCCATAAAAGTTTTCGGGACGGGCTAGTATTTACTTTGTACCACATCACAAACAATTTGCTTGACCAAAAACAAAATTGTGCTCGTTTTGGGCCAGTCAGAACAGCCCATATTGCATGGGTTGTTCGGAGTATCCCGAGCGGACGGCCGTGATTTCCCTCCATTCTCTATAAATGCTCAAAACGCTTCGTTGGCTCGTTTTCTTCACAGCCGCCAGTGGACGCAACCCTAACAGGTGAGCGGCAGATGCTTGATGTATTTGTGATTTTTTTTTTTCCGTTGATTTTTCTCGCTGTTGATCGGGAACTTAGCTTTGCAATTACTGAATTTCATTCGAAGTATGTCCAAATGTAAATTTTATTCTTCATAGTCATGTTTCTGTGTGTATGTGCACAAGTACTGTGGCACTGCAACTATTATAATAGTTTCGGATGCCTACTCTTGCTGTGCTAGAGTGGATTTGGGGATCCGCTTTGCAAAACGAGCATATCGTGTTCGTGTTGCCTGTAATCTCCCTACATTTTTGAAACTTTTTTTTCTGCAATTATCTGCAATGTTTTACCTGTGAAGTATAAGGGTGGAAAGGGAGAACATGGATTACTAATTGATACCAGCGTGGCTCAGGAATCGTGGCATGTCATGTTTCTGCCTGGTTGGATTTTGGTAGACTGGTGGTGTTTTTTTTTTTTTTAAAATCAATGTTTAGATAGTGAATTTATTTAGATCTTACAAATTTCAATTAGCAGCTCTTTATGGTAGAATGATTTTTTTTTTAAAGATTCTATTGCATTTCTTATTCAGGTCAATTAAAGGGTGCTACCGGAAGTCTAAGAGATGGTGCTCAAGTATGTATTATGATCTCATATACTTTTGATATGTGTTTGAATATATTCGGTAGTTTAATAGGCGATTACCCTGATTCTAAGTTATTGAAGTTCTTACCCTTTGCTTCTTAAATAAGAAAGGAAACTAAAAAATGCTGTCGCTAAACGTATATATTTACGATTTACTTAACATCCATTAATGAAGTTCTTCTATTAAAGTGTAGCGATTCTCACATTTCGATCATGGATATATGGTGCTTGTTCTAGAGAAGTTTTTGATGTAGCAATTATACTCATTTAGTCATTTTACAAGTACTTGATGCCACTTTATTGCTTTTCATTCAGGAAACATTTGTTTCTTTTCGATTGTATTGCAAATGAGAAGTAAGATGTTAAGGATTATTTGCGACATGCTTGTAATGCGTTTGTTGTCATCTACAGGACGGAACTTTGTCGCTTTAGTGGGCATAAGATATACCCTGGGAAGGGTATCAGATTTGTTCGTTCTGACTCGCAGGTATATTGATTTTTTCTTCCTTTAATACTCTTACATAGTTGCCCGTCGGTACTGAGATGCTGGTTCTACATGATCAGGTTTTCCTCTTTTCCAATTCCAAGTGCAAGCGCTACTTCCACAACCGTCTGAGGCCTGCCAAGCTTACATGGACGGCAATGTACAGGAAGCAGCATAAGAAGGTACACTATGGTTGTATTTTCCCTTCTTGAGTTATATTTATAGTTTTATTCGTTTTGGTTTTATTAAGATGGATAGTCATGTGGATGGAAGTTGTTTGTATCAATAGGCCGTATTTATTAGACAGCCGACGCTTGTATTACATCGTATTCATGTATGCTCTGTGCTTGTCCTACAGCACGGCAACATTGATCTCGCATTTGAAACTTGTAAACATAATTGATCAGAGCTGTGAACAAAATGGTTCATGCCATTTTATTGCAGTATAATTGTTCAGTATTTCAGTGCTTGGAGCCCTATTCCTCAATATAATTGCTTACTGGGGGTTTGCTGGTTGTTGACCTGTTATTTATGCATTTTATTGTTATATTGGAAGTTGGCTTTTGCCATTCATGTTTTTTTTTCTTGCTCTTCTTTTAGTTGTCCTTTTAGTTGTCTATATTCTGAAAACCTGTTTTACTTGCATTTGATTGATCAATAAAACTTTCGGGCCTTTTTGCCTCATTTAATTGTCTAAAATTTGAAGGATATTTCTGCTGAGACTATTAAAAGGAGGCGTAGAACCACCAAAAAGCCTTATTCAAGGTCAATTGTTGGTGCTACTCTTGAAGTAATTCAGAAAAGGAGAACCGAGAAGGCTGAAGTGCGAGATGCTGCTAGGGAGGCTGCTCTTCGGTGAGTTGACCTTTATGTTCTGTTTCCTGGTGATTTGAATGAGATGTAAGAAGTCTTGTCTTAGCATTCCTTGGTAATTGCGTATTAGTGCTCTTAATTTTTCATGCTTCCATGGCTATAAAAAAGTTAAGAGCGTTCATGCATGTTGCTTACCTCCTTTATTTCTACGTGTATCTTCTTTCTTTACTTGGATGTGTGCTATTATTTTGATCTAGCAATGCATGATTATTTGTTCGTAAATTTCAATATAGCACCTCTATCCTTGTTGTAATAATTCATTAAACCTTCAGTAAACTTCTGCATTTTATTCCCTTCAATTCATGCGGTTATGTTTCTTTTTTATTGATATTCCTTAACATACCGATAACTGCAGTGAAATTAAGGAGAGGATAAAGAAGACAAAGGACGAGAAGAAGGCTAAAAAGGCTGAGACAATGGCAAAGACACAGAAGTCACAGCCCAAGGGCAACATGCCAAAAGCACCAAAAGGCCCTAAGATTGGTGGCGGCGGCGGCAAGCGTTGATTTTGCTTGTTACAGAATTTTGAATTCTAAAGTTTGTTTCCATGTTATCGGTTAAAGTTAAAACTTGAGGAACTGACCTCTAGGTTTCTTAATAGTAGTTGGAAGTTCCATGTTCTCTTCTATTATGTATGTCTTTTCAAGTATCAGAATCAGCATTGCGTTCCTTTCGTGTGATGCAGAACACCATATATTTTAATTGTTCTTGTCGTTCAACCGTGCAGATAGAATGATATTTTGTACCATTTTTATTAGAGGGTTCTCTTGGTGGTGGTAGTGTCTAGTATGTGAACAATTTTGCTGCTACAAAGGCAAAATGAAGAGCCTGAACATGGAATCTATAGTGTTATAAAGCTATTGCTATGTAAATATTAGGATGTGCTCATGCACTTGCAAGCACTAACTTGGAACCCAAAAAAAAAAACCCGCACTGGCTTGCTGTAACAACTGTGTAAACTTTCAATTAACCGACGACATAAACTTTTAGAGGCTGACGACTGTTGGCATATTCATTTGTAAACTTTATTCAGGACTTATAAAACAACGGAGCACTTAAGAAAAGTCCTTCAATCAAAATGCTCCCAGAGCTCATATATATATATATATAAATAAAATATTGTTGCACCATGTATAAGTCTTTATTGGCCTCTAAAGTGAGTTACAATCATCTTCATCACAAATATGGAATTTGGAATTATTGATGACTCGATCTTATCTCTCGTAGAAGTTAAGTTATAGTTATATTTAGGTCAACCTACCTAGAAATAGAAAGAAAATGCTACAAAACTAAAAAGAAGCTGCACCCTTTTTCTGTTGCAATCAGTTATATGTGTCGGATTTAAGTGCCCGCGGTCCATAACATATGCGGGCCCAGGAGCAGGTGAAGGGACAAGCACGAAAGCATCGTGGTAATAGCGGTGCTTATTTACTGGGGCTAAATCTGAATGATGTTCACGGTGTAGTTGCAGGAGTTTGGCGCGGAGGCTGGTGAAGCAGACACTCATGTTTAGTTGGAAGTGCTTGCGCGAAGGATGAGTTGGTGGTTCCTTGATGCGCGTTTCGGGCTTGAATGTAGGCGTTGCTCGTGCAGGTGAAGATTGGTGTCGCTGGTGCTTTCGAGCCTGTTTAGGTGCAGCTTATGATTCTGAAAGGCGGAGATGCTTCCGCAAATCCGAGCATGGTCAGGGATATCATACTCATCGTTAAGCGACTGTGCCTGCCGGATCACGCTGATGTAGAGTTGTTGGCCAAGGTACGTACTGCCTCTCCCGAATATCTGATCTCAGATTCCACATCCCCGCATTGAATTGACAAATTAAGAATAGGTCAGGAAGTAAGAATAACCATTGAGGTGCAAGGCCTCGAAGTCATCCTCCATATCTCGAAAATAATCTCCACCTCAGTGCGATACTTCAAGGTAATGACGTACGAGGCCTGGTTTGTCTTGTCCTTTTTTTTTTTTTTCTTTCTCACTCTTTTCGAAAATTCTCTCTTATTCCCCTCTCTCTCACTCTCTTTGTCTCTCTCCTCTCTTTTTCTTTCCTCTTCGCCACTTCATCATTCTCTCCTCTTCCGGCTCTCGATCATGCTAAACCGCCGTCAATAGCTACTAACTAATGTTCCTCCGCCGCTCCATCTCTTCAACTTAGATCCATGAACGCTGCATGCATGCCAGCGTACAACAAATAGCTTACTAATGGGCGTTTTTTTTCTATTAAGTTAATGCTCCTAATTTTTACCATATATTTGTACAATTTTGACAATTTATTGTATAAAAACTATGTTTTCAAATCGGTTAACGGATGCTATCATTTAACTTGTACTATTTTCCTCACCTAGGTGGCCTAGTGGCTAAAGGAGTGAATTTTCGGCCATAACGTAAGTTTTATATCTAAGTATTTTAAATTACAATAAGAAATAAAATATACTTATTCCTCTTCTTAACTGAATGGAACAACTTCATACATGTTAGGATT
This sequence comes from Xerophyta viscosa, assembly GCA_002076135.1. Classification (NCBI taxonomy): domain Eukaryota; kingdom Viridiplantae; phylum Streptophyta; class Magnoliopsida; order Pandanales; family Velloziaceae; genus Xerophyta; species Xerophyta viscosa. The sequence continues at coordinate 517,655 of MJHO01000061.1, read as the reverse complement.
AAGGATAAGATTATCCGAAATTTTATCATCGTTGCTACCGCAAAAGCTCAAACACTATGATGAATCTGTTGTTACCTTCAAAAAGCTGTTGTGCCCTTATGGTGAAAGCCTGTTCGTAGCGTTTTGTTGTGATATTTCAAAAGACGTTGTAGAATTTGCTAACTTTTATTGATTATTGTTGTATGGAATTGATCTTGCACTTGCACCTGATTAAAAAGTATTGTAAACATTTAGAGGACATAACGGATACTACACATTTTGAGACGTGTAGTGTTGCCTAACAGCAGGCCAAATAGACATATTGGGCCAGATTAGCAAAGAATTCAAATTTATGACTAAATTTTTGGGGATTATTTACAATTACGCAAAAAAAAAGAGAAAAAAATAAATAAATCAAAAGTGTCTCAGCATTGCATCTCCTCCAGCAGGGGGAGGAACCCAGTTGGTGCTGAGTCCCCTCTTGTGCTTTTTTGGGCTTTGCCCTGGCGATGCTACTCCACCGGCGCCGCCATAGTGTTTCTCCGTATCCTCCACCACGTACTGCTGAAACACCAGCACCGACGCTGCTGCGCCGAAGTCCCTCGACGCCACGATGTCCCCTAACGCTCCCAGCTCCGGGTACTCGCACCACTCCTCTAGTCCTGCCGTCACCGAGGCTGCAGTTGCTCCTCCACCTCCTGGTGTTCTTCCCACCATGCACAGCTCGTGTTCCCCTCCCAACGATCTTATCACTGCCACCGTCTCCTCGCAGTTATTCACCACCTTCTCGGCGTACTTCACCATCTCATCGCCGGCAAACTTCGCCCGAAAGTCAGCGCAACACTTGTCGTCCCACAGCTTCTCCGCTTTCTCGTCGTACGCCGCCTCCTGGAGGATACTCGACGACTCCTCCTGCCGAACTGCGGGACTGTCGCTGTCGCTCAGCCGCTCTCGCTCAGCCGTTGCCTCCACCACCTTCTGCCCGGGAACTAACCTTAGTAGTAACAAACTCGTCCCTGGCCGCTCTGCTAATCGCGATGCGAATGCGAGGGCTTCGCGATCGTCGGGGCCACCGAGGAAGATCACGGCGGCAGAGCTACCGCCGGGGCCGCCATACCTGTCAGAGTTCTCACGACACTTAAACTCTTGAATGGGTAGCGTACTGCGACATCCATCGAAATGTACGTGAACCTAACTTCACCTCTGAGAGCAAGGTTGATTGTAGGGTGCTACCTAATCTTAATTCTATATACGCTTGTACGCATGAAATTAATATAAAAAAGTTCTGAAAATTTTAATAAATTTAAAGTAAATTTTAAATTCATTAAATTTTAAGATAACAAATTAAAAATATTTTTAACAAAATTTTAATATAAAATTATCAAAATTTATAATTTTTATTTTTTAAATTTTTTTAAAAATTAATTATAATTTTTTTTTATCCTTATGCTCGTAATTCTATATGCACAAGTGTATGAGATCAGTACTAAGATATATCTACCTTTGAGAGATAATGTTTGATACAATATTTATATATGGGCTCTTATTTTGTATTGTTTTTCTAAATAAATACCTATTTTTCTTCATTATCACTAATAAACATATACACATTTAAAAAACTTTGAATACGAAAAAGTGTTTTATAATCTTTATACTAAAAATTTTCAAAATGCACCTAAATACACGGTGGTTTGAGGCTTTGAAGTCTTGGCTAAAATAAATTTAGAATACCAAAATATTTATTTAAAAAATTAAAGAGAAAGTTTGTAAAGGCTGCAAAAGTCTATTGCTTTTGTTATTTATAATTTTTAAAAGGTTATTTATATGTATTTCGGATTGATTTTATAAATTTTTAAAATTACTTATTTGATAAAGTATAGGAAGGCAACTTTTTTCCGACAAAAAACATGAATTTTACCTCTTTTGTGAGTCTAAAGATAATTGCCCTCAAATTAAATAGTGCTTTATTTCTGAACCAAGTTCTTTATATTATTCTGAGTTGTTCAGAAGTACCTTCCAGCGCGGCCGAGACCCTTGTCCACGAGGATGGCGACGGAGCACGGGGCATTGGCAAGCACCGACCGATTAAACTCTCGCACAGCGTCGTTAGCCGGAACTGACTGGCCGGCACCGGTGACGTCGACCACAGGGTGCTTCTGGAACGGCAGGATAATCAACACTGCCCGTTTCTCCTCCGCCACCGCACAAACATCCTCGTGCATGCTAGAATACGGCGTAATGGCCGTGAGCGCCTGGACCGAGACACCGCCGGCGCGCTGCTCGTAGCTTTCTAAAGCAGAAATGATATGCTCGGACTCCGCACCACCACCGCGGTGGCGGCCTGTAGTGCCTGCACTGTTGCGAGAGTTGGATTGGTGGACAATGAGCATGGCGGAGGCGCGGCCAAGGAGCTCGATGAGGTGGACAGCAAAAACAAAGATAGGAGATCGTTTGGTGGGGTTAGCGGCGTCAAGGAGGGCCAACAACGAGGGGACGTTCTTGCCGGTGTGGACGCACGTGAGAAGGCGGAGCTCCGCGCCGGGGCGTACAAGTTGCACATTACGGCGGCGGTAGGCTCCCACATTCGGCTTTGTTGGTTTGTACCACCGGCGCAACGCCGGCGTTATCGCCATCGTCATCACCAGTGCCGCCAGCACTACCACTGTGTACGCTGGCGTGTCCAAAGACTGCAATTGCAAATTCAATTTTATTATCAGTACATTGTTTTGAGGAATCTGGCATCTCATAATGACTTTGGACAAAATGGCCCCTTATTCAAGAGAAAGGAGTCAAGGACCATAAATTTTCGATAAAAAAAACTCGTTATCCTCTCTGATCACTGGATTTACAAGAATTCGGACCACAGTTGTAAACTGTATTCAATAAAATATTCATTTCTTATTATATTTGCGAAAGTTAATTAATACTATCCGAGGAGGTTGGTGGTGGCTTTCCCACAAGAGGGATCGCCCCATGGTAGGATTATGCAGGCAAAGCCCAAGCATAAAAACAAAATTCGGCATTTTATATATTTTTGACAACAAGACATTCTATACAAATTTTGGCAACAATAGCCTATTTATGAAAAGAAAATTCTCTTAGAATGTAAGTCTCTTTTTTGGTGACAAAGTACTCTTTTTTAGGATTATTGTGCAGAACCTTTGTACATGGCCGACCCAAGTTTTTTGGAGATAAAATGTTAATCTTTCTATGTAAGTGTTGTACTTTTTGTTTGAGAAGAGTTAAAAAATTTTTGAAGTGTTCAAAAATATTAGTAGACTACTACAAAAATAACTTATTTTTTCTAATTTTTAGTGAATATAGAATATAGATATTGAAGAACATTATGTATTTAAAGGACCTTATTGTTGCCAAAAGAAATCACTAAAGATAGTTATATTCGCTTGATTGTGCATGAAAATTTAGCTTACCATGCGGTTGGCACCGGTTATGACGATTAGGCCACTGGTGTTGAGTAGGAAGCCCAGGGAGATCGCCTCCCGGAAGGGCACGGCGAAGTATTGCGCCACCACCAGCGTGCTGCCGAGCTTGGCGGCGCACGACACGATAAACACGATGAAGAGCGTCCCGGCAGCAACGACGTCATTGACTCTGTATATGTCGCTCTTTAGCCCGGCACAGGCGAAATATAGCGGCATTAGAAGGCTGATCGCGCTGTCTCCAATCATCTCCGGTAGCTGCATCGACAACGGCCCCGCTGGCACGACCAGCCCGAACACGAACGCTCCAAACTCCGCATGCACGCCGATTACCTCTGCCACCGCCGCTGCGCCCACCACTCCTACCAGGATCGACGCCTTGCAAGAGTTGCTTATCTGCTCGCCCTCCGGTGTGTGCCGCACCATCCAGTCCAGCGCTGGCCGCACCACATAAACGCAAAACAGCACAAACGCCTGTGAAAAAAAAAGAAAACAACGTAGAAGAATAAGCTAATAATTTCATTAGCAGTTACAACAGGTACAACTCAAATGAGCAAGCTATATCACTCTAATTCATGACCCAAAAAAAAATATGAAAAATATAGCACATAATGACAGCAATCACGTCCAAAAATTTTCTTTTAGGTTTCACCTTTCCGAAGATGAACTATTTTGTTCCAATGTCATCTAGCTAGTATTTACTCAAACATATAGATGCTGCTACATAGTAAGTTATTATTCCAAAATTCTAGGCGCATCTATAAATATAGTATTTTCTTTGTTTCACAGGCGAGGTGAAATTCTCACCTTGCACGTATAGCATTTTTCTTGTCCCAATTAAATATACAGACCAACTGGTGTACCTAGTATGGAATTCCTATTAGATATATGTATATAATACCATGCAGGAGACCGCCACCCACATCGCCAGCCCGTCGATGCCCTTGGGATGCAGCACGGCGGTGGCGACAGCAATGATCACCCAAGACAGCATTTCGTTTATCACGGCAGAGGAGAGTGCGAGGCGGCCTAGCTCCGTGTTGAGCAGCCGCATCTCGGTGGCGATCCTCGCTAGCACCGGTACCGACGTGGTTGCCAGCACAAGACTAATCAAGAAGTGGAATGGCTCCGTCGCCTCCTTCATTATTATCAATTCGCTCGAAGGCGGCGGGGGCGGTGCCGGCAATAGCGAAGACGCGGCGGCAAGATGGCGCTGCGGAGGGCGGTGGACTTGAGGAGACGATGGAGGAGCGTCTTTAAAGAGGTGGTGGATGATGACGGAAGAGGCGCCGAAGGTGATTATGAATGGGACAGCGATGCTGGCGAAGGCGATGGCTGCGGACTTCTTGACGGTGTGCTTGAGAGTGTCGACGTCGAGGCCAACTCCGACGATGAAGAGGAAGTAGATGAGGCCGAGGTGAGCTCCAGTCTCCAGCGTCATCACCCAGCGCGTGCTGAACAGCTTATCTCCCACCCATTCTACGAGATGCCCTAACACCGATGGCCCCAGCACGATCCCCGCCTGTCAAGCATATGCAATAACATTTAAAATCCATTCTAGTACACATGTAACGTATAGCACGGTAAAAATTACCACCCTGGACTTTGGACTTGTACAAATTCGCCATTGATGCTCTCTTTTTTCAGCATGATATAGTTTAAAGAAGAAAGGACAAAGCAAAAAGAATCTTTAAAGCACGAAATTATAGATGTCGTCTTTTTGTGAAATGAAACCTAAATTAAAAATAGCACGGTATAAGCTTACAAGGATTTCTGAGACGACGAGGGGTTGGCCGAGGGGCTTGAGAAGGAAGGCGAAGAGGCGGGAGAAGAAGAGGACAGCGATGATCTGGCAGATGAACGCCGGGAAGGCGTACTGCAAAAACACCTTCTCGGCGGAGTCGTCGGTCCACATCCCGTTCGTCGTGACCATCTCGATGTTCAGGCAAACCGTTCGCCGCTCGTCCATCTCCGCCGCCGCCCGTTCGCCACCTCCAGCCACAACGGTGATGCCAATGCCAATTGAAATGGAGGAGGGGCACAGGGTGCGACGGTTGAAATAGCGTGCGAAAGAAATAAAAGGTGAGCTGTTGGTGCAATGGTCTGATGGATGAGAAGAGAGTTGACAGCCATGAATGAACAAACACATATGCTCATTCCTTTTTGCTTTCTTTTATTTCTTTTAATAAGCCGGAATCATAAAATTATTGTACTTTGTTGCCTATTTAATAATAACATAAATATGCTTGATCCCAAGATAGTGCTAGTCCAAAATAGCCCCATAAGCATCCGAAAAAGTGTTTTGGGAGGGTGGAAAAACGACGTCTTAGATTAGATGCGACCTTTTTGTGGTCGTCAGTAGTTGCAACGAAACAAACTTTCCAGCAGCCTTACAAAACTATTCATGCAGCCCCAAAGTTTGATCCTTTCTTCTTTATTTTTTTTTCTTTAAAAAAAAAGTGGTGCAACTTGAGATATTATACAGTTTTGTACTTTAAAACTTGCGAAAAAAATGCTGAAAAATGGGTCGATGATGTTGAAAGTGTGTAATTCAAAATAAGATTATTGTCTTGAATTGAAAGTCGCAAACTCGTAGTTTTGAGGGAAAATACATATTTTTATCTGTTATGTACATCGATAAAGAAGTGGCTCGTCTAAAATCATAGTGACCAAGGAGTCTAGCTGAGAGAGATACCAATTGGTTTCCGAGTTGCTAAAAGTATTTTTATGAGTTGCTAAAGTTTGATTTCGTATATCACCAACATCAAATGTAGTTTTATATTATTCAGGGATCCTTCACCTTGAAATGTTTGGATTCTGCAAAGCAAAAAACACTAAAAAAGAAAAGAAATAATCATATTTTTGAGGCTTCCCTATATCATTTTCTTGTTTTTACGAGTGGCAAGCACTTCCATCTATTAGTTATCTGAAGAGGTTGAAGGCTTTAAACTACAAGCATTAATTAAAAATAACGGTTCATATTACAGCGAAATACTTTAGCATTCGAAAACTTTACAATTCAATATTTCAAACTTACAAAAAGAATTTATTTGAATTGATCATGAAATTTCCGAAAAGGTATTGCCTCCATTTGCATCACCTTTCTGTGACGCTGCAAACTTCCGACCGAACACTTCAAACAAAATTCGACCTACGCTTGGCACAAGGATCACATATTTACACCAGAGTCCTCGAAGGGAATATCTGGCAGGATATGCCCTTAGAGGATATCTTGAAGGAGGAGAATAGTAATGCTAGTTAAATTTATTTAGATGGTTTGATACATGGTTCTTGCCTGTTGTCAGTAGTGAATCTACCATGCAGATGATGATTTGCTGAGATTCAACCAGACTCGCTCGAGTGTTCAGATAGTAGCCAGATGTTGATGCATGCTTGAATTTGTTGTAACAGAAATCCTTGACCAAGTTAACACAAGAAACACAAGGCTTAGCCCAGTATTACGATGTATATCAGTTCACAGCAGCTTGTATCATGTCATTAACTACAACTGAGCTATACGCAGGTATCTTCTGTATATCAGTTCCTGCCATTTCTTCTCTCATCTTCATAGCATCTTCCCATCTATCTGCACTGGCGTACGTATTGGCCAGAAGCACATAGTTTCCACTATTCGCAGGATCTATCTCCTTAAGTTTCTGAGTTGCCATCTCAGCTAGACCCATACGGCCATGTTCCTTGCAGGCTCCTAACAGTGTCCTCCAAATTATTGGATCTGGTTGCATGGGCATCTCTAGTATGAACCGCTGCGCCTCATTCAGATCACCAGCACGCCCAAGCAGATCAACCACACATCCATAATGTTTCATCTCGGGTACCAGTCCATAAACTTCTTTCATGCTCTTAAAGTATCCCAAGCCTTTTTCAACTAGTCCACCGTGAACACATGCAAGGAGGAGACCTAGGAATGAAAGCTCATTCGGCTGAACTTGGTTCCTCAACATAACGGAGAAGACTTCTAATGCACTCTCTTCATATCCATTAGTTGCTAGTCCTAGTATAAGCAAATTCCACGACAAAGCATCCTTCTCCTTCATCGCATTGAACACCCGCAATGCATCCACTATAATTCCACATTTGGAGTACATGTCGATCAAAGCATTCCCCACATAAATATCCATCGTTATCTCATTCTCCTTGATGAAGTTATCAATCCACCTACCAAGACCAAGCGCACCCAAACTAGCACAACAAGAAATGAGACTAGCAATCACAATCTCATCCGGCTTTATATTTGCCCTCTGCATTTCTCCAAAGAGCTTGAATGCATCAGATGACCTATTAAATTGAGAGTACCCAACGATCATAGAGCTCCAAGTAATCAAATCCCTGTTCTGCATTCCGTCAAAGATTCTTCTTGCGGATACAAAATCACCAGCTTTAGCCAATGTCATAATCATAGCATTATCTGTGACTATATTCTTCTCTTTCATCCCATCAAACACTCTCCAAGCAGAATCCACATAGCCACGCCTACCAAAGTAATCTATTAGAGTATTCCCCAAATAAACATCAACTTCCACACCATGTTCTTCAATATACTTCACCATGGAATCACCCGAACCCCAATCTTGCAAACGAGTGCAAGTAGAAACGACCTTTACCATCGTCACCTTATCCGCAACAACTCCATCAGCCTGCATTTCCTTAAAAAAGTGTAAAACCTCTTTCAATCTGTCAACCTGAAAATATCCACAAATAAGTGAGTTCCAGGAGACTAAATCTTTCACAGGCATTTCGTCGAACACAACCGTGGCCATGTCCAAATGGCCACAAGAAGAGTAAAGGTGGATTAGAGCGTTGGAAACATAGATGTCCGAGCAAAACCCTAACTTAAGAGCATGATTGTGTACCCATTGACCCTCTGGTAAAGATGCAATCGAAGAACAAGCTTTGAGAACGAAGGGAAATGTCCGATTATCCAGGGAAACGGAATGCGCTCGCATGCTAGCGTAGTACGCAATAGCTTCAGTAGGAAAACCGTTGTGCGCGTAACCTCGGATGATGGTGTTATAATGGAGGGTGTTTGGGTGATGGATTTGTTGGAAGAGTGAGATAGCGTCGGAAATGAGAGAGGGAGAGAGGGCGTAGGAGATGAGGACCTGGGAGATGGGAGATGATGGATGTCTACAGAGACCACTCACTGTGAGGTGAGCGTGGAGCTTCTTCACGGCGTTCATGGTGGAATGGAGGTAGAAGACAACATTGATTTGTGCCAGATTTCGTGCGGTTCATGAGGCGGGAGCCCTTTGTTTTCTTCCTTGTTCTATGTCGTTTATAGTAGCCTTTGAAATAAGAACATAGGACTAATTATCCTCGAGCTTTCGAGTCGACAAATGATCCCCTGTTGTGGGCGACAAAGTTAGTGTCGTGCATGGTTGACGGAGGACGGGAGGACAGACTTGCGGCCTTGCAGGTGATTGCATTAAATGGGATCTTTGCGTCGATAAATCGAATGCTGCTAGCGACACCCACCGTACCATTACAAATTACCAGATCTAAATAGTTAAAAAGAAAATTTAGAATATTTTTTAGAAAAATTTGTAATATAAAAATTATACGATTTAATGTGATATTAAATTTAATGTTAAAATTTTTTCAAGAGATTGTTTTAGATGGGTGTTTTCGGGTTTTAACTTTTGGTGGGTTTGAATCTGATTTAAAAATTAGTTAAACTTTCGAATTTTAAAATATCTATTTAGAAGTTATTTTTTTTAAGAATATTTTCAATATAAAAATTATAAATCTCAACAAAAAATCTAAAATTTCTATATTAAAAGTTTCTAAAAACAATTCTTCCAAAATGTTTTTTTTTAAAGCATGCGAATTGCAAATCTTCTCTTAAACTGAGATGATTAAAGTCATCATGATCGAACCTTCCTTCATCCTCCATTGCTCCAAGCCTCCAACAAACAACTCTTCTTCTAATCTCAGGCAAGCTTCTAACAATTCCAGAAGAGGAGGTCAACATACATGATACTTAAGTGTCTTCCCTGTAATTTATTTTTGCTAGAGTATTCGGAGAGATATATTTCGGCCAGTCCTAACCTAATATCAATTCTTAATTGGAAGACCACCGACAGCATAGTTCTTCGGTACTTGACTAGACATTGGCAGTGACCATGCAAGAAAATTTAGCATTACACCATGAACTTATCTTACAATTATTTGAAATTTACAATGTGGCATCAACCAAGCTAAGGCCAGGAACCTTGGCAACATTCCTCTCATCCATCAATCCCCTCACCCTCTCAGCATCTCTGAACCTTCTATTCTCACTTAAAATATTAGATAAAACAACATAGTCCCCACTATAACCCCTCTCAAACTCAAGTATTCTCTTCATAACTCTCTCACCCATCTCAGCATCCCCTTGCTTGCTACAACACCCCAACAATGTCCTCCAGACAACCACATTGACCCCCATTGGCATCTCGTTTATGACCTTCTCTGCCTCATGAAGCCTCCCTGCTCTGCCCAACATGTCAACCAAGCACCCGTAGTGTTTAGTCTCCGGCACAATACCGTGATCAAACACCATTGCATGGAAGAACTTCAAACCCTCATCTACAAGGCCTCCATGGCTGCAAGCATTTAACACACTCAGAAATGTCACTCTGTTGGGTTTGACACTTGCTTTGGCCATCTGCTCAAACAGCTCGACTGCCTCTTTCGCCATCCCGTACATCGAGAAACCCGATATTATCGTAGTCCACGAAACCAAATTCCTTCTCTCAGTCATCCCGATAAACATTCTGAGAGAACTATCCATGGACCCACACTTTGCATACATATCAATCATTGAATTCATAACTCGAACATCGAGAACACCAAGTCCCTGCTTCTCGGAATACCCATGGATCAACTCCGCAAACTCAAGTGCTCCGAGGTTCGAAACAGCTGGCACTAAAGCAAGAACTGTGATTTCCGTGGGGGTTTCTCCTTCCCTCATCATTCGAAGAAACAAAGCTACTGCTTCAGCAGGCTGGTGAGTCCGGGCATAAACGTCAATCATCCCGGTCCATGAGACGACATTCCTACAGGGCATCTTCTCAAACAGCGATTCTGCAAAGCCAATCTCCCCCCAAGCAGCCGCTCCTGTAATTAGTGCATTCCAAGTAACAGAATTTCTATGAGGCATTTCATCGAACGACTTCTTAGCAGCAACTAAATCTCCGCATGCAGCGTACATATCAACTAAGGAAGTGTGAACGTAGACATGGAATTCGAAGCCCAGCTTAACTACTAGGCTGTGGAACTGTGTTCCTTCGTTAAGTCTTCCTACACTCGCGCACGCCTTGAGAACGTATAGAGCGGAGAAAGTGTTCGACGAAATGCTGGAGGATGAGAACCAGAGAATTTGCTTGTAGAAACGAATGGCTTCATCTGGGTAGCACCCGAGAGAGTAGCTCTTCAGAATAGTGCCGCAGAGAGTTTGATCATGGTGAAGGGCAGAGGTGAGGAGTTGAGAGTGAGCTTGCAGAGTTGGCCGTCTTCTCCACTGGTGTTTGAGCAGAGCGAGGAGACGATCACTAGGAGAAGAGATGGAGGAAGGTGAGAGGTGTGTTAGAGTTCGTTGTGGTTGGAAGAACAAGAAGAAATTGCTGCTCGAGAACCATTGCATGGAAAACTCATACAGCTACAAAAGACTGTTTTTGAGCAGCGGGCTTCGGTCAGCCATGTGATTGTGTGAAACCGGCCCTGCGTGCCTTATGATCATTATATCGTCAACCGTCCATGTAATCAAAATATTAATAGTAATATGACATTGGCATAAATATGGTCCCATCTATAGATTTAGTGGTGTCGTATGTGCCTTATGAAGGACATGGCGCAGGTTCAAATTTTATCGGCGGCCATAAAATTGAAAATAAACAATTTCAACCAATTTTTTTAGCTGCAGTTGGTAATATGATAGTTGAGCAAAATATCAATAGTCACGCCTAGTTCGAAATACGGCCCGTGCCCGAGTTTTATTTTGTTGACCATGATCCCGATTTAATGCTGATTGACAGATTGTGGTAAAAAATGGTATCCCTAATAACAGCATAAGTTAGTACAGTAAAAAAAATTTTATCTCGTTATTTCAAATAAAAAAAACATTCGAATAATACGAAAGAATTGACGAAGAAGGGAATGTTTATGTAGTCATAGTAGTTATTTAGTTCGGCACTATTTTCAAATTAGCAGCTTTTGTGTTTGCTAAATTATCAGATTGTGGTTAATTTATCGAATTTGTCAATAAATAATTTCAATTAATTAGATGATTAATTTTCAATTGAATCCCGATTGTTTTTGAAGCATACCTTCTCGTACAGCCTAACCCAGTACAGCCCACAAAGCCCAAACGCACACGCACACCCTAAACCCTACCCTATAAATACGTCCAGAGCTGCCTTTTTCATAAGTAAACTACTTGATCTTATCTGAGCGGAGCCGCCTCTCCTTCCCCTGTCCCGCCGCATTGAAGCTCTTCTTCGCCGCTGCCCGCCACTTTATTTTCATATTTCGTGGTCTGCTGGCAGCGCGTTTTTGATCTCGTCGGCAGTGCAGTGGTAGGGTGGCTTGGCTACGCGGTGACGACTGCTCGCGGCCTGAGCTCCGGCGATGACGTCCGCGCGAGCTTTCCCCAATCCTTACAAATCTTTTTGTTTGTTGTTATAATCTATAAGAATTTTTCTGAATGGTTGTACAAGGTTTCGAACTTGTCTTATATTGCCATAGGGTCGAGGGATGAGGAAATCTTTAGTATTTAAGTCTCTGATGATTCCCTATGCATTATTTTCTTTTTCATTTTCATTTTTTCAGATCATTCTGGTTCTGTAACTATGGTAACATACTAACATTGGGGGCAATGATGAAGAAATTATTGGTCCGTGTTTCTGAAATGCATGATTGAGTTCTTTACCAATTTCTGATCCCCAATATCCTATTTTTGATCTGTATGTGCTACATTATTTTTGTTTTCTTTTGTCGCAGATTCATATTACATCTTGCAGGCAAGCTTTAGCTCTAGATTTTGTTTATTATTTTATACAAAATTGAGTTCTTTGACGCTTGTTTATAGGAAATTAACTTATATAAATTAACTTTTTTAACGTTTTGTTTTTCATGAGTAAGCTGAACTTTCATTTTCGTGTGCGTCTTTTAAAAGCGCAAGATTTAAGTGATTTTTGTTGGTTTATCCTTGTTTTATTTAAATTCAAGGGAGTGGGAAATGATGAAGAAATTGGTCCGTGTTTCTGAATTTATTTGATAGAAACAATCTATTATCAATTTCTGATCCCATTAACAACCTTTTTGTTACCATTGAGGCTTCTTTGTTTCTCTTTTTAACAGTGTATTCTGCCTTTCCTCTTTGATATCGTTGAGCTTCATTGATGAATTGTTATAATATTTGCATGTCAGACTTCAGAGGTTTATCTATGAGAATTTCTATCACTTTACTGAGCATGAACATATTCTGTTTTAGTAGGTGCATTACTCTGTTTAGCTTCTTTTCACAGCATATCTCCCCGAACTACTTTAATTGAATCGTTTGCACTACGTAATTATTCTTTATTGGAATATTTGCATTTTTTGTGCTTCATCATAATTGGAAATTGTGTATGATGTTTTTATACTCATCGACTGTTTTACAAAGATAAAATTGTTCTTAGTTTTCAGATAAAATTATTTTTATTCTTTTTCTTTGAAAGTGATGTCACTTTTATCATATCATATTGTTAGAGGGCATAAAAAATATCATTTTGAATTAGATACTGTATTTTTATATTTTTAAATATCATGAGTATAAAAGTGTAAATATTCCTTGTACAAATTGTTCTATGGGATTATTTTTATCTTACATCTCAGATAAAAAACTGAAAAGAATCCATTCTAGCTAGTTTTTATTAGAATTCAAATTTTTTACTTTTCCTTAGACAGAATGCTGTTGCATTTAGCGCACGCAAAATTCTACTATGAAACGTTTATGACATGTCAGCATATATTATCATTGTGTTTAAATAAAAATAAATAATTTTTATGATCCTTTGTTGGAAAATTTTTTAAATAAAATTTGTGGATTTTTATAAGATCTATAATTTTTATATTTAAATTTTTTTTAAAATTTTTTTTAAATAAATATTATAAAGCAATAAAGTTTAATAGGTTTAACAGATTTTAAATAATTTTTAAATTCACTTTAAATTTGTTAAATTTTGAATCCTGAAATATTTTTTTAGAAATATTTTTTTGAAAAAATTTGGAACACGAAAGTTATAAATTTTAAAGTATTTCTAAATAAATTTTTTTAAGCCGTTATACGGAGTAATATCGTGTAATTATTACACCTAAGAATCTCTCTTAGCATACTATCCCGCTAACCAACTAATTCTATGGGGTCGTAGATGAGGAAAAACTGCAACAATCTGAGATTTTATCTATATTGATCGCTGATGCCTAATATATAATTCACTGATAGATATGCTAAAAAAGTCTGCTATAATTAACCCAGACAATATTATATAATTTTTTTTTGGTTAAATTTCATCCGGTTCGGCTCGTGCTAAGGCGTAGCTAGGGGGCGGACCGAGCCGATCTTCCCCGCCTTAGATACGATACAGCCCGGCTCACGGCCCACATCAAATCGTGCGGGCCGATTCGGGTCAGCATTGTTTGTAATACTGTTCACTGATGCCTTAGTCTTGTGTTGTTTAGTGCTGAGCTTACTTTTTCTGCTAGAAAGACCTAACCGATCTGTCCCGTTTCGGACACGTTCTGTTGTAGTTGATCTTCAGCGGTTTGGTTCAATGCAGTTCAGTTCTGTAGCTTTTTGTCTATTCGGGTCAGTTTCGCCTGAGTCGATTTTGTAACTATGGACATGTATATGTTAATAATCTGTGTTGGAGTATATATGTATATGCATATACATGCACATGCAGACATACAGACACATGCATTTAGATACACCATCCCAAGGGTGACAGAGGTTTAGTAGTGTTGAGGGTTGTTGATATCTTATATCTTAATATTAGTTGGCTAAAACTAATAAATAGCTTATACTACTATTCAATTGGGTGAGTTGTTTATTATAATAAGTTGTAGTAACTATTTAGCACATCCAAGTTATTGTACTTAATATATAGTAATAATTTCATTGCTCCTATATAATAAAAAATAGGGAGAGTTGCAGTTTGATTCAAAACGTTAAGATTTTTTGTTTTTGGATTCAAGTTTAAGTTTTAATTGTAATTAGATTTAGTTGTTCTTAACATTCAAAAATAATTATTTAGAATTATTTAATGGAAAAATTTTGTAGATTTTGATAAGATTTATAATTTTTACGTTGATTTTTTTTTTCAAAAAATACTTCTAATTAAATGTTTTGTGGTGTTAAAAATATAAAAAAAAACTAAAAAATTAAAACAATTTAAAGCTGCAACCTCACATTTGAAACCTTAAAATATTTTGAAATCTATAATTTTTATATTTAAAGTTTTTTTTTTTAAAAAAAAACTTTTAATAATTATGTTGAGACAATAAAATGATAAAAATTAATTAAAAAAAGAAACTGTAGTGCAAAAAATAGTTAATATGAGGGATCGTAGTGAATTTTATTTGTAGGTGTGGATTGAAATGATATTGAAATTTAATGTAGTAAGTGTATTGTAATTTTTCCTAAAAAATATTATAAAAAGAAATTAATTATAACTCGTATATAACTATTTAGCGCAGCAGTTACTGTTAGGGCTGAGCATTCGGGTCAACCCGAACCGAAATTTTTAAGGTGACCCGAACCGAACCGACCCGAATTTCGTGTCAACCCGAACCGACTAAAATTCGGGTCAGTTCGGGTTGGTTTGGGTTGACCCGAATAATAAAAAAAATTATTTTTATTCAATACTAATTCGGATTCGGATCGGTTAGGGTCGATCCGAATAGTTGTAATATTAATGTTTTGTTTAAAAAGAAAAAATTAGCATATAAAACCAACGAAAACTAACTAAAATGTGACTCGCTAGGATAATTCGGGTCCAACCCGAACCGAACCGAAATTCGACTACCGAACCCGAACCGAATTATATAAACCCGAACTATTAAAATGTTGACCCGAACCGAACCGAACCCGAAATTTTAGCTTTATTCGGGTCGGTTCGGTTTTGTTTTTCGGGTAGGTTCGGGTGCTGCTCAGCCCTAGTTACTGTACTTATATATTGTAACAATTTCATGGGTCCTATATAATAAAAAAATACTATGAAAGAAAGTTAAATGTGGCACACGTATTGCGGGTTTAGCGTCTCTTAATGCTTGTGAGCCGTCAACTACTGATATGGTAACGCAGCACTCTGACATGCATCTCTGATTAAAGAACAAATAACAAATAAAAATTATAAACATTATAATACTAAAAACATATATTCTTGTTGCACGTAGCAGCCTTATTTATGATAGAACTGTAGAGTAGACATAAACATGATGATACTAGAGAGGAAACACAAGAACAAGTTTAAGTGAACAATCTCTTTATTCATTTGCATGGAACTGATTTGGAGATCTTGCAATCAACAGGGAGCTCCTTGGCGCGCTCGGCGTCTATGTTGAGCTGCTTGATCAGCGGCGACTTGTTCAGGTAACCACACAGGCAACCAAGATCGGCCTTCTCGAGCGCCGAGCAGCAGGCGGACGACGGCGGCAGCTTAGATGGTATTCTGATCGACGGTAGACACGCATAGAAACCTTGTGCGTCCATTTGCACAGGCTCTGTGGTTGCGCCTTCACTGTAAATATCTCGCCGGTTGAGAACAGTAGAAGGAAGACGATAAGAGCGATCACGGGTACGCTGCTCTTGGTGATCGCCATTGGTGATGATAGCTGCAGACTTCGTTTTGTAGAGAGATACTTAAGCTTAAATAGAGAGGGAAAATTATTAAGAAAATAGTAAGGGGAGTTTAGGGTTATAGAGCCCGTGAGTGCGGTGTGGAAGCATTAGGGTTAGGGTTCACGGGTTTAAGTGAGGGATTAAGAAAATCATGATCCTAGCTGTCATATTATGCAATTGGAGACCGTGGAGGTTTTTTTTTTATTATTTTGTAGATTATCACGGACAGTATCAACTTACTTTTATACGAGCATTGTTGTCAATAACCTAGGGTGCCAACGAATCATAATGTTTTCGTTTAGGTAAGTTCAAAAGTTCATGTTATCATTCAAAGATATAAAATGAATGAATTGTACTCCATTATAGACGACGCTTGTAGGATTGAGCTAGGTTATTTTTGTTATTTTTTAATTTTAAATTTAATTGCTTATTTAACTTAGTTCGTGTCAATCCAAAAACAAAGGGGGTTTGATTGATTTGTATACTGACCCAACCAGAATTTCACCATAAATCCGAATTGACACCCTACAAGGCTACAAGGAGAAGTTTTACGATGCTTCAAATGTAAATTTTATTATTTATATCAAACTCACTAAAATTTATATTTAAATATATATATATATTTTTTTTTAAAAAAAAATTCAACTATAAATTATTCACAAAATTAAAAAAAAATTTGTTGTTGTTCAAAATATGTTAAATAATACACCAATTAATAGAAAACATATTATTTAACAACTAAATTAATATTTATATTTATATTTTTTATAATTATGTTAAAAAGTCTTAAAAATAATTTATAAACTACAAAATTATATATATTTATTTTTTTAATAATTTTTTTAAAAAAAGTATTTTTAAAATTTAGTGAATTTAATGTAAATATCGAAAGTTATGGCTGATGCATTCTAAAATTTTCCACCCACAAGGCGACCAATAGCAACCAACAGCAGTGCTGCGTTAAGGCTAGAAAGAAAAGGAGAGGATCGCCGTCGCAGCGGCGGTGAGTACGTGGGTGATTCCGATCTCCATCCTCGTCAACCCGTACGTGGTCGTTAAGCCTCGTCCATTGTCATCGTTTTGCCTTTCGATTCTGTGTTGTGGCGTGTCTGTGTTTGCGCATTGCACCTGTTCCGCGAAATGTCTGACTGAAAACTTTACATGTTTTATTGTGTTATAGGATGAGATTTTCCACATTTCTCAGGCGCAATGTTATTGCCGTGGAGATTTTGAGACTTGGAATCATATGATCGCTGCTCCTCCTGGGCTGTAAGAAGAGTTCAAAACTTGTCAGTTGTTTTGGTTTCTGCTTTTTTTCGCAATTTTTTTTCTTTTTTTTTTTTAATGAACATGGAACTTGACTAGGACTTTTGGAAAGTAATTTCTACATCCAAAGCATATATTTAAAAATATTTTAAATATAAAAAATTTTAAATCACATCAAAATTTATTTTAGTTTTATATGTTTATTTTTTTTTATAAATACTTATAAATATACATTTTGAAATTTCAAACTCTTAACGAACCCGCTAAGATTTTAGAGTATCGAAATATCTATTTAGGAAATCTTTATTAACAAAGCTTTTGAGCATATAATTTGTATATTATATTGAAACTTTTTTATATTCAAATCTAATCCAACAAATATTTATATAGTAATGAAAATATCCATAACATAAATTTTGAGATAATGGTTGATCTGCAAGTGTTTTGACTTCATAGATGGATTTGTAAATAGTTTTGAAATTAGTAGTTAATAATCAATTATTCTTTTTGAACAATGCTAGATATCCCGAAAAATCCACCAAAGAATTTTTTCATACTCACATTCCCCACAACTTTGATTCCACTATCTCTCCTTGTATTGCACCAAACATCAAAATTGATTGTACCGTATTATATTTTGGTGAAAAAATTGGTGAATTCTTTAGAGATGTAGCATTACTCTTCTGTTTTTTTTTTTTTTTTGCCTTCACTCTTTCTTTTTTGGTCCAGTTCATTCAATCTTTCCACATTTGTTTTATTCCTAAAGCAATACCAAAAAGCTACCAACTTTTAAGAGTCCCTTTCCTTGCCCTAGTCCAGAGAGGTACAATAGCTTTAGGTTGACACAAAATGATGAAGAATCGTTTTTAGTAGCATGCATCATCTTGTGAGTCTTCAACCAAACCAATTTGGGCTAAGCAAAATCATATGATTCATGACAATATATAATATGATCTATCCCATTGTTCCAAATAAAATCATATGTATGTTTGTAATTTTTTTTTTAAAAAAAATGGCATATTAACTTGTCGTTTAATTTTAATTTGAAAATAGATTAAGTTTTAGATAGTATATGCCAATCCAACATGAGCGTCGGGCCCTGATCCTACTAATGGAAATTGTGGATCATACGCATGCGTTCTATAGCGAGTAAAAAATTAGGAATACTTTGATTCGTACGTTAGCGGAAGTGGATCATTACTTGCTTGTGCTTATATCCGTTGCAATACTACAACAATCTCGGACAAACTCTTGTGGACGCGTTGGTGGTGAGGCTAGCTATCGGAATTGCCTCTATCATACTCTCCGTGTCTAAGATTAATAATTGGCTTAATCTAAATTTTTGGTCTATATGGCCCAAGCCTAATTGTCGACACCTACCATATAGACCACTCCGAACCTGATACATTTTTTTCTTTTTATGTGCCTTAGAAAATATCTGCTTGGTTAAGCCTGCATTATGCTTCATATATAATCAAATCTTAGTTGAGAGCATTTAGTGATAGCTGCAAAGTCATGATTTTTGTTGACTTCAGATGAAAGGTGATTATATAATTAAGCATTTCCATCAAGGAAAAGGAAAGGACATAACTCCTCCCACAAGAAAGTAAATGCTAGTGATCTTATGTTCTTTCTTTTAGAAATCAATTATTGCCTTTCTAACTTTTCAAAAAAAAAACATGGTAAAAACTTCAGAAATTTTCTAAACGGCTAGTTCAGTATAATAGACAGCTAATAGTGTTGTCATTGCTTGTATTGTAGTATTCATACCGAAATATTATAGATGAACTTTCTTAATATTTTCTTGAGCTACAAAAATATTCTGGACGACCTTAAAAGTATTATGTGAAGCTGACTTAGTATTTTCATTTGAAACGTTAATTTATTCAAATTTTGTAAACTATAATTTTTTTTTTTGACAAAATTCCTCTTTTTGTTCTAGTGGGAGCCCTAATGCTTTGGGATTCACTTTAGTAGCCAAAGTGAACGGACAGTTGGAGAGTTATATTTCACCCAACATCATGATGTAATAATTCGTTAGACATCAAGCAATATCGGGACGACAATGCTTTGGCAATTATAGAGAGAATTGATAGCTTATGGACCCACTATTAACTTCGTAGTCATTGTTTTTCTACCTAAACGCCACACGAAAGTTCGTAATATTCTCTATAGAATCTATATACATATATATAAAATTGGGCGATCAAAATCGTTATGCCATGTGATATTTTAAATAATTTTTAGTATACCATGTGGCATGTACTCTTATTCTAAACAAGCTATATGGTATTTGTATTAATTGATAGAAATTTATAAAGTAATGTAACTTATTTGAAAAATATGAAAAATTTAATATTATAAAATAAATATTTAATTAAAATAATAATTTATAAATATAATCTAAAAATTAGTATAAAAATAATTATATTATATATTATGCAATATTAATTTTTTAAAATAAAATTTTACCATGTACAAATTTTTTTAATAATATACATATACCATTAACGTTAATCTTCGACTAATTTTGTGTATGGTATTTGAGATTTCTTCATACTCTAATAATATATTGCGACTAAACTATAATATTTTAATAAAATAAAATTTTTATGAAATTACAAATATAAAAAAATAGTTAATTTTCAACATTATTATACATATATATATATATATATATATATAATATAATATATATATGTATATATATATATATATATATGACTTATAACCATGTATAGCACGAGTATAAAATTAGTACAACATAATAAATATCTTATATTCTTATGAGTTGCTGCCGGTAGGATTTGATCATAAAATCTAAGAAATTTTCTCATTCAGATTTGATTTCTCGTACCGTTAGCTATATTTGTATAAATATTTGCTAGTAGATACGTTCTCCTGTGGGTATATCCTTCTGCGAGCAATTTAGAACTATGGATAGTCTTAGTTCTGTTAATATACCTGCATCTTCCCAAAAAAACAAAAAGAAGAATATTTCAGTCATGTACAAGAAAGGCCACCAAAGAGAAAGCTATCTTGCTTTCTGTGTCGTCTACCTATATATATATATATATATAGAGAAATCAAGACGTGAAGAAACGGCTCCTTCTTCTCCCTTCTTTTCTCTCCATAACTTGTCTTTCTCAGATCCCACTTCCTAATGCCAGCTTCTTCCTCCTCTTCCTCCAGCTCTTCCCCTTCTTCGTCTTCTTGGTATTGTGATCTCTCTCCTCCAACTCCAAAACTTCTCAGCTGTGGTAGCAGCGCTAGCAACAAACGAAAATCCCCAACAGCAACAATGAAGAAGAGTGAGAATGATAGCAGCAAGAAATCATCATGTAACGGCGGCTCATCCAAGTCTCCGGTGCCTGTGAGATACGGTGAGTGCAGAAAGAACCACGCGGCGAGGATAGGAGGTTACGCCGTTGATGGCTGCCGTGAATTCATGGCTGCTGGCCCCATCGGCACCGCCGACGCCCTCCGCTGCGCCGCCTGCGGCTGCCACCGCAGTTTCCACTGGCGACTTCACTCCGACGAGCCCTACAACACGACCCCACCGTGCGACTATTCTTCCGACTCTTAAATTAGTTTTCTTGCGACTTGTGAAGATCATAATTTGACCAGCAGTTTGACTTTTGTGCATGTATTCTATAGATAATTTGAGAGACGAGGTCTTCAAACTCATGTCCTTCATATAAATGCTTTCTTTTGGGAAAATGATTTATCAACCCCCCCCCCCCCCCCCCGCTTTTGTACTTGTATTTCCAAAACAAGTTCTATTGTTTTCTAATAATTAGTAAATCATGAAGTCAAAATACAAATGTTTTTTTTTTTAAAATTAAATACGAAAAAAATAGACTTTAAGATATTTTACAAATTTTGTATTAAAACTTTTTTTTGAAAATATATCTAAATGTATGTTTTAAGTTTTCAAAGACATTAGTTGCAGAACTTTTAGAGCTACAAAATATCTATTTAGAGATATTTTGTTAGAAAATATTGAATACTAAATTATAAAGAACAACATAATTTTTATTTTTGTATTCAAATTTTTTTTAAAAATATTTGTACATACATATTTTGGAGTGATTTTGTAAATATTTTAAAAAGTAAAAATTTATTTGTCAAAATTTTAAAAAATTTAAACTTTTTTTTTAAAATCTATTTTTTTTCTTCTCTCATGTGACCACATGTTTGGTGCATTCATAAGAAAAGCTCTTTAGTTTTTATTTTTGAAGTTACTGTTCTTTTAATTTTGTTAGCCAGCAACTTTGTGGTCTTTCAACTTACCCTACTCGACGAGACACTTCATCCTACTCCACGTCCATATTGAATACATTATTATGAGAGCAATATTATTCATCATAACCATCAAAATTTCTAACATAATTAAAATCATATATAATATATCAGAATGCATGTGGCATATATCGATGCACTGTTTGGAACTGAAAAGGTCTTTTGGAGTTTGGAATTTTTGTATTTTTTTTTTTTTTTTTGGTGTGTGTGTATGTGATTTAAAAGGCGGAGTATCAAATATGTTAGGGTGTGTTTTGTTCTCATTTTGTATAATTGGTTTTGTATATGTATTCATGGATAATTATGTACATATATATCTACCTTGTCAAATTTTCATTTCGATGCACATGTCGCATATGTAGGTAAGATCATTGCTTTTATGTGAAAGTTGGATTATGTTATTTGCTAGTGCAACATTTTTTTTTCTTAGGATAAGAATGAAAATAATATATTATACTTTTTTCTTAGAATAAGAATGAGAATAATATATTACTTTATCTTATACACAACATTTTAATCTTGTGCTTTGATGTAGTTTGATTTATTTTTTTTTATTTTTATTTTTTAAGATTAGCGAGGAAAATATTGAATGCTCCCTTTTAGCGACAATAAGTTATAGATGCTCTCACAATTTTTTATTATGAAATTGCACTGCAACTTCAAAATTCATAATAAATGGATTTTGTGATGTATTTCAATCGTGTTACGGCAATATATGAACAATTCGACTAATTAGCAACCAATGAATCAATCGGATGGTCCCCTTTTTTAGCATGTTCATATTTAGAAATTATTAATTGATCCTTCACGAGCATCCAAAATTATTCCTTCAAAATGTTAAAAATTCAACCATCACCATATGCATATCTGTTTTGTCATCAAGAATCTCTTTTTTTCGTCTTTCTTCTTCTTCTTCTTTTTTTTTTTTTTTTTTTTTTTTTTTTTTTGAGAGAGAGAGAGAATTATCAGCAAGAATCACTATTATAACTCTTGAATTTAGTCTAATTCCATCTGCCATATAATGTAGTCTTATATTCGAATTCTACAAACGCCATTTTGCAAAATTTATAAAGTTTATTCTTTTGTATTTCATAGATAGTGACATGAATATTTGAAATGCACCGGATCCAAAGACTACAACTATTCAATTGATAAAATTTATGGCGATATGTCTATGAATTATCTATTATGATATCGCACAAAAATATGCTGATTATGAACAAAATTTTTTTTCAATAATCTTAAAAAATAATATCTTAAACATATATAGATCTAAGCAAGCTAAATATTTGCACATTTCAATTTTAACACAAATATAACTTAAAAAATAGGTTGGCTCTCTAGTAGACATGAGTACAATATGGAGAATCTCAAAAGCAAAAGCAGCACTTGATAGCTTTAGTTGAATAGAAAGTATATATTGCTTATACATCACCCTATGATATCATAATGACTTCATTATTCCAATGATTTCATTACAAATTCCATATACATAATGACTTCATTACAATATATCACATCCCTAGTATTGGTACTCGATCGGCATAGCAATGATGCCTACACGTGGCACTTATCCATATCCTACTAATTAAGTAATTTCAGTCTTTATATGAATAATTTCGATTGCCCGGATTATCTTTTATCAAAAGTATAACTTTTGGTATCTTTGCAAATCCAAATTTAAGTCCTTTATTTTATTATAAGATATAAGTTTTACCACCGTTCCAAATGTCCTGGCCAGCAATGGAAAATTTTATAATGTTTCGGGTATAAATTTTGAAACTTACACCACATTCAGTAAAACTTGTATTTAGATATATTTTTTGAAAGAAATTTTAACTATAAAATTTTTCAAAAAAATAAATTATATTTTTATAGTATAAATTATTTTTTTTTAAAATATTAAATACCATATCAAATAAATCGATAAGAAACTATAGACAAATTGATTTTACATTACTATATTTTGATAATTATTTTTTACATATATTATGTTATTTTATGAAAATAACTTGAATAATAAAGTTATGTATTTTATTTTTCTGAACAATTTTATAGTTGAAATTTTTTTCAAAAAATATCTCTAAATATAAGTCTTAATAGATGTGATATAAGTTTTGAAACTTACGTCCGGAGCATTATAAAACTTCTCGCCAGCAACAACGTTGCAGAGAAACGGAATCCAGTTGTCGACATATATAAGCAGCGTCACTTTTGGATAGAAACATCCAAAAAATAGTAAAAAAAAAACTGTAATACTAGCACTGTAAAATCCCAATATATCTTATCTTACGCCCACCATACTGCATGGCGATCTGATTCCATTCCAAGAGAAATTATTAGAGGGACGATTGGAAATCTGAGTATTTCTTGATAGCACTTCTACTTCCAAGTTCTCTTCTTTCTGTCTACGTTTCTCTTATTTTGATTTCGTTGTGCTGTGCTTTCCAGATATTTGATTTGAAATCTTGAGGTAATATTCTGCTTCTAAACAATTTCTTTTGTATATGCTGTGGTTTCGTGTTTATGTGAAATGTTAATGACACTTTTTGCATGAATTTTGTTTTATTCTGCTTATCGATTTATGAATGTAAAATCATGTATATGGAATTTGGATGGACTTTATACCTAAATTTACAGCTTAATCAAATCCAATGTTATGAGTTCCTGGCTGCTATGTGTAGTTCTTGTCAATTGCTGAAGGAGCTTTCGCCGAGGATGAGACTCACTAATTATGGTGAAGAGAATGTGGACACGAAGAGAGTAGGAAATAAGAATTTACGTGGTTCAGCCAAACGTCTACGTTTCCGTACAATCACATATTTGTGTTTTTAGTATGTAATGAAGAGGTTAATATTTATTAACAGCCTCCACATCCTGTCTTCTTTGCTTAACTACGTGATTATTATTCCTTTACATGTGGAATAGATATTCCTCCATACTAAGATACTGGGATTTATTTCCATCTCTATCACTCACATGTTTCCTATAACACTTGTCTTATCATAGTGATTTCTTTTTTCAAGATAATGAGGCGAAATATTTTCGATGACATACACTAGATTGTTTTACCATGTACCATTTTCTAATCAAGTTTTCCAGTCCGTAATTTATCTAGACATGTCTTAAAGTTAAACGGCGATCTAAAATCCATCTCCGAATCAGATATAGAGTATCGAGAGTTATCCAACCACCACATTCAGCAATTCGGCTAAAAACTCGCTGAACTGCCTTAATAACACACCTAGTCGAATCCATGACCAACTCTCCCTGAGGGATTGGCTGTACTGCTCAACTCAAGTCCCAGGGGAGGGGGGAAGGAGAATTTGTGATCTCTGGTATGATCCATCACCTTTCGACAAATTTGTGTATGAAACCATACATACAAATATTGCATCCTTACTTTAATGTAATAACAATTAACATTATATGTAAAGATATTTTTGTCAGAAAATGTGTAATAAATCAAACCAAACCGTATCTATCACACACTTGTGAATTGGCAAGGATAAACTTCTAAAAAGTCAAAAGGTGATATATGTTACTCAAACAATAGCTTCCTCATTAAAACAAAAAGAAGAAAAATGAAAATAAAAACAAAACTAAAACAGAGAACTGTCTGGATTGGATAATATAAAAGAAATACGGCTAACAAAATGCCAGGAATTCGATCTTCGCATTGATCTCAGAACGACCATTTTGAGAAGTCCTTCCTCTGGACAGTTGGAAATGGATTTGAGAAGTTGTTGATTGATGGAGCAAATATAAAGTTGACAGCTGATTGTTGCTCAAACGGTATCTCCTGATGAAAGGAGGTCGACGGCTGCACCGTGTTTCCGCTCAATCCAACGGCTTGCATGAACGCATCATCACCGATAAGGTTGTCCTGCTGACCGTGGCCGCTGAAGCTTTCCGGGACGAAGCACCTGCTGGGGTTGGCATTGTTGGCATGAAAGTTCATCAGATCAAGCATGGAGTTCTGTCCGTGATCAACTTGCGTTCCCATTGAAGTGAGGCTCGTAATATTGCCATTTGAGCCAAAGGAGCTCGACTGGGGCTGACTGAGTAGCATGGAGACAAGCGACGAAGGCTTGTCCTCCTGCACCTCCGAGACCACAGGCTTTCGATATGGAAATCCAGCATGCTTCTCTTCTTTCTTCTTCATTGGAGGTATTGCAACCCTCTCTTTTCCAAGATGGACGTTAATGTTTCTCTCAAGCGGTTGTAAATCGCCAAAACCCTCAACATCATACTCGCTGCAGCCTCCGCTGTAAGAGAGCACTCCACTTTCGCCGATGTACATCGGGATATGAATATCCGGATGCATCTGCAAGTAGAGGTTCTTCTCCTGCTTGACAACACCCCACCAGGTCATATTCTCCTTAGTCGTCATCTTTTCTTGTAAGCACTTGGACTGCCTCACAAGCCTCTCGATCTTCTGAATGTCCGGCATCAAATGTTTTATGACGGCGGTGAGCACGAACACCTTCCAACTCTTCTTCAAATCATGTGGTTTCTTGTATGGAGGTGGCCCTTGCTCCTTGGCGATGCGCATCCGCGGCCACCACTCTTCGTGCCCGTTCGGCCACCACGGCGGCGGGATTCCTTTCTCCAGCGGAAATCTCCTCTGTGGGGGTTCACAGTGATGCATCAATGCAGATAAAAGAGACCCGAGGGTTGTATCTTGTAAATCGATCAGGTTATATTTAATTTGAGGCGCAGAGCTGATTCTGTTGCTTGAACTCCAAGCAGCTGTTTCAGCCTGGTATTTGGCAATGGCTGCAGGTCCATTTCGATCGAACCGGACCTTCTCTTTCCACCATCCTCTCAGATTATCAGATGAGCCGCTGACCGGTTTGCCATTCTCAGGGATGATACCGTAGACGAAACCCTGAGCGTTGCAAACCTCCATCATCTTAATCATGTACTTGAGGATACTATCCTGTGCCCTCGCCATTTTCTTTCGCTTCGCTTGGTCCTGACACTGCATGTTTTCTGTGTTCTTGCTCAGCCTTCGCTCCTTGAGTTGTTTCAGCTTCAGACGGTCCCTCCATATACGAATCTCCAGCTCTTCTACATCGACGTCCTCGTCGTCACTTTCTTCCTCTTTACTGGTGGGATTTGCATTGCTGCCATCTAGAGAATCACCATCCATAGTTGGAGCAAGGAAAGGATTAACAAGATCGGGATTTGCTTCGCCGGAATTTAATTGAAAATGCATATATCCAATGTCTCCGAGGCGATCAAATTCATTGGTAGGAAGTTCATTCCTTGTCAGAGGATTCACCATGCTATTCCAGCAAGCTTGGGTTGCTCCTGCAAATGCAAAGCAGCGAAAGTAAGAACGGAGGCAAAAAAAAAAAAAACAAAAAAAAACAGATAAAAAATGAACTGAAAAAAAATAATGACAGTGCAACCGAAAGCTTTCACGTGATGTATATATTTTAAGGCATGAAACCTTTCAGATGAGATCCTAATATTAATTTGGAGTAGAGGATTAATTAGTCATAACTTTGACAGAGTTATTATGCAGGATTCTGGGTGACAAATCTTGTATTTTACTTATATCCGGCATTAATATGAATTGTGCATGAAGAAAAATTAATATCACTGTCGAGGCAGGCCGTCGTCTTCAGGATCTGCCACTCCGGGCGGTAAAGTTCCAACGACGGCCGATCCGGGTAGTTCCTCTTCCCCAAAATCGGCGGCTCTCCAGAGTTCCCTGGCTGCGGGCCAGGCTTCAGGTGCTCACGTTGTGAGTGGGCTCGTTCCGCTTTCCACGTGTCGGCCCTAGATTCGAGCAGTATTAATCACAAAGCACATCAAACAGCCTCTGACTATATATATAAAGGCTATTCTCAGCTCGACCTGAATAGCCTATTCTCAGCTAATATCTCAGCGGTTGATCTTTTGATCTAATGGCTAATATTTAATTTTAACACTTAACGGCGCCGTTAAATACTTAACGGCGTGAATCGTTATTTCGTTAAGTATTAAAACTAAATTTCAGCCGTTAGATCAAACAGATCAACGACTGAAATGTTAGCTGCGAAGGCTATTCTCAGGTCGAGCTGAAAATAGCCTTTCTATATATATATATATATATATATATATATATATATATATATATATATATATAAAGAGGATCCTAGAACCGGCAATATATTGACATAGGATTCAGAGCTGACGTTAAGATACAATGTCATAATCATAGAAAAATGATATGTCTTCCCTAAGAGCACATCCTGTCTAAGAATTGAATTTTTATCAGTAATTTTTCGTCATCTTTACTAAAATCCTGACAATATCTCAAAACAAAGTCATGCATGCAAAATGAGTATACACTAAGTAAACTATTAATTCTAGATTAGCTTTTTAAGCATGTATGGGAATAACGATGTTAAGTTTAAAAAAAAAGAAAGAAAACCTTGTTAGATATTTTTGAACTGACAAACAAAAAGATAATCTGAAGAACCAAGTTATTCAGAAACTAAAAAAAATTTTTGCAATTCAATCAAGGGTCCCATTAACATAAGAAAAAGGCATAAAAAGCCATTTTTTCAGTTAAATTGGGACAAAAGAACTCTTAACCTACAGGATAAAGTCAATCTTATCATGTAGAAAATAAAACACAAACTCATCGTCAGCAACAAATAATATTGTAGCAGTACTGTCATATGTACATAACAAAGAATAGACAATACAAATGAAGCGATCATAATAAAAAATAAAAATAATATGTGAAGTTGTATATGGAAAGACTGTAGGGCATCTACATGAAATAATAGAACATAAAATTAAAGTAAAGCTTAGAACAAGATGATGAGAAGAAAAGATACGATTTCAGACAATCCAGCATAAACAATAAATGATAGAAAATTAAAAACAGTGTTCTCTGAAAATAACATAAAAAAAAGGATAAAAAGATCCAGAAGGAAAAGCACCTGCCATTATGAAACAAGCTAAAGAAAGAAACATATGATAAATTACTTATTAAGCTTTGTGACATAAGATTTGTCTTTCAAATGCATTGAATTAACATCGTAAAGACAGATTAGATTTTTTATTTTATTTTTATTTATTTTATTTTATTTTTTTATTTTTGTGGTTCGATATGGTTCAATGAACCTGTTCTTCTGATACCACGCAAACACGATCCATCCCACAAATAGAATATTTAAGAGAACAGATTGCATTTCTTTAATAATACTGAACCGAAGGCTTGAAACATAATCTGAAGCTTTTAAAATCTAATGTGAACTTTGATAAGGAAGTAACTCCGTACTCTCTTGTTCCAGAAACTGAAATTTGTCGCGGGAGAAACTGCTGAAAACTACAAAACTCGAATTAATATACCAACAATATTCAGGAGAAATCGAGTGACCAAATGAACTAGATCACTTAAGGAACTTGGTTACAATGATCCTAAACAGCATTAACTAAAAATCTCAAAAAAAAAAATTTAAGAACAAAGTAAAAAGAGTTATAAAAAAAAAAGAGAGAAGATATTGGATGACCCTTGATTAAGTTCATTCTGGAATGCAACCATCTCAGAGCGTGAATCACTGTATATAAGCTCAAAATGATAATCAACAAGAAACCATGATAAAACGATTAAGAAAAACAAACAAAAAAAAACACTGAAAGCAGTAGAATTCCTTCATTTTGTAACTCCTGAAATCAAACAGTGATTCATATAACACCCAAAAGGAGAGCAGAAGATCGACTGATCATATCAAAAAATACTTCAGAAAGCAACACAAGTAGGATGATATCATACACGTAGAGGCGAAAAAGAGAAAGGATTAATTCAACCTCTTGAAATAAGCTTTATTGATGCCGTTAGAGGCTTAACCTCTGCTCTTCCCAGCTCCGATCTTCTCTATTTTCTCAATCTATGAACTTTCGAGCATAAAATCGCGAGGAAGAAGAAGAAAATAAGATTAAGGTCGTTGTCGAGCATGGGGTGACGAACGTTAACATATAGGCACAGTGGTGGCGCATTAACCATGGTTGAAATTGTATACCGTGGTTAATACAATGTTTAAACTGTGGTTAACAAGATGGTCGCTCACAGGTTTCATTTGACAGTGTTGTTCGCGTGTCCGAACATGATTGATTACCTGGCAGTGAGAAGGATGCTCATATTTACATGTCTACCCCTCAAAATGCATAAGTTATATACACGTTATTACATATATTCCGCCATGCAAAATAATTCTTTTTGAGATTGAGGTTAAAATTTTTTATCCGTATTTGATTTATTTTGACAACTATCGTAAAAGATAAATCTACTAATAACATTAATTTATATTCTATCAATTGAAAAGTTCTAATTTTTCGATTTTAACATATTAAAATATTTATTTTATCCTCCATAAAATATAAAGAGTATAATCCTTAATTTTTTGACAGACGACGTCTGCGGGATTTAAATATGAAATCTCCAATTTTTTGATGCGGAAGTCTGAACTATTCGCTCTAGGCGTCATGAGCCACCATGCAAAACAATTCAAAATATGACGTTTATGGTTTATTTGCTCATGCAATGGACAACAGGCAGTCCATAGAAGCATATACGCTCAGTACCTAAGCAAATCCGTAAAGATAAAGAGATTCACTTAGATAGCAATATCTAATATGGTGTTTTGTTTATAAAAAAAAATCACCGATATTGAAATTTTTATTTCAATTGATATTTTTTATTTTGTATTGTTGAAATTGGATATCAATTCATTCCACAAAGAATGTAATTTCGATATTTATTAACATTTTATTTCCGATATTCTCATAATAATGGATAAAGATATTGATTTTCATTACTGTTCTTTTTTAAACCAATCCTAACAAATATATCATCCAATTTCTATTAATTCAGATTATATTGCATTATCACTTCGATTTTCATTTAAATTCTAATCTCTATCCAAACATCACGTAAGTAATGCATGAAAAGATGATGCGAAATTTAAATTAATATAAGAAAATATAAACTCGAAAAGAAGGTATATATAGTTCAACAACATTTGAACGTATTATGACTTGATACTGATTTGTTGATACAGTAATATCATGTAACAAAACGGTAACAAGGTGAAGTATTATGATAATTTGAAGATGCAATTTTCTAACCCTATAATTCCACTCACTAATGGGCTTAACTAGTTTCCTGATATGGTCTTTCATAAATGGATATAAGTTATATGCAAATAATTATGTGACAATTCCAGATGGTGTATGCATCAGTGTTCGATTCACTCATATAATGTGTAGTAGAAATACATATTTTGTGTAATATATGTTTCATTTTTTTCTTTTTTAGATTATTGTGAGAAAATTCCGTCCATAATCGGTCCACTTTTATGCGATCGTTGTAACAGATAAATTCACGAATGGTACTGGTTCATATTCTACCAACAGAATAGTCCCAACCTTTCGGATTAGATATGCCCAAAGATCCGTGTTATTCAGAACGGGATGTATGTTTTACATTTATTACCTATCTAGTTTCATTTGAACAAAATATATGTCTATTTTAATCAGTTAATGCTTATATAATAACGGAATGTATGTTCTAGAGAGCTATATGATTTGGAGTAACTCTCATGTACGTGCATTATTTAGTTTGAAGTGATTTTTTTTAACCTTTAACATAAATCCGTAAACCGGGTGCATTATTTAGTTTGAAGGTATAAATAGTGAAGAAGTAGGTTTTATGCCGTGCTAGTAATAGATGCAATTGCTCGAACTCAAATTGTGTTTTGATTATACCCTGTTATATTACGTTCTTCACCTATTAAATTGTTCGGTGACGTAATGCTTATTGAATTATTGAACTTGAACAACCCCGCAACGATAAATGCTTGCTAGCTTTGGAGAATCCAAAAATAGATGAGTACCCTTGTAATGTGTAAATGATCGCAATTATTAAGAATTTAAAGTCGAATACACATCAAAAGAATAAATATAATATCAATGAACTTTGTTGAGGTCCTCCTCACATATATTGATCACGTTAGTAACAACTCATCGACCATCGAATATTTAGAAATCATTTACTTGAGCTTTTGACTCTGATACAACCAAAGCCCACGCACTCATGAGCGTAACGCTTAATATAGTGTTGTACTCACGATCTTAATAAATGACACGAATATTATTGCCATTTATCTAGTCAAATCTTAAACTCTCCACCACATTAATAGTGGATCTCATAAACAAAATTTTTAGTATAAGTATGCATGCATGCATGTGACTTATAATTTGATTCAAGTAGTTCAATTTTAGAGGTGGCATCGTATATATCGTGGTAGTAGTTAAGCCTCATGAAGTCTTTCTATTTTGGATTCACCTCTCTACCCTACCAGTAAGAATAAAATTCTACCGGTAGGTGCGTGCATGGTGCATGCTTCTGCGTACGACAGGTGGCTTCGTCTAGGAATCGGTTCCAGAATAGTCACTTTTCGGATTAAGCCTGATTATCGAATAATGGCAACAATGCCAGTACCTCAAAAGGAAAGTCAGAAAAATAATTGCACAAACACTATATCACGTGATCATATGCTTGTAAATAAAATATGAAATAAAAGAGAGTTGATAGGGTAGGGAACAATTTATAACATGTGTGAATGCTTAATGAATAGAACGAGGAAGATATATATATATATAGAGAGAGAGAGAGAGATACCCCAAGTATCTAGGGATTTTCCTCAACTACTATAGAAGCTTAAGGATGGATGCCCCTTGCTCCCTGGATTCATTGCACTTCTGCCAACCCTTGGCTAACAAGGCCTTGGCATTTGAGTCTTCTACAAGGACTTCTTTTCTTCCCTTTTTCTTCTTCTCTGTCATTCCTCTCTTTTGCTAATAATAATAATCAAAATTTATAAATACAACTTACAGTCATAACTACCTCAGATTGCTTTGCTTAGACTATTATAACATCGCAAGTGTGACTGTCATTTTTACTTTTTTAAAATTATCATAAAAAGCTATATTTATGATCGGCCTATTTTTGTATAATTGTTATAATAGATAAATTCATCGATAGCACTGATCTATATTCTATCAACTAAAAAGTCGCAGTCTTTTAATCTAGGAAGGTCCGAAAATCAGCGCTATCTGTCACAGAATATATAGGAATAAATTTTTATATCCATATAAGTGACGTTTTTGAAATTCAAATCTAAAACTTCAACTTCATCATATGGAAATATTCAATGATAGATGGATAAAATGATGTCAAACTTCTGTTTGTAAGAAATTTCCTTGTTTAATAATGAGTTTGCACATCAACCAATGGCCACTTCGAGATCTTGCATGTCCCCCCCCC
This sequence comes from Xerophyta viscosa, assembly GCA_002076135.1. Lineage (NCBI taxonomy): Eukaryota > Viridiplantae > Streptophyta > Magnoliopsida > Pandanales > Velloziaceae > Xerophyta > Xerophyta viscosa. The sequence goes on along the minus strand of MJHO01000061.1, from coordinate 484,456 downwards.
CCCCCCTCCCCCCAAAGTGAAGCAAATAGTGTCCATGTTCAACCCTTCTAGGGTTTCATACATGGGCAGTGCCCATAAATGAACTAAACAAGGTCAATGATTGGAGGGATTGTCGGGTTGGCGAGAGTATATAGTTGAGCAATAGGAACAAACCCAGCGTCGCGATAGTAAGGACATCTCTCATCTCAACACTAGTATGAGTTCGAATTCTGTCGAAAGCAGAATAGAAATATCCTCTGCTAGTAACAGTCTTTCCTCTCTGAGCCTAAAAAATCATCACAAGTTAGCCGATGCCGAAAGTAGCTTTATACTCTAGGTTCGCCTTTTATATAGTTGAAGACTAAGGAAGAACCCCTCCCCGCCCTCATCATCATCCATCTTCGGTGAAAGTGTGCAACTAAATTAACGGTCTTTCCAAGTCAATACATAATCAGAGTTTGCATTGAGGAACGTTAACGTGGCAATTAAAATCAAGCGTGCCTTAGCAGATGGATATTCCTTTGCAATCACCTTGATCCTTGCTTCCTGCACATGCGATGATAACCAAGGGTAGGATCTCATGCATATTATATTATCATTCTAAAAGAGGGAAGAGAGAGAGAGAGAGAGAGAGAGAGAGAGAGAGAGAGAGAGAGAGAGAGAGAGAGAGAGAGAGTAATCTTGAAACTAACTAGTCTCATTTGGGGTCGTTTTTATAATCAAGCATTCAAATTAAAGATCAGACATATAAGAAAAGAAACTCTTCCAATGCTAATTTAATCAGCTCTAAAAACTAATTTTTAGCCTCTAAAATAATCAGAGGCAAAAAAACTTAGCATCAATATTAGCTTCATCAAATTCGCCACTATAACTTCACGACACCAGTATAACAAGTTGACTTCATAAAATTATTTTCGTGGCCAATATTAATTAGACTCTTAAAAATTATTTTTATATGCAAACTTTATTTGGCTTTTAAAACCATACGCATCCAACATAGGGTTGACTGCAGGTTCCTAAAAAAGCCACATAAAATTGGCTACAAAAAATTATTTTAGTAGCAAATATTAATTAGCCTCTTAAAATTTTATTTTTAAATATAAACTTTATTTAGCTTTTAAAACTATATGCAGCTAATGCAGGGTTGGCTACAGGTTGCTTAAAAAGCCGCATAAAGTTGGCTTTAGAATATAAATTCTTTAAAGCCAAATTTATTTGAAGCCAATATAAAGTTGGCTGCATATAATTTTTAAAGCCATCTAATATTCGCTACAAAAGACAAAAAACTTAAAAGCTAAATTATGTTAGCCTCTAAAATTATCTACAACCGATAGTATATTAGCTGCATACAAAAGACATTTAAATTTGGCTTGAAAAATAGAATTATGAGAACCCAACTTTTTTGGCCTTTAAACTCAACTTGAATTGGATTTCAATAACCTAATTAGATGGATACCGACATATCATCAATTAAATGAACCAAATAAGAAACGTGATCGTGAGTTGGATACAGAAGATACCACAAACTCGTATAATACATATATAAGTTCAATATCTAGATAATACAATACACAAATTTGCTATTCAAATATTATTATTTTTGTTAGTTATGTACCAATCTATAGAATTTGACAATACATTATTAAATTTACAAAATACACTCATTAAGTATTCCAATTAAACATTCTTATACATACCATTTGTATGAAAAGACAGCATTTACATGTGATAAAGAGGTTAATACAGAGGATTACACAAGCACAATAGAGCAACGCATATATTTATGTGATTAGAAATATTGCCTTTGTCCGCAGGCAGCTGCAGAGAGTAATACACCAAGTATATAGAAAGTACATAATGTATAATCCTGAATTATGCGGCACTAATAAATATTTATAGCCGCGCACAAACTCTAAATCTTGTATGGTAATTAAATAAAGAAATTTAGAAATATTTTTTCCTAAATATATATCCCTGTGAAGACGGCTTGCATAACTGCTTCTATAGACTATATACATTATTTCCATAAATAAAGAGATGTCAAATAGAAATAACCATTTATTGAGGGGTGAGCTGGGCAATAAGTTATAAATAATGCTTGTCCTCCAAACTTAGTCACCAAAAATTCACCAATTTATAGGATTAAAAAATATTTAGAATTTTTTTAGAAAATTTTTAAAATTAAATTTGTAAATTTTGATGAAATTTAAAATTTTAATGTTGAAAGTTTTTCCAAAATTTGTTTAAAATATAGATGTTTTGGAACTTTCAAACTTTTAACCAATTTTAAAAATAATTTTGAAATCCGTTTCGAACCCGTTAATTTTTTAATTTTCAAAACACATATTTTAAAATATACTTTGAAAAAAAATTATATAAAAATTATAGATATTATTAAATTTTACAATTTTATATTACTAATTTGAATTATTTAAAAAGAAATTCAATTATCCATTTCACAAAATTATTACTTCCGACACCAGCTGTAACTGGGTCGGCTGGGCCAAATGGACTGGGTTGGGTTCGTATTTGCGGTTGAATCAGCGGCGCGATTGCTCCCGTCTCCGCCGCTCGGCACCGCCGTTGGGGCGGGTCCCATGCTCGAATTTAAAATAACGAACGAGGCGCAGAACATTCAATCAATCGATCCAAGTCCCAACTCCAATACTTAGCGCACATCCACAATTTCGATCCCAATTCAAACCCTAGTTAGAGGAAAAGTTTCAATATTTTATTTACCATCCCTCCCTCCTTTTGTTTGTTCTTTATCATTGACCAACTCCCCACCACCGCTTCTCCTCCCCCTCCCTCACCTTCTCTATTGTGTTTAATTTGAAGGGTAAAAAACAAAGCTTGGTTATCTTCGATTTTCTCGGTTCTGACGTTCCATGTTCTGTTCTTCTTCTTTTTTCCATTGATATTCTGGTTGAATCGAGAAGGCCATGAGGAAGAAGCTTGATACGCGATTTCCAGCGGTGCGCACTCTTCGTCTCTCACTCAATCTAATCAGTGCTCTTATTATTCTTGCTTTGTTTTTTTTATTGTTATTCTGCGAATGATGTTATGTGTAGGTTCCAATTATACCTGCTGAAACTAGGGTTTCTGATAATAGGTAAAGTATAGTGTAAGGATGAATTTGTTAGGGTTTAGCGCTTGTGGTTGCTATGTTTTGGTATAGATGCCATCCCCTTGTGTTATTGTATATAAGTTCAGTAGGCTGCAGTTTCTTGTATTTAGTTGCTTATCTAATCCTTTTAAGTCGACAATATCAAATGCAAAGGTAGTGGTATGTGTAATTGGGGAAATTTAGGTTTTCACAAGGACAGTGCAGTGTGACAACTATTTGCATCAACATGTTAGTTCTAAGTTCTAACTTGGTGAAAGTAATGATCATCTGACAATCCCAGACTACTATTACCATGACTAATTGTGTGATCGTCGTTGAATTTTGGCTATAGATTTCTTAAGGTAAGTAGAGATGCCTGTCTATTCCCTTGATTTTAAAACGACAAGCACTGGAATACACACATGCACATGTGCATGTGCAACTTGTTTATTATCTGCTTAGGATATTTTAGAGTGAATTTACTATTTAGACTAAACTTACGGTATCTATCTTGCAAAAATGGCCGAGTTCATGCATTGAACTCCCATGAAATTAGATGCTAAGTGAAATAATACTTTTGAGTTTTTCATTCAGTAAGCTAATATGTGTCACATTAACTGGGCTTTATCACATGTATTTATGCATTTTCTAACTATTAGATTGTGTCTTGTCAGTCTCGAATTAAAAAGATTATGCAAGCTGATGAAGATGTTGGGAAGATTGCGATGGCAGTACCAGTATTAGTGTGTAAGTTTCTGCCTTTTTGGTTTTATTCTGTTTAGGTGTGATTAACATATGGAAAATAGTCATATATTTTTCTATTTTATTTGAGTTTAATTAATTGTCGTTAAATGCAGTCTAATCTAACTAGTGCAACATGTAAGTAGCTGTTATGAATAAATTATAAACAACAAGATGTTTGTAATAAGATGAAGAGATCGTGCTTTTTATAACTATTTGTTTAGTTAATATCTAAGAATTAAACATATGCTATTTTTCTTGTCGTCATCTGGATTTTATTTTAATCAAAACGTGCAAAGTTGGTTAATTGGTGGTTTTCTGTATCTAGATTTGGTTCTCTCTTTCTGATTACATGTATTGTGGTTTTTAGTCTCAATTATTTCTAAAATGTTTGTTGCAGCAAAAGCATTGGAGCTATTTCTGCAAGACTTATGTGACAGGACATATGACATAACCCTTCAAAGGGGAATGAAAACAATGAGTTCTCTACATCTGTAAGTGTTTATCTCTCATGAGATCCATAGGCCTGAATGAGTGATACTTATTATCATTTAATTTCCTTTGAAATTTCAAGCCAACCCACAGCCTTTGACATAATTCCAACTGTCTGAGTTGCAGAAAGCAGTGCGTGCACAGTTTTAATGTCTTTGATTTCCTGAAGGACATAGTGAGCAAAGTTCCGGATATTGGTCCTTCTGATGTAGGTAATGATGATAGATCTACTAAGCGAAGGTTGGTAGCTCGTCCATGGCATTCTATATTTGAGATTATACGTATGTTTAGCTTTCTAGCAATGTAACTAGATACCCTGTTTTTCGGCAGGAGAAATACGGATGAAGACATTGAAAGTGATGAGGAGTCAAAGAAGAGCAAACCTGTAAGGATTTTTGCTTCCAATTCATTGCTTTTGTAGTTACACTTATTCCCGCAGAGACTAAACTGGTTTTGCATATTCAAAAATTTACATGCATTTTCATATTAGCTATAGTGTTAATATGAATTTGGATTGACTTATATTGTCGTATAACTTTAAATTTCTCCCAGCTATACGGGATAGTTATTTATGAAATATTGACATATATACTGGTGCAGAATATTAGGATCTTGACTGGAACTTGCTTAACTGAATAAGAGGATGACGAATTAAAAATCTGCTAAATATATAGAATAGTAAAGCTTGGTCACTGCTCGAGTTTGCATAAATAACTGTTGATTCACCTCTGCCATTAACCAAGTATCATTACAGCCTACTGTAATTGTTATCCTGAGATTTATCCTATACGTATAAATAAATCTCTATATGCAGTAAACTTGATGACCTGAGTATCTGACTAACCAGGACTACCCTATGGGTCTCTTCCTCTGTAAATCAATGGCATAGCAAATTTTGGCAATCCATGAAAAAATTTTAGGAACAAGTGGAAGTTCGGCTACGATTTTTTGCATTTAGTTACGTAGGTTCCAAACTGCAGCTTTTATATTAGTTTCCTCAGTTCAATTCAATACTTGATGAAACTTGAGGCATGTTCTTATTGGCTGTAACCTCTAAAAAGAGTAGCGGTTCCAATTATGACCTTTACTACCTTACTGATTACCCCCGCTGCAAATAGATATGTTTCTGTAAATAGATATGGTTGCACTTCAGATAAACATTATAACTCATGTTATCCTTGTAAATTTTAAATCCTTTTTACACTCGATCCAAACATGTCTTTCATAGTATTTTTGCTGTGGTCCGATATAATGATGCAGCTTTTCATCTTTTTTATCTCTGCATACTTGGTTCTGTAAATGAAGGACATACGACCTAAATTTAACGTAGGCTTGGACAGTAAAAGTATTATACGGAAGCCTGCTCCACCTACAATTATACATATATTAATCATGGTGGGGTAAATGAAAAGCAACTGTTTACTGAAATAGGATAAATTCTTGCTGCTCTTTTTTTTTATATACTTTGAGTCAATTTTACCGGCTAGCCAGATATTGGTAAAGATCTGCTGATATTTTTAGGGTGTGGGCCATGCATGAAGTTTGTTGTGTGATTTACGCATTTACATACATCCATCCATGGGAGCTCAATAGCTCATCTCTTTAGCTTCACAGTTCAAGTGGCACTTTGAATATTCATGTTTATTATCTCCTGCAGCAGGAGGCTATTGGTCATGGCAGCAACAGCAGAGGACGGGGAAGAGGCCGAGGAAGAGGACGTGGCCGGGGCCGGGGCCCTCCATCTAATAGTGTCTGTGACAAATATGAGGATGATCCAGATAGCTCACCCCAGCATGATGTAAAAGCCAGTTGTATGAAGTCTGAAGCAGTAGAGGATGGATCAAATACAAGAAGCCAGAAAGAAGCTAGCGATCAAAGCAACACAGCTGGCGCTATTAGAAACTTTGATTTAAATTTAGATCTGAACGAGAACGGGGATACTGCCACAGGCTCGGGCAATGTAACAGTAACGCATGAAGACGATAAAATAAAGCACGAGGAATACCCCGGTTGGTCGATCTCAGACATGAACAGAATGGGCATTGACCGGCTTCAGATGGCATTATCAAATAAACACTTACATGACGATGAAGATGACTATGACGAGGAAGATTGATCTTCTATATGAACATATATATAAATGGATAAATAGGTCGGCGGCTGATCCAAGCATATGTAGATTTGAAAGCTGTGAATCTAACTTGTAGACTAACTAATTGATCACTTTTAGTTAGCTTTTAGGATGTGTAGCAAAGGGAATGTTAGATATGTCCTTTTGAGATTACTGTATGTATAGCATCTGACCAGCTAGCGAGCATTTCAATTGTATCAAGGGGGTGGGTGACTTTTGGGCATGGATTTCGGTCCAGAATAGTTTTAATGGTCATATGACGTCTACTTTATCCAGATATGCTATCATGACAAGTCTTGAACATGTTTCTCAACTTTCAGCCCTAATAAGCAAGTATGCGATCCACCTCTTACTCGCTGCTCTACATAGGACACCTTCAGAAGTTGAACTTCGCCGCTGTTAATTCTCTCTTTTTTTCATTAGTTATGTTTAGGATAAGTGACATATATTTTAGTTGGTGTATAATTGGTAAAGCAAGGTTCAACTTCTACAAGACAATTTAAGGAAAAAATTTGTCACCTTTTTGTCCCCATTTAGTGAAAGTATCCATCTGTAAGTTATTTTTTTTTAAATTTCATATCTTAATGAGAAGTCATTTCAATAAACGATGATCTACTTATAAAAACCTGCAAAGCCATTCAATAGTTTATGAACAATTGAAAAATAAGAATGCATTTTTTCATGAAAAAGATGCATCTCTTAATAAATATAAAATAAATAAATAAAATCTTTATTTGATACACGAATTATGGTAAGACTGGTTCATGAAAAGATACAGAGGGCTGACAAAGGAAGGAAAAATTCAAAACGTGATCCTCATATAAAAGGATAACCATTTTATAATAGTGACATATTTAATGAATTTTCCATAAAAGAAGTTTTAATTTGACCAATACCAATTAATTTTTCATATATTTGTTGGTTGTGTTATTTATACACCTGTTCAACTAAGTTGAAAAATAATGCATCTATAATTGTTTAAATACAAAACTCTGCTATAAAATCATAACCTTATATTATATAAACTGAGTCTTCTGTAGCATCGTTGATTTGCGGCAACGGTGCCACATAGCGAGTCTAGTGATGACGTCACAGTCTAAAAAACTTTGAAAATACATGTGAAATTCTACTGCTTGGAGATTGTACATACACTTGAAAGTTGATTAATAAATCAACATAATGTGCCTGATCATGCTTCAAGCAGTAAGATTTCTTATTCAATAGCAAATACAATATGTTGTTTCTTCATTAGCCTTCACACCTTTATTTTCTGGCACATCAGTATTGATGAAGGGCGCAGTGCAACCTGTAGCACAAAAATAAGAAAAAATTACAGATAAATTTAGCTCTATCGAAAGTCTAAAATAAATCAAATTTTCTCAAATTTGTACCGAAATAGTAAAAATTAGAATAAATGCAGACTATGAACAGCAGTCTGACAAAAACTGGTACCATAAAGCTCCCACGCGTGTAGGCACGAACTCCCGAAAAAAAAAGGGAAAATTCTTGTGTTACGCTACCATACCTTGCTTTGCAGGAGCGCGTGATTTCCACACCTGGAACTCACTTACATGTTAATCGCACGGCAAGAGCTTTTACCACTTTTCCTTCTAGTATGCGATTAGATATAATAAGCACAGTTTTAGGTGCCTGTCGGAAATGGCACGTAGGGACGGCACGTGCATGTTCCGAAAAAATTTATATTTGAATTTTTAAATTAATTTGAATTTTTATTTTGATTGTTTATATAAAAAAAAACTAAATATAAATCAGTACCATCGGCACGTCTCGAATTTGGGATTTACCGACACGCGGCACGAGACAACATTTAAACCTTGACAATAAGTAAATAATTTCTACACATGAAGCTACGAATTGCTCAAATCTCATGATAAGATTGTATACTAAGGCCACATTTTATCTGAAACAATGAAAAGCTCGAGTGATTAAGGGGAGTAATTTAGTAAATTGAACATGGAGGATTGCCTCCTGGTTTGGTAGGGTAACATTTAAACCTTTCTGCATATCACATCGAGATATGCAAGAAAAATACCATTTATAAAGACCATACTTGGCAATCAAAGAAGTGTACAATAAATATTTAGAGATGGCTCATACTGATGCAAGTAGCATGAACTGGAAATTTCAACGAGTAAGGCAATAGGCTATGTTAAAATGGTCAAAGATTATAGATATTTTCTGGAAAAAATTCTGAAGACAGGACTATCAACTATCAAGTGCTTAAGAAACTGCAAGGCCATCATAATAACCACTTCAGACCAAAGTTTTAAGTTCCGGGCCGGCCGGCACGTTTTTTTTTTTTTTTTTTAATGTTCATCTTCCTCTAGAATTCGCGAGGAAGATGAACAGTCGCGCCCACCAGCGCGACCGGCAGATGCCGGTAGGCGCAACGTTTTTTTTTTGTTTTTGTCGCGCCGGTGGCGTGACACTTATTTATTTATTATTTTTTTTATTACAAATTTTAAAATAACTTTTAAAAATAATAATTCTATATATATATATAATATTTTATTATCGGTACGGTCGGCATGTCTCGAGTTCAGAATTTATCGAAACTCGGCACGGCACGAAATTTAAAACCTTGCTTCAGACAATAGGTATAGAGTTGTGACTCGACTGACAACAATGCATTTACTTCAGCCACATGGTAAGGAAGAAATAAAATGTCATGAATACTCTATAAGAAGCTATATTCAGTAGAAAATTACCTTGCTTAGCTTGTGGAATTCACAAGCTTAAACTCTTGGACCTCTTTGAAGTTCATCCAAGGTTTGACCAGGATCTTAGCTTCATAAAGCTCCTTCTTCCCTCCATTCATCACCTCGATGGTCAAATGATAAAGAGTGCCGGATACTACTTGATTTTTTGCATCCACCACTCGTGAGAACTCAAGAACGGCATTCTACATAAAAACTTGCATTAGTTAAACATAGACTTGCAAGGAATATGACCAAAGATAAGCCATTATTTATGATACTGATAATAAAAACAAGAACAACAATAGCACCGAAACAACAGCAGTTGTGGATGCAAGGAAGGAAGAGTTTAATGTAGAAAAGGAAATAACTGGATGCAATCTGAAGTAGTCGCCGAGGATGTGCAACGTTCAAAAGGAAATCAAATGGCACAACATAATCAAAGTCAAGCAGTTGACATCTCAAGGAGTTTTATTGAGGATTTTGTTTTCAACCAAAGCAAGACTTTCCTATGAGGCAACAGAATGTATACAAACTTTAAACAACTTTTCTGCAACATACCGAGGTTGGTGATAATTAGTGCACTTCATACAGATACTTTAATCTAGCAAAAAATAATATGGCTTAATCTCATATTAGATGTTGGAAAAGCTGCTATTACACAAGCAGAATTTTTTTTTTTTTAATTAGGAAAAGAAAGTTACTCCCAAAAAAGCAGATATGTAGTTACCATTCATGAATAACTGCATGGCAGTATGTGCGAGTAGATGGCCTCTGGATATAAAACAATGGATTTTTGGATCTGTAAATTGAAATCTACATATTTCTGGTACATCTTAATCATCAAAGGGAAATCTTTGAAGTAATACATTAAAATATCTATACATACATGTGAAATTAGGTATCAAAATAGTTGGCTGCCATATGGCATCTTCTATCTTTTTAGTGACGTCATTTGTCAACTTCTCTTACTCATCCTGCCACTCGGTGTTCATTGATTAGTATGAAAAAGTTCATGTAGTTAATTTTTAATTGAAGAGTTTGTATAAAAAGACCATCTAAAATTGATAAATCAACCTTTTAACTCGATTTATCACTGTGTATTAAGTACTTAACAAAAAATATAGTATAATAGACCACATTACTAAAATTTGACAAAAATAATACAAAGATTATGAAATTTAATTATTGAATTAACTTATTTTAAAAAAGGCCCACACCTGCAGTCAACGGATACAAAACTAGTATTTTTAGAATAAGCACCTTAACTAAAGCTGGGAAAAATAGAATTCTGTAGATCAACATGGTGTTTTTCATACGATCTTAAATTTATTTCTCTCACAAAATTTCGCATCCACGGAGGTCACAAGGAATAAAAGTTTTATTCCTTCCTATCTCCTTAATATCTAACCCTCACGATAGAAATCATTAACAGAATTAATAACTAGGAAAATTACAAAAGCGATCACAGCAGACATGCTTCACGGATACGGCCGAGAAGGTTTCAGATAACTCGTCTGTATCTCTGAAACCGCCGAGATATCGCCGACACTGTCCGATAAATATTATATTAAAAAAAGCCCGTGTTGATTCCGATAGATAGATACAACCATGCCGAAAAGAATTATCAAAAAAAAAAATGAAGATATGAAAGAAGATTTACAATCAGAATTACACCTGCTTGCTGTTATGCTGTTCAACAGCGAATCGAGCGAGTTCCTCAATCTCAGTGCTGTTCTGGCTGCTGCCGAGATCTTTCATACCTCCGAGCGTCGCCATCACGATCCGGAGTACTGCTTGCAGTCGACCTTAAAACTTAAATTAGGAGATAAATTGTAGAAGAGGCGAGAGATCGGACATGAGGTGCGCGGGTCTTGAATTTATAATAATTATTATCAGCAGACGCAGGATAGCCACTAGATTTTTCGCCTACTTTAACCAAACAATACCCTTGATAAAATCTTGAGATATTATTCTAAAATATTCTAAATGAGCTACTTTAGTATTTCGATAAGATTAAAAAGATATTGGAATGAGCTAAAAAAGTATTTTTATCAAACTAAAAATATTTTAAAATGTTAATTTAATACTTTTATTTAATAGATTGGTTGAAATACTACAACATAGGACATTGTTTGACAAAATTTCTAAAATCTTTGACATTTGAGCCTTCGCATTTACTTTAATCCCCTACAATTGGACCTTCACAGTTCATCCTTTGAAGAAACATATATGTATAGAAATATTTTTTTTTTTTAATTTAGTATTCAAAGATTTTTCAAATATTACTACCAAGTAAGTATTTTGGAGCTCCAAAATACTTTCTATCCTTCTATACAAAATCAAATGTGTTTTGTTTCTTTTGTGTGAGATAACAGATAAAACTCTTCCCAATAAATTTTAATGTTGGATTAGCTTTTTGCGGTCGCTTCTCATCTTTACCAGTTTAAGAGGAACTATTAAACATTGTTCCAATAAAATGTTAGATTTACTTATAATGTCTGGTAATAAATTCTTTTATATTACCTAATAAAACATTTTTGTATATTATCATTCAAAGTTCTATTCATAGTCGATCTACTTTATACGACCATCATAATAATATCATCCAACTCAAAACGTTGTTCAAATTTTTCCAAATCAGTGCCTAATTTGGCCGACGTGGCAACGCTAGGTGCTGTGTTGGAAGAAGAATGCAAAGCAGGAACTGATTTGTCAAAATCCCATGAAAATACACACAATACCAATGAGTTTATGAAAACCGCATAATGAATTTGAAATTTTCCTTCAAAGTAATTCAAACCATGAAACACCGGCCACATCCTTTACTATTCAAATTTAAACCACTCCTTAAATCTGCTGCGTTTTTATATCCGCTATCCTATCCACAGTCTGGTTCTTTAAATCTTTAAAAGAAAAAGAAATCACATGCATTTATATCCTCTATCCATATACAGTCTAACACCAAGGATGAACTTTGTGCCTCCATGGCTACCAAAATAAAGTTAGAATACAACTCAAATACAAGTGCTAATTAAAGGACTCTATAACTGCTCAACAATAACATAAATTAGAAAGCCCTGAGTATTATTTCTTTGTGAGGACTACGTTGACTGCTCTCTTAAGAGAAAAAAGAAAAAAAAAGGAAAATATAAGACCCGAATATTGAAAACCTATAAAGTCTAATAGTTTCTCCCAAAAATAATTTTAAAATCTATGTGGGCCATTGGCAAGCTTTTTTTTACTGATTATATTGCTTTCTATGCTTGCAAAATAACAGCGCTTTAACTTTGATCTCTTTGTACTCACTGGATTTAGTTTTCTTCATAGTAAGATTTTAAATGTTGTCTTATTATATCTCTTTGGGGAGGATTATGTTCTCTAGAAATGTGTCTAATTCACACCATATTGAAATAGATCAAATCGAATAAAGTTTTCTGATCCATTGTTTTCATTTGCTGTTATGACTTTTCAAAACTCTTTTAGAAAGAATAGCTGCTACTCTATTTTCTTTCTCTGCACAGAAAATGGATGATTTCCTAACTGAGCTAAGATTTTGGACATATCTCTCTGTACTAAAAGAAATTGCTTATTCTCAAAAGTGATTATGGTCTAAAGAAAAGCTGCACATGATACATACAACAAAATAGGTAAAGTTTGAATTTCTATTTGGCAACGTAACTGATTTTTAGTTTCCTTTTGAACCCTTATAATATTTAGTTTTGTTCAAAATAAGTACTTGCTTACCAAAAAAAAAAATATATATTTATTGGTTTAAACTACCATTTATGATCATAAATTGACATTTGGTGCACCGTTTAGTGCAGAGAGTGGATGCAGAGAATCCATATTCTAACATCATTCCATGAACAAGGAAGGAAACCGACATAACGGCATACCAGGCAACACACCACGAGAAACTCAGTACTCAACAAGTTCGGTCCAAACACAGCATTACAACGAAAAATACTACAAGTAAACCTAATTAGGAACACAAGACAAACGCAGGGCCACTTGATACTGTAATGCCGAAGCAAAGTTGGGCTCTGAACATGAGTTGCAATTGAACACTGATATAACAACAATCTGACAAACGCAAGAACCAAACAATAACCATAATAGCAAAAACAGTTAAAAGAAAACAAATTTACGAATAATTGTTAATGCATTGATGGAACAAATAATAGAAATTATAGGAAAAAAGAGATGAGAGGAGTACAGACCAACTCCACTAACATGTAAAGACAAGGATGTTAGCAACACATTCAACAATCAACATAAATCCGCGACACACGAATCCCTGAATTTCCAGCAGCATGTGATACTAAATGAAACGCAACAAAATTGGAACTCCGCCTTCCCAATCAATCCTCTCAACCCGAGCAATTTGTAGGAACACAGCAAAAAAAACAGATATGTCGAACATTAAAGAGAAACAACTTTCCTAGTGGTCTAAAATTCTAATTGTCTACATATTACTCAACTTAGACCGCATATTCGCATAATAAATAAAATTGATATTCAGCAGATCAAATTTGGATGAAATCATTAATCAAGCCTGTGAATCGTTCTTTCCACGGCTCTCCCCGTCGCGCTCCTCAAGAAGCCGCCCAACCTCCTCGTCTGCCTGCGTTGCCTTCTTCTGCGCCTCCTTTGCCTTGAGCGCCTGCAGCTTCACATGGTTGTAGTAGGCAACCCCAAGGAATGCAACTCCATAGCCGATGAGATTGACAGCAGTGACGGTGTCACGAATCACGGACCAAGAGAACGCAATCAGCAGCCAGTCTTTCACGACGCCGGCAACATTCATCGTCAGCGCGGAAGTCTTCCCCACCAGCAGGAAAACAGCGAGGTTAAGTGCGAAAGCGCAGACCGAATTCGTACCAAAGATAAAGAGATCCGGATGGAACGACGAGGTGGCACGGAGGATGGGAAATTCCACGATGACCCATGGCACGAACAGGAAAGCCAAGCAGCAGGGAGCGACGTAGTAGAGAGATGTGATGGGATTGAGCGAGATCCCCTTCGACGTGAGAAGGATTTGGATCATGACGAGGCGGGTGGCCTCGAAGGCGACGGCGGCAAGCTGGAGGGTGACCCCCCACGTGTCGAATCGCGCCTCGCCGTAGGCGGCAATGGCGACGCCGAAGGAGATCGACAGCATGTTGAGCATAGACGCGGATTTGAACTGCTCTTTCTTGAACATAACGCCGATGGAGTACACAGCGACGGGCATGAGGGCCTTGAGCATCTGGATGAAAGAAACAGATAAATAGATGTAGGCAGAGTTAGAGAACCAGAGGGAGAGCGAGTAGAGGGCGCCGATGGGTAGAACACTAGAGATATAAAGATCGCGGGTCATGGGCGGGGACGAGGGCGGCTCAACGACGCGGAGGCCGCGGACAAGTAGGAAGGCGAGGGAGGAGCAGAAGCTCATGTGGATCATGGTAAGGGAGATGGGGAATGGCCAGTTGTACATCTTGCGGTCTAAAATGTACTTGTTGTAGACGATTACAGTGAAGCTGAGGAAGATCCACACCGCCACGTAGAAGTACGAGAGGAGGACCTTGCGGACCACAGATTCGCTCATGGCACCACCGCTGCCGCCGCCGGAGACCGAAGATCCTCCTTTACCCATCTCGAGGCCGGCGATCTGCGTCTATTGCGATGAGGTTGCGGTGCGGTGGGGAAGATCTGCAGGGGGTTTGGTTTGTGAAGAAGAAGAAGGAACTTATCAGATCTAGAGTGGGGAGGAGTAATTGGGGGTGGACCGAACACTTAGATTGAGACAGATCCGCTGTGTGGCTGTGGAACGAAACCGCAGTAGGATACTTACACGTGTCTATTTTGACAAAGTGGGAAAATTGCGCATCAGTATAGCGGTGAAAACAAACCCAACTGCAGTTGAATACTCACAAACAGCTCAAGCTATGTCAAGCTCGAATAAAATCCGAACACAAATTTAAATTTGAGTAATTAAATAAATTAAGCATGAACTTCATATTATTCGGCTTATTGGACTCATGAATTTAACAAATGTTATTTATAATAATATTACTTAAATGAGTTCAAATTCATGCTCGCTTAATTGATAAATCGGCCCGAACTCAAAAATATCTTAATCAAAACGAGTTCGAGCTTATGTTCTAATGCTCGTCAAATTCGAGCTAAATTAATCGAGCCGAACTTGAACTTATTAGTGCTCTGTTTAATTTTAGCTTGTATTCATTTCTATATCAGTCTCTGATTTTTAAATTATTTATAAACCAGCTCAAAAAGTCAAAACTCTTACTAATTACTAGTTTGCCTCGAAATTAATTCTAAACATATTTTGACTATTATAAAAATATTTTGAATATAAAAAATAAATTTTAATATAATTTATAATTTTTATATGTAATCTCAAATACGATCTTAAAATAAAAGAATAAATAGTTATGGTAGTTGTCTAGATCAATACTTTACATTTGACTTGAAACGTATATCCGGAATTTTATCTTTTACCGTAGCTAATATCTATAGGGCTCTTTATTTAGTTATGAGGTTTATAGCATAACAAGGTACCAGAATTTTAAGATAAATCAAAGGCAATCTATTTATAATTACGAAATGAAAAGGCAATTTATTATTAAATCTGCCGTAAATAAAAAAATTGCAATTTATCGTAGGTTGCAATAAAATATTATACACCCAAAAACAAATGAACGGATTTGAAAAAGCCCTAACTTTCAAGTTTGGTTCGGGTTGGTATTTCAAAGATTCGACTCAATCAGTTCCGCTTGCTTTCTATCTATTCGTTTCAGTTCATGTTGGAATTCTCTCTCTCTCTCTCTCTCTCTCTCTCTCTCTCTCTTCATGTTGGAATTCTCTCTCTCTCTCTCTCTCTCTCTCTCTGTCTCTGTGTTGGTGTGTGTATATATATATATATATATATATATATATATATATATATATATTCTGTAGAAGTTAGTGATGATTTGGATCTAAACGAAGAGAGAAGCCTTTTGTCCGTAGAGAAGGCAACACAACATAATCAACATTAACTCCAGGCCGAATGGGTCCCAAACGTTTCTGCATAAAGCCATGAATATAAGCTAACATTATTTGTAGGGCCCTATCTTTTCTTTTTCTTTTTTTTTTATTGGTCTATGACTTCGGTTTCAATTTCTATCAAATATCTCGATCGAAAACAAACTAAATTTAAATTCTTCCAACTAGATATTATTGTGGGTTCAAACTCCTGACTTGCCATTCGTAAAGGACAAGCTTAGTATTCTCTCAACATCCGACCGTACTAAACAATCGATCCAAAATTGGTCCGCCCTATCATAATTTACTATGTCAGGCATTTCTTATCCCTTATAAAAATATCTATGTTTATTGATATGCTTCCTCAACCTCGCTATACTTTGGACTTTTGGCATTTACATGATATGACTTGTATATTTCTTTATGAGTACAAACCTGCCGGATCAATATTTCCTTATTAGGCTCCATCCTGCAAAAATTCGATAGGACAAAACTTTCAGATTATTTTTATTAGAAATTAATTTTTTTTAAAAATGAATATAAAGCTGTAAAGTATAATATAACACATCAAATTTATTTTATTTAACATGATTTCTTGAATGTTTCTCTCTCTCCCTTAGAAGTTAGAATATATCTAAACATGTGCATTGATGCTCGTTGGTTCAAATCCCATTTTGTATTGTATGATGTTGTTTAAATAGTCTACTCCGATTATTTCCTCCTTAAATATATGTGTATTAAATACGACGTGATGTGAGAGTGGGGTCAGAGAGTAGGACGTCCAATTATTAAGCTCCATGTCAGTCTGCTTATCCTACTATCTAGTTCAGGGAGAACCTTCATCCACGAGTGATCTACTAGTTGGCCAAAGTGGACGGCCAGTTGACATTCTGTTAGCTAGTTTCTTCTAAAGTGGACGCGCTGGGGGTGGCATGTCCTTGCAATCAATAGGCGCACTGCTATTCTACAGCGCGCGGATCATGCTGCGAGGTGTTTTATCATGATTGATTCACTTGTTGACTTATTAGACCTGCCATTATTAAATAAGTTCAGTTGAGCCGGCCGATTGGACGATGACAACATGAGCGTCTGTTTTCATGGTCTTTAGCAAATTATATTCTGGACCCCAGAACTCTTATATATCAAATCCAGATTAGGTGATGAAAACAACCTTGTGGAAGAATCAGCATGTTCTGGTGCGCATTTTAAGACTATAGAATAAAACTAAAGGGGAATTGCATATCAGCCCCCATTTTTTAAAAATTTACAAATAAAAAACGGAAAAACGTCCGACGTGACGGCGTAGGGCTGATTTGCGCCGGTCCCTAAAAATATGGGGCTGATATGCAATTTCCCTTAAAACTAAAGACGCATATTTCTAGCCTGCACTGGAAATATTGGAATCAAGTGAAGCCATGGCTTAAGAACAGAATTGAAAGGCTTAGACTCCAATTAAAGTCTGGTTTTGATCTTTCTATGTATTTGCAATGAAGTTCATTCGATTCCAACAACCTATCCCATCTGCTTTAATTTGTGTCTGAATAATCAAACAATATCTATTTTGTTTAATTAATTTAGTATTGTTGCTCCAAAATATTACGTTTTTATGGACAAAATTCCCATCCAAAATATAATTCCATGAGAGAGTACGAATAAACCAACCGGTATTGGTCTATTTGGTTAGTGTAAAGGATGCCGGAAGACGAACGTGGCCTGCTTCTCATAAAAGATAGGTTAAAAATTCGGATATCGCACCGCTCCTTTTGGGCGATATATAAGATATCAACCGAACTCAACGATCACAGACAAAAAAAAATAATAAAAAAATAAAAAAAATAGAAGTTTCCCGGAAATACGGTCGATAGGTTGCCCTTGGAAGTTATAATTTGTTTGTGTGTGTGGAATTTCAGTTCAGTGCATCTAATGTGCATTATTGCCTAATATTTAATTGGTCATCACCAACTATCTGTTGTGGAGTCCATATGCGATTTTGTGCCACCACTAACATATATAAAAAGAACTCTCTTTCATATATATATATATTATATATATATATTAGACTGTTAGTAGTAGCTAAGCATGCAAAGTTGATGCTGATTCACCAACTAACACTTTGCATCCATCCATCTAATATGTTAGTAGCGTTTGGTTTGGGGGCAAAAATGTGTAAAATATTACTCAAGTAATTTTTATCCTACTTTACCAGTGTTTAGTTTAGAGATAAAATTTATTGAACGGATAATGTTTATCCCTAAATGAGGGTAACGCGCTACCCACCGTGAGAGGTGGGTAGCTCGTTACCACCAGTGCAGCAGCACTCCTCACTCTCGTCTCTCTCGCTCTCTCTCTCACACTCTTCTCTGTCTCACTTGCTTGTGCACTTCTCTCTTCCCTCTCTTCGTCCCTACCCACCGTGAGAGGTGGGTAGCTCGTTACCACCAGTGCAGCAGCACTCCTCACTCTCGTCTCTCTCGCTCTCTCTCTCTCACACACTCTTCTCTCTCGTCTCTGTCTCACTTGCTTGTGCACTTCTCTCTTCCCTCTCTTCGTCCCCGATCATCTCACATGTTGTCGCCGTCCACCATGACCCATCATCTCGTACTCGCTACGCCATCCCTCTCTCTCCTCTTCACGACCTCGGCAAGCTTGATTTCGATGGGTGACTGAGCTTGATTTTGACTGCGCGGAGCACGATTGATCATCGTCTTCGCTGGTGCCGAGTTCGATTTCGACCTGAGAGACCTTCTGTTCTCAGTGACCTTCGTGGAATCTTGTCCAAAAATATAACAAAAAGAGCACGCTAGTAACGATATAGTAAGAATTTCACAATTTCCGATTAAAGACTCGTTCATTTTTGCTATAGCCAAATACACCAAAAGAGAACAACAAAGACACAGTTCCATGATTATTGAGTTTTGTGAGAGGATGTTGGAGGAGTTGTTCTCTGAGGGTGATGGAGATGGAGCAGGAGGACAATAACAAGTTGTAAAAACTAAAGTGCTATTGGTTGGGAGCATATCTCAATAATCTTAACTGGCTTATTAGTAGCAAATATATACAAAATAGCAGCACTAAGTGAAGAAACATGCTTGAACAAGGTTACTTTCAATGTAGTGTAGCATTCAAAAGAAGAGAAGAACGGCACTTGCCGAGCGTGATTAGCTCGACCGGCTGGAGACGTCTGAGGAAGTATCATCATCAGAATTCGAGTTTGTATTGGGTGAAATATTCCGTAGAATTTTTCAAAGAAAACTTTTTTGTACTTCATTGTAGAGTCTCCGTTTATACAATATTCAGATCCTATTGCGTCGGTTGGAATTGTACGTTAATATTTTTCGCGAGTTTAAGATTTCTACAGAGATATGTGCCCACATTACAAATTCTATAACGATACTGTCAAAAAAAAGGAAGAAACACATGGTAGATTGTGGAGCTAAAGCTGAAGTTTTGTCGAAATGCGTAGAATTTTGAGATCTCATGGTCAAGACTAATTTTGACTCCTTAATCATCTAGCTTTAGAAAAAAAATGAAAAATAAAAAAAATAAAAACTAAAAATTTTGATGGGTGGCTGTCGAGCTTGTTAAAAAGGTTGAACTTAGGCTAAGCTTCTGAAGCTAAACAATGCAAGCATTTCTATCTTTTACTTCAAAATTTGGATGGATAAGCCTCGAAGCTCAGAGCCGAACCAATCCTAGCCAGGGGTGATCATTGAGTTCAA
Source organism: Xerophyta viscosa (assembly GCA_002076135.1). Classification (NCBI taxonomy): domain Eukaryota; kingdom Viridiplantae; phylum Streptophyta; class Magnoliopsida; order Pandanales; family Velloziaceae; genus Xerophyta; species Xerophyta viscosa. The sequence goes on along the minus strand of MJHO01000061.1, from coordinate 464,542 downwards.
CACGAACCAACTCAATTGATAGCCCAAAACCAAAATTTTCATTTTAGTTCATTTAGTTCAGTTGCCGAAAAGAAGAGAGAACAAGATTACGGCTACAGTAGCAGAGAGACTAATGGCTCTCTAATGAAACTTGACCATCGAAGATGTAAGGCTGCCGACAATAACCTAGCTTTTAGCTCGTATCATAACCGAGCTTCGAGCTCGTATGAGCAATAAAACTTAAACCAACGTGGGGCAAAAGAAAAGCACGTCGGAAGTGTAGACGGAAACATACAACGGCGTGGAGGAACTTGCACAGGCAATGAGCGGTACAAACAAGATAGGAATGAAGGACAGACCCTAGCTTGTCATTTTACTTGCAGGTTGCAGCCATAAGGAGGGAGAAAGGAAGTTCAAATTCAAACCCCTTTTTTTTGGCATTTAATTATTACTAGTAGTGGACTGTACAGAGTTGGATCTAGAGTTCAGGTTATGCTCAGGTTGGACCCAAACCAAGTTCATAACACTAATCTGAACCCAAAAGTACAAACCGACTTAATTCGGATCGGTTCAGTTTTCTGTTCCAGTTGAACCGATTTATGTAGTCAACAGGGCCTCCCCAGTACTTCGCGTCGGGCGCGGCTCTCCTGTTCCATGTGGAACAGGAAGTAGGAAATGAACAGCTGGGATTGTCCGATCAGCTGGTAATTTATGTTAAGTTATTTGATTTATTTTTAAGTATTTTTATGAAAAATTTTGAACTACAAAATTGTAGATTGCGCTGTGATGTACAACTTTGTAGTTAAAATATAAAGTTTGATCATTCTTTTCGCTCATTATTTGATATTTTTTCAAAAAATGTATAAATATAAAGTTATAAATCATATCACATTCTTCAATTTATAGTTTAAAATATTTTATAAAAATATTAAATAATAGATTAAATAATTTAATATAAATTTTTTAATATCTCGTAATTTATATTGAGACTGATGGGACAAAACGATCCCTTAAATTCCTACTTCCTGTTCTATATGGAACACGAGAGCCGCGGCCCTCCGAGTCCCCGACAAAACTTACTAAAACATTATCAAAATCTTCTTGCTCACGGAAAACCCTCGCGAGCTCTACTGCTGTATAAATGGCGTCTTCCATGTCCTTAACCTCCCCTACCCGCGCCCCCTCTTCTCGCTTCTCCACCCAGCGTCGGTCCTCCTCCTCCATCCCTACTCGCTCTTCTCGTCTTATCTTTAACCACCCCGTCAAGTTCTCCACCTCCTTTCCTCTCCGCGCCGCCGTATTCAACTCCACCTCCAACTTCTCCGCCGCCGTCTCTGTAAAATGCTCAACAACACGCCCCGAATACATTCCCAACCGCATCGACGACCCGAACTACGTCCGGATCTTCGACACCACTCTCCGCGATGGCGAGCAATCCCCTGGCGCCACCATGACCAGCAACGAGAAGCTCGCAGTCGCGCGCCAGCTGTCCCGCCTTGGCGTCGACATCATAGAAGCCGGTTTTCCGGCGTCTTCTCCGGACGACCTCGACGCCGTCCGGTCGATAGCGATGGAGGTCGGGAATGCGCCGTTGGGCGATGATGGGCACGTGCCGGTCATCTGTGGGTTGGCTAGGTGTAATAAGAAGGATATTGATGCGGCGTGGGAGGCGGTGCGGCATGCGAGGCGGCCGAGGATTCATACCTTCATCGCGACCAGCGAGATTCATATGCAGCATAAGCTGAGGAAGACCAGAGAGGATGTGGTGAGCATTGCCAGAGAGATGGTAGCCTATGCGAGGAGTCTTGGATGCCAAGATGTTGAGTTCAGCCCCGAAGATGCTGGCAGGTATGCATTATTATTTACAATGCTATAATTACAACGGAGTCTCTCAAAAAAAAAAGTTGCACTTTAGTCCTTCGACATCTTTTAATGCATTTTTACACCTCCGATATTTTGTACTTTGACACCATTTTAGTAAGTTTCTGACATTTTTTTTGTTAATTTTTAACACCATCATGTTAAAGAATAACACCTTAACACCCTCCATAAAAGAATTTAACACCATGACTTAACGCCTTCTGATAATTTTTAACGCCTTCCTGATAACTTTTAACACTCTATAAAAGAATTTAAGTGTAATTTTTTTTACAAGTAGACTACAGTGCAAGGCAAACTATTGCCTTGTACTGCAGTGCAAGTCTCCCTAGTTACGATACCCAAATGGTACGAGTTGCAATTGACATAAAAAAAATTAATCACAATATCCACTATCCAGATAAATGTCTAGTCAATGTACTTGGAATGCCTAACGATTTTGTTAGTTATGAATTACGTGAAGAGGATTTAAATATGTATCATCTCAGATATCTTCCTTTTTAATTAAAAGAACATCTATTTCTTAGGAAGGGCCACTTGTTGTGATATCTGAAGGCATAATTGTTGCATTTTTTTTCTAATTGAAGTGATCTCATCATTTGAAGTCGCCGGATTCAATGATTAGTCTTTGGGAGGAATTATATTAACGAAGTTTCGTGCGGTCTTGTACCTGCCTACTAGATCAAATAGAGAAAGAGGTTTGTGACATGTTATATCTTTTTAGCCTTGTAGCTAACCTACTTTTATGAACTTTCCTGCATCCTGACATTGGCCTCAATATATTCATGATATTTTTGAATTTAACTATCCCTAAAACATGTCTAGTTAAAAAACTAGTATGACTGTCAACATGATTCCATGTGAATAAAAAGTATATTTTCTATGAGTGAATTCGATTTTATCTTAGCTTTTTTTTTTTAAAAGGTAAAAGGTGTTATGTATAAACTTTCAGGTCAGATAGAGAGTTTCTTTATCATGTTCTGGAAGAGGTCATCAAGGCGGGAGCAACAACTGTCAACATACCAGATACTGTCGGATATACTCTTCCCTCAGAATTTGCTAGCTTGATTGCTGATATTAAAGCTATAACTCATGGGATAGAAAATGCCATCATTTCAACCCACTGCCAGAATGACCTTGGACTTGCAACTGCCAATACATTAGCGGTATTTATTCTTCCCCATTTGTATTGTTTTAGATTTGTTTGAATATATACTTACCAGTTGGCCTACCTCAACAGGGAGCTTATGCAGGCGCAAGGCAGGTGGAGGTCACTGTTAATGGCATTGGAGAAAGAGCTGGGAATGCTTCATTGGAGGAGGTGTGAATCCATCCTTTATGTCATTGAATATTATCTATGTATAAATTGTAGCAAAGATGAGCAACTCTCATTTCAAATACAATACAAAGTTCGTTGTTGTAAAAATAAGATATTCGTTGCAATTACAAAAACATGGCTTTCCTGTGTGGTTATTTGTCCTTTGGTCAATAATCATGACATTTATCGCTAAATGCTGATATTCTTTTGGAAAAAGTCTATCCTGTCAATTATCAGCCATAATCTCTTTAGCCCTTTCTTGACCTGTTTAGCTCCTATATTGCAAGTGGCAACTTGATGTATGATTACTATAGCTCCGGGTTATCATTGTTCGTCTGATCGAATGATACCGGATTGGATTTACCGGAATTGATACTGACTCCCATTATTTTGGTTGGGCCAATTTTTTCCTTGGGCAAGGATTGGCCATAATACGGGCCAAACGCATCCCAACTTCAACTAAGGAACATAAACCTATTCTTCTTCCCGTTTCTCTAATCATGATTCTTCCTCTCCTGTTTACCTTCAACTCCTCTTCCCCAATTCACCTTCTATCTGTTTTTCTCTTAGAATGTTATACCTCAGGAGCAAGACACCTGCCCTGCTGACCCTCAAATCGACCTGGATTTTGGAGGATCCATTGATCCAAGCTGATCTATAATTTTCTTTTTGGTTTTATTGTTTTCCTTTTTTTTTTCTTCTTCTTTTATCTCTCTTTTTTGTATTATTCTTATCCTTTCTATTTGGCTGATGTTGCCAATGTGCCATTCTTTCTGAATCTAGATTTTGATGGCCAGTCTCATTCTCAGTCTTGCAGACCTTGGTTATGTCATTGCATGTATGTGGCCCAAATACACTTTTTCTTGTGTCAGCGACCTAAATACAGTTGATGCTGTCCGCTCCATATCCAAATTTTATTGGCTTATTCCAAAACCACGAACCTTGCTAAACAGAGACTCAAAAAATTACTTACATAAGCAGTTACAAGTATGATCTTGGACTTGCCGAGATCCATAATTTGACACTGTCAAATTCTCACATGGTTTATCTTTGCTTCTTTATTATATAAAGGTTACATTTTTAGTATGCTACAATTTTATTTATACGGGGAATTTTAAAAAATCTCTTTATATCATACCAACAAAGATTGATGATGCTTCTCATTACATAATGTTCAGGTTGTGATGGCTATAAAGTGCCGAAAGGAGCTAATGGGTGGCCTTTATACTGGAATTAATACTAAGCATATTGTTATGGCAAGCAAAATGGTATCTCCTGCCTCTCTTACCTTCGCTACTTACAAATTGATTTTACATACAAGTATGTTTAGTCTATGATTAATATTCCAGGTGGCGGAGCACACCGGCTTGCATGTACAACCACATAAGGCTATTGTTGGAGCAAATGCATTTGCTCATGAAAGTGGTATTCACCAGGTATGGATGAGTTCATAAAATACAATTTTGTTTTAATGTCACCCATGCTGCCAAGTTCCTCTCGGCTTAAACGACATTTATGTTTTGATCTCATTCACTTTCCAGTACTACAAACAAAGACTTGTGATATAAGAATTATGTTAGTATTAGCCAATGCCAATAATAAAATATCGAAACATTGGCCATATCGTGGATTATCAGATTGAATTCAGAATAAACATGCAAAAGCACCAAAGAACGAAGAAAGCTAGCCCGAAAAAGCTAGGAAAATAAGCAAAATTTAAGCAAGTTATCATAGTTTGTTCTTTTGACTTTTGATCTTGAAAAACTCATGTAAATAGTGACACCATGGGAGTGATTTCCCCACACTTCAAACTGACTACTTGATGCACCAAAATTTGAAAAAACGAATATTGGCTTATAGATGTCTATATGCTCCTGCCAAATATGGATGACGTGCCAAATTTCATCTGCGGTGGCTTGTTAAACATCATATAAAAGAGTTAAGCACCTAAGTTCAGGGGCATTCTGCGTACGTTTGCCGTTCTAAATGATATGGACTCAACTATAATAAACTATTGGCACTTGTAAGATAATTTTGCTATTATCACATGGCTTCTTCTCTAGGTCTCACAATGATCTGCTTGTCAAAGCATCATAATTCACATTGGTTAGATGATATATCTTTTTTACATCCAAGTTTATTCTTGAGTTATGTATACTTCATGGTTATAAGATGGTTACTATTGTCTAGCGCTTGCTTATTTGCAAAGACCAAAAGTTGAGGTTGGATCATATGTACTTAGCCATTGTCGTTTCTACATAAGCTGCGATTTTTTTTTTAAATTTTCTTTTTGCAGGATGGCATGCTTAAATTCAAAGGAACCTATGAAATTATTTCACCAAATGACATTGGATTAACTCGATCAAATGAGTCTGGGATTGTGCTTGGGAAGTTGAGGTAGGATCTTCCATTTCTGCTCTATGTTTAGTCGCTTATTTTTTATTAATCTCGTTCCATGCTTTTTAGTCGTTTCCTTTATTCCCATAAATGATATTAGTATTGAAGACTTTGTAAGCAGTTTTGCCTGCTTTTACCTAGTAATGGTGATGCAATATGGATGATCATCACAGGAGGCATGTTCTCTCTTCTGGCCAATCATGAGCTCACATAATAAGCAGGAAATGGACTTTGTACCATCGAACTGAATTGTAATTCATACCGTCGTATATATAGATATTGCATTATTGTGCAAAGGTGGAAGTCTCCTTGACATGGAGGGAAAAGCCTAATATTTGGTTGGAATGTGATTTTAAATTTTTTTATGGAAAAAAGAATGATATATCTACTTACTGAGCGTTGTTTGTGTAACAACACATTTACTGGTATCGATGAGTTGAACCTTTGAACTCCTAGACAAGCCCGACGAGGGGCTTTGTGCCAAAGCCTGTTGTTTCTTCTTGTGCATAGGAGCTTTGTACTAAAGCCTTGTTGTTTCTTCTTCTGCAGTCATTTCGTATGGGTAGCTTTATTTGAGAAAGGTTGTTACATAAATCAAATATATTTGACTGTGATTTTGTGCATAATGAATTAGTTCATATTGTCGTTTATTGATTTTGCATTGTCCTGTGTGATTTGTGTTGTCCTTTATCATCATGGAGCAAAAAGGCTAAGTAGTTTATTGGAATATGACTATATTTTTCATCTTATCTGAATAATAATGTATCTATCCCCACAGTCAAATGAGGGTAGATATGTCCAAAAGCTTCTTATAGATAGTTTTCTAAGCAATTCAGTCCAGGGTAGATCTATCCCCTGAACTCCTGGACAGTCCAAAAGCTTCTTATAGATAGTTTTCTAAGCATTCCAGTCCAAAACCATTCACTGGTGTCAATGAGTTGACCCCTGCACTCCTGGGCAAACCCGTTAGGGGCTTTTTGCTAAAGACTCGTTTTAGTTCATCTTGTGCATACATTTCATGTTGAACTATCTTTTAGAAAACTTGTTAAATCAAATATATTTGATGTTCACAGGATTGGTATATTTGGAGGATTCTAAGATTAGGTAGTAATACCAGCTATTTGATACAGCTATCCTATTACATATGTCAGCTAACATTATTTATGATGAATGGATTGTGCTATTTAAGGTAGCATAAGATTTTCTCTAGAAATGAAGGCCTTTATTAAACAACATTAACTAACACCTATAAAAAGAAAGCACCTTGAGGAACACAGACAGAATCATAAGAACAGAACTTAATTTTCTATCACACTTTTAGAGTTCTAATAGATTTTGCTATTTATGTATGTCAAGTAGGCTGGCCAACCACTCTAATTCAGCTTGAGTGACTTTCATGCAAAGCCCCAGCCATATAGCAAGTGGTCCAAAAAAAAGAACCGTGAAAGACAAAATTGCAAGCCCAAAAGTGTTCCACTCTCTCTGAATTTGAAAGCAAGCAAAATGACCCATGGGAACTATGATGAACAAGCATCAATTCAAATGCATATTGCCATTCCACCAGCTAAACAAGCCCAGCAGCATTAATTCAGTCTCTTTTACTGATACTACATAGTCCAGCTTTTGAGGTTTACTATTATGTAATATGTTTATTGATCTTTTAGAAAATGTAATTTGCGATAATTACCTCCTTAATTTATTGTGGTTCTCTGATCTTCAATTTCCTTGATAATGGTGAATATTGAGTGGATGTCTTTTGGCCTGATCTTAGAATCACACATTCACATAGCTTTTCCTCTGCAGTGGTCGTCATGCTTTGAGATCCAGACTCTTGGAGGTAACATTTATAGCGTTGCATATTCACATAGCTTTTCCTTTAACTGTAGCTTCATAGTTCATTATCTATACTACATGCTTCTGTTTTCTGTTTTATCAGTTTGGTCATGATGTTGATGGAAAGGAACTTGATCATATCTTCAGACGTTTCAAGGAAATCGCGGAGAAAAAGAAGGTGACATTTATTGGCTTATTAAGACCGACTTCTATTGTATAATTTAGTCTTATATAATGCTTAGGAAACTGGAGAATCGCATCTGGAGCTTTGTGTGACAGCAAGATAGGGTAAAACATACGGAGTTCTATTGGACTTGAGATAAGGCTTATGGTACTTTATGCATTAGGATGTTGGGTTGGAGTAAACCTGTAGGCATAGAAATTATGCATGGTAGAAACAAAAATACTACGGAGAATGTGACAGAGGATTACGTACTGGATCACAAATAAGGTGATTAGAGAGAAAGTTTGTGTACAATACAGTGCACGCTGAGAATTACTTCAGGTGATTTGGACATGTAAAACGGAGCCCATTGATGTACAGTTAGGAGGTAGATGTAAAACTGCTAAACGGAGACCCTGAGATGCGCAATTAGGAGTTATGAGATCTTGGGAATGCCCCTATCCAGATAGTTGCTGAAAAGCCCATGAAAAATTCTGAAAAATTATCTTGTTTCGCTTGATTTTAATAAAGATATGGCTCTAAATGGGGCACAACTATCTACAAGCATCTGTATAGGTAACCATTTAGTGGGAAAAGGCTTCGTCTTTTTGTAACTGTGATTGTTAGTCTTACTTTGTTAATAAGAACCAATTTGTTTAATTTTACTTACGTTAGACTAACCTGTACTTGGAAGGACATTCACTTGGCTTGTTTGATTCTTTATCAAGATAGGCTGTTCATGTTGCAGCATATATCTGATGACGACATTGAAGCACTCATATCAGATAAGATCTACCAGCCTAAAGTTGTATGGTCTGTTGGTGATATACAGGTGATTTATGTTTTGTTTTCCTATTACTCTATAGATGTTGCACACTTTTTTCTTCTTCTTTTTTCTAATAGTAAGATATGATGATAAAAAAAATCAGGTTACTTGCGGAACTCTTGGCCTCTCAACGGCAACAGTCAAGCTTATTTCTTCAGATAGTTTAGAGAAGGTAGCCTGTTGTATTGGAACAGGTCCTGTGGATGCAGCCTACAAAGCCGTTGACAGTATAGTCCAGGTTGGTACATTTAGGCTCTTAGCTATCTGTAATTGATCTTCAGTGGATGATTTATCTACAATATGTGACAAGTAAAATTTTGAGCAAGCAAAACTGACCACGGTGTAGACTACAAATGAAGAGTAGCAGTTGCTTTGATTTAGGATTAAATTTCCTTGATTACATTATAAGAATACACTCCTTGCTGGAAATTCTTCCAGTACCACGTCTAACTATTTGTGGTTTGAAGTGGCCATCCGTATATTTCTTAACTTTTTGGATCGGGTGTTGTAACTTGTAACTTTCTCTAGAATCCTGCTCCGCTGCATAAAATCATTATATTAAATTTTTAATGCTTATCCTATGGCTCAGTTTTCTCAAGCGTCTTTGACATCGCAGATTCCAGTGGCTCTTCTCGAATACTCGATGAGTGCCGTCACCGAAGGCATTGATGCGATTGCCTCAACTAGAGTAGTCATACGGGGAGATGCTGAGCACACATCAACACATGCACAGACAGGAAAAAATGTCCATCGCAGTTTCAGGTTCTTTTTTTGCTCATCTTTGTTTTTGGCCCTCGCATCTTTCTTCTCATTTTGCGGGCCTTTGCCTTATTAGCTCCTAAAGCACATAGGAGCCCTACATCTGGTAGACTAGCAAGGACATATTAAGAGGTAACCTGTTTTAAAATTCTTCAGTGGTAGCGGCGCAGATGTTGATATTGTGGTTTCTAGTGTTCGAGCTTATGTCAGTGCACTGAACAAGATGTTGGGTTTCAGAGAATTTAGTGCATCAAAGGACAGTGGTAAAATGTCGGACACTTATAAAGAGCAAGTTTCAGCATAGACTCCGAGATTATTTATACCAAGAAGATGGTGATATTTATAAAATTCCAGTTTCGAGCCAACAAAAATTATAGGCCTTTCATTTGCTAGGATCAGTTCAAAGGACCTGAAGAAATTTGCCGATTTCAACTGTTGTATGCATTTTTGTTAGGAATACGCTCAAGTTGATGAGGAAAAAAGGACATGATATTGTGTAAAAATTGGTATTATAGGTTGCAATTTTTTTTAGTGTTTAGGCAGATGGAATTTAATAAAGTTTGTCTGTGTTAGTTGCTAGTTGTTTTATGTGTCCATCATGTTGGCATGTTATTGGTTGGTTGTAAGAAATTATGATCTTGTAATTGTTGAAACTATATTTGCCATTCAGGTGAAGTTTATACAAGCCCAATGTTAATCCAAGTAGAGGACATTCTAATTTTAATTCTTTTTTGGGGAATTTGGGTTTTTATGTTCGATAATCCGAAATTAGAAAAATATAAGAAATGATGTTTTTATGCTCTTTTGACTATGTAGATAATTCATACTAAGGGTATGAAATTGTAATATCGGATTATGTGAGGTATAAAATGCAAATGTCCATTCTTTTTTTTTATACAAGAATCTGTATGAGCTGCATTTTCAAAACTGATGGAAGTGAAGGGAGCCCTTCATGTTGAGGGGTGGCATGTACCTTAGACCAAACAATAATTCTTTTCTTTTAAATAGATAAACAGTTTATCTATTAGATAATAATTGGAAATTTAATTTTACAAATAAAAAGGCAGCTATTATCTCGTTCTTCAAAGTATTTCCACGTGTATAATTCTGAGGAAATGTTTTAAAGTTTTCGGAAAAACAAATAGCATCGGCAGAATAAATAGTTTAGTCGTTCCAAAAATATTTATATTTATATCAATCAATAAGATTGTCCGGCAATCGTGTAAAACGTCCAATAAATAACCATTTTACACCGGAAAAAAAAAAAACTATCTGAATAATAAACATCAATTTATTACCAATAGGGAACTATCACTTTGTACTTGTACTTTTTATTGAATAAATCAAGAATAATATAAGAAATGTACATAAATATGTCACATAATTCATCTCTACTCGAGTGTATTTCAAACTTATTCTAGGTCCTTACTCAACAAATGCTCGAGCTTAAATTATTAGTTACTCCACCTCAAGTTTCTACTTTCTACTACAAGCATACTTTCTCCGGCAGACGCCTCCTTTCGTGCCTTTTCACCCTATGCATTTGGACCTTACGAGCAGCCGCCTCACTGCCTGCATCGTCTACTCTCTCTATCGCCTATTCATTAGCTTTATTTGGGATGCTGTCGTATAAAGTTGGATAGGGGGGAGTATTTGGTTGGAAAACACACAATACGTTTGGTTACAATTTGTAGCATATACTTTAATCTTGATTGTGTGCTTATATTTGCATGCTATATGGTATAGTAAGTGAATATAAGGTACAAGCTATCTCTTTATAAGCTAAATCTAAGGTATAAACTATAACAAACTATTTTACCAAATACATCTTATAACTTAAATTTTAATTATTCTATAATTTATTATGTCCACAAGCCATTTAATAAGCAATAATCAAACGAACCCATAATAATCGCATTTTTAGCAGGAAATATCATCTCGGGTTTTGCTTCTAACAACATCTCAGTTACGAATCCCATAATAATAGGATTTTTAGTAGGAAATATCGTCTTTCTGATTTGCTAACATCTCAGTCATAAGTCCAATCAAAACAAAATATGTGGAGGGTAGAAATACGCGCTATGTCCCCAAAAAAGCTGTTTTCATAGGACTTTCAGTCTAAGAATACAAATCCAAGACAAACAGGTAAAGACACAACCTAATTTCAAGCTACATGTTACTAAATCTCTGTTGATTTTTTAAACAAGAGTTTCCACAGGTAGTCAGAGGAGAAGCGTGCAGGAACTCTACTCAACAAGCAAAAAAAAAAAAACCCTATAATGCCTTCATCTCAAAAACGAATGCAAAAACACTCATTTTTCTCTAATATGAAGGAGATACTTGGTGAACTGCACGGTTGCTAGCCCTGACGGTGGCACCACAAAGCTCGGCCAAACCACCCACCAGCAATACTCTCCATGTACATCCTATGCTACCAATCTAGTAACGAGGAGGTTACCATTGTGAGGATAAAGAACAGAGGTTATGGTGCAGCGAGCATGAGCTGAACACAAGGTTATGGAAGAGCAACTCAAAAAACACCAAGCCAAAAACCAAGCAAGACTTGATTTGCAGAGTGCATGCAAATTTGAGGTTGCAACAAAAAATTCCAACTTCTATCGTCCAATCAAGTATGATGGCGAGTTTCCTAAATTCAAGATCCTTACTGTTTTTTTAAATTTAAAAATTAGTTTATGTACTCAACCTGTTAGCATTTTATCCATTTTAGCTAATTTCAAGCTAGCTAAAGCTACCTCAAATCTTTTCCAGTTTTATAGTTTGTTTGGAAAGATCTAGACGAGCTCTTTCCAGATAAAACATATACCACATAGCAATATAATGACAGACACACAACAGTTGCAATCTTCAGTGCAGCAAAACTTGGTAAACATTATAAATCAAAATGCAGCATGGGATTTCATTAGGTAATGCAATCACGATATTTTATCTAAACCATCAGGGGTACTAGAGCCATAGAGCCATAGAGCCCCCTACAGAGTTTACAAGTTATCATTCGTCGAACTATAAGCCACATCCCTTATTCTTAACACATTTGAAGAGGCCATGCCAAGCAGAATTAGCAGGCGAGTAGAATAGATTTGCTTTAGTTGTTCGATAATGACGCGCAAACTAAGTCAAGAGAGAGAGTAGTATCTAACTTTTAGTCCACAAAATAAACATCTTAGAGCAGGACATTATCACATATTACTATGCAGAGTGCTAGAACATAGAAACATGTGCAAACAGAAAGAAAGCAGATATCATTCAATATAAGGACTATCCTGAGTAACTCATCTGTTTGTTTTATTCGCGACCAGTGGCAGAACTGCTCGCTCCTGACCTATTCTGTTGAGAAGAAGAATTCGAGGTTGATGACCGAAAAGGCCAGAGAAAAGACAAGGGGTTCCTCCTTCCTTGAGTCTCGCCACTATTGCTGCCACTGTTTCTGCCATCACCACCACCACCACCAGAAAATTGGCTACTTGACCTTGTTCTAGTGCCGCTACCAGACCCGTGGGATGATGGAAGCTCACACCGGCATACGGGACATGAATTATGCTGCACCAACCACGGCACGATGCAATCAGAATGATACAAATGCTTGCATGGCAATTCTCGTGCTTCAGATCCCAACTCAAACTGGTCCTTGCAAACAGGGCAGTGTGAATCGCCGCGAAGATGCTTACGGCTGATCTTTACAGCAGGCAAAGCATCGATGGCAGAGCGTGGAGCTGGAGGTGGCCCACGATGATGGTTCCTCGTCAACTGTTCGATGAGCTCGTCGAGTCCTGGGCCCAAAAAGTAGTCCCCAGCATTGCCCCTCCTCATACCAATACCACTTCCACCATTGAAAAGAACATCAAGGCCATCATTGGACATTCTAGCGGGATATTGTCCCTGAAAGATTAACCATGGCCCTGGGCCTGAACCGAAACCCGTATTATGGTCAGGGTGTGCTGAAGGCCTTCCTTCGCCTATCCGCTGCCTTATTAAGGCTGAGATGGTCTCCAACATGCCAAACCGATGAACAGGATTTTCATCGAACGCCCTCAAAAGATCCAATGGGCTTACGATGGAGTCGACCTCGCCGATCTCTTGCACGAAGCCAGAATCACAATTAGGACAGACCATGTCCCGCCCATGAGGCCGCACGACCTGCCTGCATCTGTAACACCAATGCTTGTTCCCATGGCTTGACATCTCTCTCCCTACCTCCGTCCGACTTCTAGGAAATTGTTCACTACGAACAATTATTTCTCCTTTCTAAAATGCAATCCAGAAAAAAACAGATACCAGTTATTAATTGATCCAAATTCTATAAGCACCAGATTGAGCAATAAATGTTCTAACAAAGTATTCATTTAGCTATCAACAGGCTCCCCTTTTCAAGAGCAAACTTCACTATCATTTAGGATAGCTTAATGATGGAGTCAACGCCTGCTTGATAAAAATTGCTACGAGAAGAATAAAATTTACATAAAAATACCAGATAATAATAAGGCATCACAAGAAATCATCTATGAAACCAGATCCAACTTCATCCTAAATATACAAATATTAGATCTTCATAAATTCCAACACCAAGAAACTTATTGATTTAAAATCATAAAAACAAAAAACAAATACCAAAAAGAATCTTAACAGAAGCTCAAAGCATAGTAACCATCAGAAAAATGATGAAACGAAGCACAAGTTAGAAGAAAGGTATAAATCCAAGCAGACGACAAATTTCTAAGGATGAAAGGAAAGGATATTATAGGAAAAATAAGAAATAAAAGAAAAGCATGGGATCGGAATCTGTACCTGAAGAATGAGGAGAAGAAGGAGAGGAGGTCTGAGATGGAATACAATCAATCAAGGACGAGAAAAAACAGCCATGGTGATGGTGATATGATTGAGGAAGAACGGCATCGACTGTAGTTAATCGGTTGGGTTGGGGGTTGGGTTTGTGGTTAAATCCTGAGTCTCCTTACAAAAACTTAAAATACTATTTTTGAAATCCGTACAAAGTATAATATACAATCAGGATGGGCGCGGCTCCTACATCCTGATTTGAGCAAATAAAGGTAGCCGCGCTCGTGATAACATGTCGTCCGAAATGGGCGCGGCTCCCCTGATGCTGAGGCATCGGGGTGTAGGAAATCGGACGGCCGAGATCTGCCGATCCGTAATAATACGGATCTCGAACTTTTATATAAAATTTTCGTCGACTTATTTGACCTATATTTAAGTATTTTTAAAAAAATATTTGAACTACAAAGTTATAGATTTTGATGAGATCTACAACTTTGTAGTTGAAACTTTTTCTAAAAAATGCCAAAATACATACCGAAATGATAATTAAAACTTTTGATCATCATTTCGGTATGTATTTTGGCATTTTTTCGAAAACGTTTTAACTACAAAGTTGTAGATCTCATCAAAATCTATAACTTTGTAGTTCAAAATTTTTTTCAAAAATGCTTAAAAATAGATCAAATAAGTCGACGAAAGTTTAATACGAAATTTCGATATCCGTATTTTTACGGATCGGCCGATCTCGGCCGTCCGTTTCCTACACCCTGATTCGGCCGAATCAGGGGAGCCGTGTCCGTCCGAAATGGGATGCTTCTGGGTTGGCAACGCTGGGCTCCAGCTTGATTCACCCTGTGGCTCATGCGGCGTCTGACAACGATGGACTTGACCCGCATCTAGTCGCTTCAAAATTGCTAGGCGGCGATCCGGGCCCACCATATTTATTAGGGATAATTATATCATCCACATATTTTTAAATATCTTACAATCAATCTTTAATTTCAAATTATTTATAATTTAATTATTTAATTTATGTTAAAAATATTTTAATTATAATATAAATGTTTAGAAAGATTTTGAATATAAAAATAAATTTTAATATAATCATAATTTTATATTCAAAATTTTATTAAAAAATATTTTAAATAAATATTTTAAAATTTAAAGTTTAAAATTTAATCTGTTAATCTAATAAAATTTTAGAGACTCAAAATAAATATTTTTATTTTTCTAAAAAAAATTGAATACAAAAAATAATGTGATCTATAATTTTTATATTTAAATTTTTTAAAATAATATTTTTAAATAAATATTTTAGAAAATAAAAAAATAACATATCGAAAATGAGGAATTTTTTTTGCATGCAAAGGGGCTGATATAAATCATCTCCTAATTGTGGAATTTTTATAAAACATCTCCTAATTTTTACAACATTAACATATTTGTCCTTGTCTTACCAACTAGCTCTTTATTCAGTCAGCAATTCTACATTATTGAAGTCAGTAAAATAGGAACTAATTTATAATATAGAGATTGATTTTCCTGATTTTACAAAGGGGCAGCTGCCATTGATTTTATTTATTCATTATTTTATATAACATCCTCTACTATAAAATTTTTGCCAGCGCCAGATTTGGCATCTAGAACTTTTTTTTATTAGTAGAAACATTACCTATAAATGAAGGGGATCTGAGGACCATTCGGGGGATTCGACTCGTAGCTGTTTAAGAGAGAATAAGAGGAAAGATCAGAGCTCTACGAAGTTCGGTCTCTGTGAGATAGAAAGCTTAAATGAGATACTAAGACTACAAAATTCGGTCCACAAGTCAACTAAGTTATTATTGTAACTGATTATTTTTTATATTTTTAGAGTATATTTCTACCGATAGCGTTGATAAAGCCTATGATTTTATATTAAAATTTTTCGAGAATTTTCACATAAAAACACCGTGCATTCTGTGGATTGCTTATGTCTCTTAGGAATTCCTAGCCAACTTTATCTTCAAACGCTCGAAAAAGTCGAGATCATGCTTAGTCAACAACTAATAAAATAAAATACAATTATGCTTAAGCTTTTATTTAATTTGAAGTTCCATACATCAAGGTGGTTTTATTAAATTGCTTTTTACAAACATATTGATATAAATCGTAATATTTTAAAAGTAATCCACAATCCACAATATCTTATGTTTTGTTAAAAACACAAAAAAAAAAAAAAAAAAAAAAAAAAAAAAAGATGCTGCAATGTTGGTTTAGCAATTACAGCATACCTCGATTTCGATTTGTAAGTGATAATTTGGTATCATCCGCAACCAAAAAAAAAATTATTAACTAAATAAATTATATTTTATAAAATAATAAATAATATAAAATTTTAGAATAGGTGAGCTTAAAGAGGATATAAACAGTACGCCAAAGAGGAGGGTTTTCCATAATAGAAAAGCACTGTCGGTGCTTCCACCACGACGTTTTCATATTCTCTTTTGATATTAATAGAACAAATTCAATATTGGAACTTGAAGTGGAAGTAAAGCACAACAACACCACCACGTGAAACCACAACAACAATCAATCAGTGATATTTTGAAAGAAACTATTTTCATATATCAATCGGTACGTATAGACTATTTTATATATGCAACGATATTCTGAAATAGATTATTTTTATATAATAAATATAATCAATTTATTACAAAATGGTGTCCACGCCCGCTCAGCCAAGTTCAGCCTGGAACGTACAGATATTGCAGACCTAATTAAGCTGGATACACAAATCGGGGGGTGATCCGGACGGCCTGCGAGTGTGCCAATTTGCGAGGGTGCCAATTATCCCCACCGTGAAGGCTTTTTATATCATTAAGGACACTGAAACTGCAATGATCCCGTTGGGAGAAAAAAGTTTTTGCAAGTAGCTCTTTCTATGTTTTAGAGTTGATGGTTAAATTTGGGTATTTCATTCTATTAAAAATAACAAAAATTATTGACAAGAGTTATGCCTTAGAAGAAAAATAAAGGGACTTTTACGTATCAGGCTCTAAAAATGCAAAAACGAGCGACCAGACGGCACGCGCTAAAACGCACAACTGTTAAAATATGAAGGGCTGATTTGTAATTATCCCAAAAATAAAACCCATATTTTTAACTGGTCAATGCGAAAACTAGGATATGATGAAAGGATAATGCTCTAATTTGGTCTGACATAGCCCGAACTCATGTTCGTTAACCTTAAGATCAGTAAAATTACAGATTTACTAATTCTGAGGCATACAAACACTAGTTCAAACTGTTTTCGAATTCGAACTAAAGTATTCGAACACCCAAAAAAAGTCACCTAGTAGTGTAAGAACAAGTCAGCAATTTGCACCTAGTAGTGCAATAACAAGTCAGCAATTTGAAATTAACTGAGTTAACATATTCTAGAGGCATTACTCATTCATAAAAGATGTATAAAAAGAAAAGCAGTGACCCATAGATCAGACCAACTAGTAGAGATATACACCTCGAACTGAAGTGTGATATAGTTAACAGAAATTAGCTAAAACCAATTGGCAGAACGGCACAGAACTGCGACATCTAGTTATTTAAAGTTCAAAATTTTATTAGACCACAAAAGGCACCTTAATACAATAAACTTAGAATAACTGATATGATTTATCTAAGCATAAACACAAATAGCCCCTCGAGCTCGGATTTCATGACCCTCATCTCATATCGAAAAGACTTAACAAACTAGGGGGAAATAAAACTAAGCAACAAACCACATCAGAAGAGAATCTTCTGCAGACTCAAATGGCTGTCTAGATTTTGTTGAAGGCGACGATGTCACAGCTCTGGATGTACTCGTTACATGGTTCCACTGTAAGATGTTCCTCGATAAGGGAGTCAACAGAGACGAGATCATCAACAATTGTAAGCATGATCTGGAGCTTCTTTATACCGTAACCAACAGGAGCAAGTTTTGCTGCAAAGAAACATGTTTATGAGCATTACATAGAAATTAGTGGCGAACTGATGAAGAATTTTTTAAGAAGAATTACATGCTCCCCACAGAAGACCAGGCATCTCAATGCTACGAACAGCTTCCTCCAGCTTCTTCATGTCAGTCTCATCATCCCAAGGCTTTACATCCAGAAGGACAGAAGATTTTCCACCTGCAGAAAGAATGTTTACCTTAGTTTTATTTATGGGTTTTGCTATGCACCCCCAAGAAACCACACAAAAAATCACACATGCTGACGTGGCACAATCAGAACCACACATATTATTTTTTTGCAGATCACGAGGGAGTTGTGCAGATCACGAGGTGTGTGTGGTGGAGATTGGTTATGTGTGGTTTGTTGGGTAGTTGTTGGGGTGAGTAGTTTTTTCCTTTATTTATTCCCCAAAATAGATGCAGCTATGTAATAAAAAGATGACGAGCAATATTTTCCGCGTAGAACGAGATTCCTACTTTCTTTCTTTTTGGAAGAGGCTTTAACTGCCGCCTCACGCTCCGCGGCAGCTTTCTTTTCCTCCTCTGTTTCATCACCAAAGAGATCCAAATCATCATCATCAGCGTCAGCAGCTGCCTGTAAGTAAAAGATAAATACAAGAGATAAAGTTTGGTAAGAAGCACAATAGGAAACATCAATAAAACAGCAATGCATATTTGTATCTATCTAACAAGAACATAGAAACAACATGATTGAACATAAAATTGAAATCATACCTTTAAAGGTTCAGATGCAGGAATTGAAGTTTCAGCAGCGGCAGCTTGACCACAGATCTTCACACCAACAGCTTGACCAGGGAATCTGTCATCCAAGTAGTCAAACGTAGTTGGTTGTATAGTCAAATATTTATTTACATACAGGGGAAAAAAGGAAGAGACATCAACACAAGCACTACAAAGTCGAGGTCGGCATAACATATTTTGCTCTTTCATAAATCCACATAGGAGATATTTAAAGAAACTCCATCTTTCAAGAACTTCCATTATGTGATTAGAAATAAAGAGTTATTAGTGCCAAAGCTACAGAAAATGGACTTTGTCACACCTTTAATAACTCCTTAACAATTGATCTAATTAGTTACTATCACTTTAACAACATACAAATATAAATGTATATGTACATCATGCATTTAGCTCCCATCTTTCTCTTTGGTTGCAACCTACTGGCCAAAAACCCATACATTAATAATTGCCGTCTAGAAATAAGAAAGTCCATTCACATTACTTTAGAACACTAAAAATGCAATACTGGAAACAATGAACTATAATTGAAGCCACTACATTAACATGCAACAGTTAATCATGAGATTCATACAAATAAACCCTTTATACTTTGTAAGTACCTACAAAATTGTGATAGGATAAGAGCCAGATTCCTCTTTAACCACATCAACCAAGCAAACTGACCACAACCATATCTCTCTTCAAGGAATACACGTTGAATTTTAATAGCTAAATGCTAAATTTGAGAAAAGACTTATTAACAATAAAAAACATCATGAAATAGAAAATTATCACCAGACCTTCTATATCCATCTATACCGAAAAGACAATCCATCAAGGTGCACCAAGTGTTGAAAAAAAAAGCTTGTGAAGTTATACCAACGAATTATAAAATATCAGTCAGCAATCCCCAAACAACCACAAAAAAAAAAAAAAAAAATCATGTTCTCTTCAACCAACACACACTGAATTTTATTAGCAAAACATCGAAAACTTTATCAAAATAGAGAAATTTCCACTACGTCCTTACCGAATGCAATCCATCAAGATAGCACCAAGAACAAACAAGTTTAAAGTTATACCAACAGGATTGTAAAATAATCCGTTCGCCGTCCTCCAACAACAGATAACCCAGTTTGTTGGTCGAATAACATCACCGATTCATAAGCTTAAAAGAAACGCAATAGTAACAAACAAAAAATAGATTGATAAGTCGAACCTTGCAGCAAGAACACCACAGATGCTGTCATACCAGCGGCAAGCATTGGGGAATCCATCGCCGGGTCTCTTGGGGACTGCCCCGTAAACCTTGACATCAGCCTTGCTAATTTCATCCCTAAATTAACCCAGAAAAACAAAAAATCAGAAATCGTGGTTAACGTAGTATACTACTGAGATCTGAGAATTGAAGTGGGAAACTTTACCCAGAGATGTAGGTTTTGCCAGAGATAAAGTGATCAAGTGCCTTGAGGCCAGACTCGGTGTGGAGATCTGAGAAGGTGACGGCCATTGGATCAAGCTGGATGAGAGAGGAGAACGGAGGGCTGCAAGCTTGCTAAAAACCCTAGCTTTGGGTCTGAAAGAGGGGGTCTATGGTTGCCGCAAAGACGGGATATTTATAAGCAAGCAAAGGGATATACGTACGTACAAGGAAGTCTAATTTGTGATTCCCGGCCAGTCTACAGCGAAGGCTAAGTGTGCTCAGTTGGATTTGGACCCGACTCCGTCCGAGTTTATTGCTTTGGTCCAGTTGAGCGGCAGTTGCAGGCTTATTCAAATCTTGGTTAAAAAATTTTTATTGTACTTTCCGATTTTAGTATTGATAATTTTTTAAATATATATTTTAAAGTTCTGACGATTTTATTGATATAAAAATTTAAGTTTTAACTTATCTACTTTAAAAATGTTGATCAATTTAACAAAATTGTCGTAGAGTACATCATTTTTTTTCATGTCTAATTTTTTATACATAATAATTATAGATATTTATTTTGGAGTAAATTTGAAAGTTATTTAAGAAAGCAACGTTAAAGCTCCTTTTTTAGAAAATGTGATGAAATCTTTAATATGACAAATAGAAATTATGTTATTAGAAATAATTTTCTACCCATAACTTTTTGACCGTGATCATAGAATAAAATTCGGGATGTACGTTTGATGGCTGATAGGTGTTGGACGTCACCTTCGCTCGGAGGCACAGGCTTGGACCCGCCGATAGATACGTAATCGAGTGCAACCTGTTCAGATCAAAGTCTATGCATATATACCCATCGGCAATGCTGGTACTAAAAAATGGATATTCATCTAAATGCTCGACGAGTTCTCCATCCCCGACCACCTGATTCACTGTCATGTCTCATGTATGCACATCCTCTCACCCTCCAGCGGCATTGACGACTTTTGGGGCTCCCTTCGCCACAACGTACACGTCTCTAGCAGTTTTGCAATGCCCGGATCCTCCCTGGCCTATTCACTCACTAAAGATATATGCATGTACGTATGTATATGATTTGCGAAAATATAATGTTGTATACTATGCTCATTAATTCAGAATATGTCTCAAAATATGATACGGTGATAGATGATATGTTATAACCTTCTGCAGGAGAAAATATATACAAACTGATACTTTGTACGTTCAATTACTCTTATTCTTATAAGATAGGTCTTTACGAGTCTACCACATTCATATCTCTTTTTTTTTATACAAATTGGAGATCCTACGTTCTATCATAAATAGAGTTCTAGAAATATCCTAATTATACGTTTGTCAAAACGAATCTTTATTTGCGCCCGTACTTATATAAATTGGCGGTGCTTCAATGACCTCTGATAAACTCCTCCAGTCTACTTGGCGGTGAGAACAACCACTATAGCCGTCTTTTTGCACACTCTCCAAATTTATGAGTGACTTGTCCGTTATTGTGAGGCCCCGGATTTGGGCGGGATCGGCACGAGAGTGCGCGATCTGCGCGGTTTCCGGTCGACAGGAAACTCCGACTGGTCGACCGAAAGTTACAGGTCAGGTGCGACTTGGGCCGAGATTGGTCTGAGCGTGCGGTCCGTTAACTTGGATTGTCCCATACCAGCTGGGTAAGGGCAGGAATTTGTGTTCTTAAGTGTGGGAGGCCCTTAGCTTGGCACCACTAAAAGGATCCCCTTTTCCAGAAGGGAAAAGGACCCGATCGTGTGGTGCAGTTGGGGCTTTAGGGGCGGGGAGCGGGACGCGACAGTTATCCTAGGATTTGGCTATTGATTATTTAAAAATAGGTAATAATCCAAACATAATTTTTGTTTGTTTTTTTTTTTTTTTTTTCAAAATTGAAAATGAAAAAATGCTTTATTACAATGAAGTATGCTTGTGTTGGAGTGGGTTGTGATGTTGTTAGTGATGGTTCATACATACAAGCATAAGCAATACTTTTTTTATGTTATTAGGTACACTTATGATAATAAGATGATATCTTTTAAAATATTAAATAAATTTATTAAATGAAAATATAACAAAATAAATATTTTAATGACAACAGCTGTGCTTGTAGAGCTGGATCATGGAGAATAGTAAAGTATATTAGCCAAGAACCTTTTATTGTATTATTATAGGAATAATGTGTTAGAAGAAACATGTACCAAATTGCATTAATGTGTCCATATGGGTCTACAATCACTCTCCATCCATGGGCTGAATTAAGTAGAATAATATGTTATTTTGGACAAAATGAAGGGTCTCAATGCATTTTTCCCATTATTGTAGCCAGCATTGGGGGTACGGCCCGCTACATTAATGGGCTGGGCCATAAGACGCATACCATGTAGCCCCTTTTAAATCTTAAAACCCTTTACCCTACCCCCCCCCCCCCCCTCTCTCTCTCTCTCTCTCTCTCTCTCTCTCTATTATTACCTCTCTTTCATCACGTTTCATGTGACAGGCACGACGGGGATTCGGTTAGTCGTACAATGAAGGCTCCGATCAGGCACAATAGATACCATAAACGTGCCGATTGTCTGCTATAATAGCAGACTGAGCTGTGCCAAGCTCGCTCGCCACAAGATGGGATAGATATCTTTAATTTGATATCTTTCTACTTTTATTTGTACACTAATGATATAGAGAACGGAACAGAATTGGAGTAGCCGCATTTGTCTTGTTTCTGCAGTTTTTAGATGAGCATCATTTGCACCGACTTTTATGCACCACTTCGTATACCGATACCTTAATAAATATTTATATATATTTTTAAAACAAAAATCAATATTAAAATTAAATTTTGATGAAATATATAATTTTTATATTAAAAAAAATTATAAAATAATTCTAAATAGATGTTATGGGACTCCAAAATCTTAACATCAAAATGACTTTTAAAATATATTTTAAAACCTGTTAAGATTTTGGAACTTTAGAACACTTACTTAGAATTAGTTATTGAAATTTTTTCAATATTAAAAATTATAGACCTCATCAAAATTTATAAATTTAATTTTGATTTTATTTAAAAAAATATAGATAAATATTTATTTAGATAGCGGTGCATAGAAACCGGTGCAGATGATTCTTATTCATATATTTTGCTCTGTTTTGCATTTTTTTTCCCCGTATAATCCATTTTATTTATGCTCTAAGACCTCCTACTGAATTGTGGTACCCACTCAATATTCTTCATTCGAGCTGGACAAGTTGGATAAGATCGAATCAGACTTACTTGGATGACCCTTCCAATAAGCTCCAATGTGATTTCATCCATTCCAATAAGCTCCAATGTGATTTCGAACTCAAGCGCCAGAAGGTGCAAATGGGGTTTTGAAATATGATAAAGCCGCCCCCCGCCCTCAGTTGGGGCGGCCCGGGCATTCGCCTCAGGAAGCGAGCGCCCGGGTTCGAACTCCGGCGGGAGCACACTCGTCCGATTTTCGGGTGGCTGTGGGATAAGTACGACCGCTGAGTTTTCAGGCGGTTGTGCGAAGGTAGTGAGCCCAAAGGGCTACTCTACTGTGTGGTCTGAGGGCGGACGCTACACCGAAATTTTACTGCCTGACCACAGGCCGAGCCCAAAGTGGTTTGATGCCTATTGGTTAGAAAATGATTCTGGTCGGGATCAGATAGGTTTCGCCTCGATATCTCAAAAAAAAAAAGAAATATGATAAAGCCATTGGCCCGACAAAAAAGTTCGAGTAGTATTTTTTCATTCCGATGCACAAAAAATACAAATCGAATTATTTTCGGGATAAGCATTCGGTGGCAGCCAATAGCATTACCTTTGAAATATATAGCCTAGAAATTCGCATGGTATGGTCAAGCTCAAAAGTTAATCCATGGCCCAGCACGGACTTCCAATAGTTGGATAGCCCATTATTTTGATCCGTATAAAAATATTACATATATCGCCTTCGCATTCGAATTAAAAAAAAACAAAAAACAAAAAAGAGAACGTGAGAAAGAGAGATAGTGTTAGGAGAAATCTCATTTTCATGTTGAGACAGGCATCGTCATTTGCTTTTGTTTGTGGTCTATATTTGGAAACATTTCAATTATCCTTATTACTTCTATTGGAAGGAGATTTTTTTTTTTTTTTTCAATATTCGATATATTCTAAAAATTTTCCAAAATTACATGACATAAAATTGGGCCATTTGTGTTTTTATATCCCCATAATTTAAAATTATATTTTTTATGCCCTTTCGATCCTGTGAAATGATAAAATTGTTCTTATCATTTTTTTTAAAAAAAGATAAGAACAAATAATTTAATAAGGACAATTTCGTTATTTATACAGTCAATGGGAGCATAAAAATCTAATTTTAAATTAGGGTAAATATTTTTAAAATAATTTCGACTTATCGGGGCACAAAAACAAAAATGACCCAATTAAAATTTTACTTCAAAAAAATAAAATAAAAAGAATGGTCATAAATAGAATAAAAATCAACAACATTATCTTATTCCAGAAACCTCAAAAAGCTCTCCAAGCAGCCAACTGGGGATGAACAAGAGAGGAAAAATACCAAGTTGCTTGCATCAGTGATTAGCAAATTGGAGTAGTAGAGACAAACAACAACATGACAGTTTCTTTTTAAAGCTACCATCTTTTGATTGATCAATTTGAAATAGTATGAGCTCAACACGATTAGCTCGTTCTGGAATCGCTTTAGCTGCTTATTTTCCGCCGAAGTGATGGAGGGCTTGCAAAAGTTGTAGCTTTTTCAAAGTGTGACGAAACGTCGCAGTGGATGGACGAAAGATCATAAACCTATTTCACTTATCTTCGATTTCTCGTGCCGACGTGATTATGCACATTAAACGATGCTATGCTGGCCGTAACACAGACGTGCATCTCCTGACGTCCAACAGATGCTTCTGGATTTTGAGTCGAAATGATCGAGTCTGGTCAATGATAGTTACGTAAAGAACCTTAGTGCCGGAAAAGTAATGGATCCTCTAAAACAAAAAAAAAAGCATGCCAATTATTTCTTATAAAGAAGACAAAGCTCCATATTTTGTGGGTTAGTTGCGTATCATATCAAGCTCTTTATATTCATGGTTTTTAAATCAGCTTTTAGAAACAAAAAAAGGTTGACGTGACGGTGCGTATCATTATGTCAGTATATTTTTTTTTTTTCAGATATTAGTATATATATTTTTGAAAAAATTGAAGGGTGGAGCTGATACGTAACTCTCCTTTATTTTGTTGCCATCTTAGAAAGAACTCCTGATGCGATAGATCAGATTTTCATTGCTTTGGTTGCACCACTTTGTTGATTGAGAAAGGGGACAGAGAAAGCCATGGGTTTCTACACTCCTAGGAACGTCGCTTTCTGAAAGTACTGATTGGTTTTGAGGATAATTGCATATCAATCTTCCTAAAACTAACAATCACATGTTTCAACATCTAAAAATATAAAAATACACGACGTGGCAGCGCGCGAACGAGTGATGTCACGTCAGTTCGGAAACGCGTTTTCGGAGGCTGAAACACAAAGATTAAACTTTAGGGGGCTGATATGTAATGATCCCTTGGTTTTGCTTCATTTATAGAGGTCATAACAAAGGAAATTTGTTTACTTATTTATAAAGGATTTTTATTTCAAAAGAGTTATTAATAAAATAGAGTTATTAGATATAAATTCTGCAAACTCCATTTATAAATGACATTGAAAATTTTTCATATCTAAATCTTGTGTAGGACTACGCAAAAATATGGACTTGGCCAGACTTAAAAGTTACGACTCATGCAACATAGAACTTTATTATTCATAAATTTATCTACTACGATTATTCTATAAAATGAGCTAA
Source organism: Xerophyta viscosa (assembly GCA_002076135.1). Taxonomy (NCBI): domain Eukaryota; kingdom Viridiplantae; phylum Streptophyta; class Magnoliopsida; order Pandanales; family Velloziaceae; genus Xerophyta; species Xerophyta viscosa. The sequence continues at coordinate 438,590 of MJHO01000061.1, read as the reverse complement.
TTACATATAAAGTTTCTCCATGATAATTAAAAGAAAATTTAGAAAGAAAAACAAATGTATGGTTGAAAGTTTTCTATTTAGAAAAAAGAAGAAATTGGTGTTTGTAAACATTATCATTTAATAATAATGCTCTTTAAGCCTGAACTTCATGGTTGGATATTGTAAATTCTAATATGAGATGCTTTCTATATGAATAAACAATATATATTGTGTGGACAAATGATTTCAAAAGATATATATCGTATTGAGAACCCGGCTGTTTTCCGGCACTAAAACTTTGCCCACAACTGTCTCCATATGGTTCTATCGGGTAGATTACTTCCGATAGAAAATTCGAAAGCACCTATCGCAAGTGAAGGAACGTATATGCGCGTTATTAGCAATGCAACATCTGCAAATATGCATTGTTCTCGCGACACGTAAGTTGAAGCTGGGTGAGGAAGATTTTTAAGTTCTAGTCCATCCATTACGATATCCTCTCATCCCTTTCAAAATATATGATTATTGGGCATCCATAAAGAAGACCAAGAAAGCAGGAGATACCTGAAGTTATAGGTTATGAATACACGTTTTTCTTTTGTGATATTACGTAGTTTAGTTCTATAATTGGTGAATTTAAGCTCATCTTTCATGTCTAGCCATTTTTAGCACCAAATATTGGGAGTTGCTTCAATTTTCAAAAGTATTAAATAATTAAGAGGCATGGATAATTATGTTTTAAATTCAAGGGCATCCTCCACAATTTGCAAGTTTTTGGTACTTTTGCCATTTTATTTTAGCAAACTTTTTTTTTTTTTTTCTGTCTTCATCTTCTAGTTCGGTTTCTATTCCACATCTCAACGGAATACTAAACGAAAAAAATTAGACCCTCCCAACCAGATGTTACTTAAATTCGGATCTTCCGACCTATCTTTTATAAAGATTAGTTTTATAAGGATTTAAGAAAAGCAGTTTTGAAGCAACCCCTTGTTTTTGTATAAACAGATTACAATTGTTTCCTCTTGTTGACCAAACAATCTTGACTTTTAGTTTCTTCAAGCATGACCAAATTTGATGGTAAAAAAAGATGATTAACATGTATAGAGGTGTAAATACTCGCCGAAAATACTTATCCATTTATAGTAGAATTGAAATTTAAATCTTCAATCTTTTAGTTAGATCTGAGTCGTGGACTCATGCTACAACAAAATGTGGTTGACATCTCAAGATGGTCAAAAAGTCGTAAAATAGCTATGTTATACGAACCGATAACTTATATATAGGGATGCAATTTTTCCTCTCATATCATATCGCATAATAATTTTTTTTATAAATGGTTGATCTATATATATATATATATATATATATATATATATATATATAAATTAATGGAAACCCTTGTTTCATAAATTGAAGGTTTTATATTCGATTTTCGTAAATCTCACGTACGAGGTATGCCTCCTTTTAAATCTGGTCGAAATTACTGCCAAAATCTTTAATTTTAATTTATTTAGAGCAAGATTTTTCATATTATGTCGAGCCTAGTTTCGGTTAATAAAAACTTTGAGATGTGTCGACCGTACTGTGCCGATCGATACAATTTTTTTTTATTTAAATAATATAATAATTTAAAAAATTAATGAAATTCTTTTTAATCTGGACGAAATTATTGCCAAAATCTTAATTTTAATTTATTTAGAGATGACTCAAAAACTAAAAATAAAAAGGGAAAATTATTGTTCAGTCCTCCCGTTTTCCGTTTTTGACTGTTCAGTCCCCCGAAACGCGTTTTCCGCCGACGTGGCGGCGCGCGCGTGCCACCACGTGGCGTTTCGGGGGGCTGAATCGTGCGACCCCAAAATTAGGAGGCTGAACAGTAATTTTTCTAAATAAAAAACCAGGTAAATTCTTTGCACCATCAATGGCACGGTCTAACCTACCCGCGGGTCCCACACCATGAGCATGAGAATTGAAAGAGTCCGTGGCACGCAATGATATGCATTTCTTCATTGGGAAGTAGGCCTCATTGCAATGTGATGTGTTTGGCTAAAAATAGGCTTCCAACAGTATTTTAGGTTTTAGGAAATATATCAAAACAGATAATTTTTTCAAAACTCGTTGAAAAACGTTTTTAGTTTTTCTAATAATTTACTTAAATTTAAAGAATAATTGTATATTAGCTTCTAGAGTCAACAGTTGCAAATTTCAGCTCCTAAAAACGTAAAAAAGTGCAACGTATAGGCACTTGAGAGCTGATATGCAATTATTCTTTAATTTAATTATTAGTGTTTATTTTGCGCCATCACGTGTATTTTTGAATTTTTTAAAAATTAAAATATAAGAGTGAAATTCTGAGGGGTTAATTTGTAATTATTTTTTAATTTAATTATTAGTGTTTATTTGGAGGAGAGAGACTGACTTGACTCTTATAAAAATAAAACAAAAGGGTACCTGCTCTCTTCTCATGTATATCTGCTCTCTGAATCCCGAGCTGTGCTGTGTTCCGGTAAATCTGCGTCTCTCTCTCTCTCTCCTCCCACATCTCGCATTTATAAGTATATTCTGTCTCTCTCTCTACTTCCCCGCTCCTTCACATTCGCTCGACGTCCGTCTGAGCTCTCAGCTTCTAGGGTTTCTCAAACCCCTCTGTGTTTCCAATCTCGCCGTGTTCTCGCTGATCAAAGCTAGGATTTAGGGTTTTAAACACATTTATTCCATTCAATCCGATAATCTCCCGCGCTAAGCGGGAGATCAGATGGAGGATTTGAGGTGGATGTTCTGCTGAATTGCTAGCCTTCTTTTGTGGAATTCGCCGCCGAGTCTGCAGCGTGGACTCGCATCGATTGGTCTGTTTCCAGCTGATTCTTTGGGTTTTAATTGGAAGCCTTAATTGTCTAATTAATGAGTGATCTGTGACTTCATTAATTAAAAGTTGCATTGTAGCTTTTAATTGCTAAGATTCCTCATTTGTCATATTTTCTCTAATTTGTTTGGTCTCTCATGGAGAATTCCGTAGCAATAATTCTGTTTCCTTTGACTCTTGGGAAATTTGCAAGTTTCCTTAGTGGTGGCAGCCAGTGGGCTACCCACTTGAACGCCACATACTCCTGTTTGGGGATGGAGTTCCGGCTTCCCCAGCCCACGTTTTATCCATACTGAACCGTCCAAATGGCCATCTTTTCCTGTGGCGTCCCTCCTCATAATCACCAAAAACTGTTCACATATTGACTTCTTATCATATTTTCACTGATTTGTTTCATTTACCTGATTGACTTCTTGTTTGTGAGTAATACAGGGTGCTGGACATGAGCAGGACAACTAATGAAAGCGACAATAGAGTCATGTCTAAGGATCAAGACAACTCACCTTCGATTAATGAAGGTAGCAGCGGGGGATCCATGACCGTTGGAAATGTAAGTGGAGGAGCTGTGATGCTTAAAAAGGGTCCATGGACATCAGCTGAAGATGCAATTCTGATAGATTATGTCCAGAAGCATGGCGAAGGGAATTGGAACGCGGTTCAGAAGCACACTGGATTGGCGAGATGCGGCAAAAGCTGCCGTCTGCGATGGGCCAATCACCTCAGGCCGCATCTTAAGAAAGGCGCCTTCACGCCAGAAGAAGAGATATTAATTGTTGAACTCCATGCTAAGATGGGAAACAAATGGGCCCGCATGGCTGCTCAAGTAAGCAAATTAATTGAAGTACTTGATACTTGCATAAGATTGTTTTACTGTTTGTGATACTAGATGCCTATCCAATGATCATGCTTTTTTATAAAGCTAAGGGTCCTGTGCAATAACTAATTAGGATTTGTGACTAGTTACTGCTAGAAGAATTGATTAATGTTTCCTGCTGCTTGACATTTTTCTGCTACCACGCATTTGCTAATTCATTCTGTTGCTTCTTACATGTCATGTACAGTTTAAAATGCGTTAGATATTGTATAACGTCCAAGCTTTAGTCAAAATTATTTAAATGTTAGAAACATATCATTTTTTTGCTCTCTTCAGTTGGCATAGTAGTTGGCCATGCGATAATTCTGTGAGGAATGAAGTATTAGTTATTAGCTTTGGCTGCTCAGGACTTGTAAAACTGAATGAGATCTAGGAGGTAGCATTAATTGTAGCAATCTTAGTCGTAGACGTAGAAGTTTGCTTTTATCATTTCTGAACTGGCATTTTGCAGTTTGCACCCTCCTGGTCCCAACTCCTTAGGTGATTATTATTGCTGAATAGTATGTGAAAATCTAATTTTAGGTTATTGTTTTTTCTAGGAGGTCCGTCCTATTGTTTAGCTCAAATAGACTATATGGGGTATAAGAACAATGCAATTTGAAGTTTGGGTTTTATCAACTATATGATAGCTTTTTCATATCCGCCTTGCTGAACATCACTACTTTGCTCTTCAGATACTTGTCAAAATCTCTTCTGATCTCTGATACCAAATCTGCAATGCTCCAAATATGGGGGTCAACGGACATGATAATCAACATCCTAACGGAATTTTGACTCATCTAAAATTCGATTTAAAATTTTTCCGAGAGCATATTTTAATATCAAACAAGATAACTAAAGTGAAGCATGATCTCTTTTTCTTCCAAATGGATAACCAACCCTAAAGATTTGATAAGTAAATAAGCATACACTTTATAATTTTAAAGTAATTAAGCATGCAAAGTTTTTAACAATTTGAGCTTATAGGACTTTTAAAACTATTACACTTTACGATTTCTGCATAGAATAGATATCAATAATTATTACATTTTCTTTCTCATATCTTTGCTTAACTCTTGCTATTCGTAATTTCCTGAGTTCACTATTTTTAACTACTATGTATTTGTTATGAATCGGTTAAGTCGGCTCACGTCGGCGGCCCGGACGCTGCGAGGGTGAACACCGGCAGCCCGGTGATGGCTCTACAACTAATTTTACCGGCTAAATTAATAATAAGAACTAATTCATTTCTTCCATAATAAAAATAAACATTATATACTTATTTATAGAGGCTATTCCTCTATATTATTTGCATAACATTCTCCTATATATTCTATTAATAAAATATACAAATATAATATTTCCTACTACAAATATTTTTCTTCTACAAATATTCCTATTAAAACTATTTCCTAATACAACTCTGACTAATCTAAACTTGATCCGTGATCCGTGTCCTCATGCTGCTCGAACCCTGCTGACCTGCACATAACATTCCACCCCTCTCGAAAACAACCTTGTCCGCAAGGTTGTCATGCATCGTAATTCCCGAACGTTGATGTCTTATAAACTACAAAAATAAATATGTCGAATAAGTAGCTAATGGTCGTGGTCGATAAAAATAGGGAATGGATGCCTGCATAACATTATATAACCACTGAAGTGTGGTGCCATCAACTCTATCTATATCTTCTAACTCGTCCTTTTGATCATCTGTAAGGTCTTCAAAATATCCAGTTTGACGTAGCTCGATAGATAAAGCCAATCGGTATGTATAAAGCAGCGTGGTGCACTGAGTATCGGTCTGCTTCAATTTTTTCTGGATAGTGCTAGTGAGACCGGCAACGAATATGTCGATAAGTTGTTGCTCAGACTCGAAGCGAATATCATATTTGTATTTGAAAAATTTAAGCCAATATTGTGTCACTGACGAAACTTGTTGAAGATTGCGAAGATCGTTAAGACGTGAATTATTTCTGAGGTCATCTAATTGTTTTTCACAAATCTCATCAAGTTTATCCAAAAACTTTTGAACCATTGGTATAATGGGTATGGACGTAGATAGCTGTTGCGGTTGTTGAATAATAGCATAGGGGAAGATTCATAGTGCTATGGAGGGCAGTAACTTTCCTGAGGTGGTATATGAGCTTAAGGTGATGAGTTAGGAGACCAAGCTAGTTGCTGATAATGCTGTGGTGATGTATAGGGGGCCAAAATGATGGTTGTGGTGGTTGTTGATGGTATTGCGGTGGTGACTGTATGAACCATGGTACATACGGAGTCGGTGGTGGAGGAGGCGGAGAATAATTACGGGACAATGGGGGAACATAGGGCTTTGGTTCTGGTGTGTTCCAGTAGTGGGACGTAGCAATTTTTTTTTCTGGTGGTGGTGGTGGTGATTGGTGGAGATACGTAGCACAGCACAACGATAACGAGGATTCGGGACCGACTGCTCTGATACCAATTTGTTATGAACCGGTTAAGTCGGCTCACGTCGGCGGCCCGGACGTAGCGAGGGTGAACACCGGGGCGGCTCTACAACTAATTTTACCGACTAAATTAATAATAAAAACTAATTCATTTCTTCCATAATAAAAATAAACATTACATACTTATTTATAGAGGCTATCTCTCTAATTTTTCCATAACATTCTTTTATATATTCTATTAATAAAATATCCAAATATAATATTTTCTACTATAAATATAATATTTTCTACTACAAATATTCCTATTAAAACTATTCTTAATACAACTCTGACTAATCTGAACTTGATCCGTGATCCGTGTCCTCATGCAGTTCGAACCCTGATGACTTGCACATAACAGTATTATGTTATGTACCAAGATGGAAAGTTCGAGCCGTGTGAAGAGCCAGATCATTAGTCGAGTTAAGAGTTCACGTTTAGTTTAGATTAGTAAGAGTTGTTTTAGATAATACTTTCATATTGAAAATATTGTATGAGATCATTTAGGAAGTTTCTATTTGGTAGGACTTCTAGCTTAGGCTGGAGTTTTTATTTAGTGGGAGTTTTATTGGAAAGCAGTTCTAGCTTAGGTTGGAGTTTATTTTTAGTAGGAGTTTTAGCTTCGTTATTGCAGACACTACAGCCACAGCTACACTACATCAACATCATCTGCAACCGCCATCTTATGTGCCAAACCACATTTATCATGATATAACTTCTTTTTAAAAGTTGGAAGAGTTTATTAAAAAAGCTGACATAATTGAGATAATGATCAAATATAAGAAGTTGAAAGAATATTTCGCACATTCAAAGCTTCGAACTCTTCGGCAAGATAAGCCAGTGGCACAATATTTGATAGTATTAACTACTCTCAACGCTGATATTTTGAGTAGGAAACACAAATATCAGCATATTTACTGATGGACCCAGTAGAGATATTCACGGGAACTAAAAAAAAAGCAAACAATCACTTCATTTCGCTTCTTTTCACTTGTCTATTGGATATAACATGGGGGATACTTCAAGAAAATTGTCAATGATCAACTAGAGGAGCTCATTGATGTTATTAGACAAGATCCTTCTTCAACTGTTGGAAGCATATTTCATTGGTTATATATCATCATGAAGGCTTTCAACCCTTATTTTTATAGGTCAAACCCACTGCAAGTTTATTCTGCTTAATTGTTCTGGTGGTTTGATTAACATCAATTCTCTAGGAGCTTTACTCTCGCAACCTTGAGGGCATGGTTGTGTTTCAAGGGATGGAATGTTATGTACCAAAATGGAAGTGTTCGAGCCGCATGGAGGGCCAGATCATTACTCGAGTTAGAGTTTAGGTTCAGTTTAGATTTGTAAAAGTTGTATTAGAGATAAATATTAGTTAGAAATATTATACGATATTATTTAGTAAGTTTGCATTTTGTAGAGTTTCTAACTTACGTAGGAGTTTATATTTAGTAATAGTTTTAACCGGAAAGAGTTTATATTTAATATGTGTTCTAGACTAGGTAAACATCTGCTCTATATAAAGAATTGTATTTTTGTTATTTTATCATCATGGAATTAAATGGTTTATTTTATATAATTTAATCTTTGATAGGACAATAGTAGAGTAGCCGGCTGGCCGTCGGTGTTAGTACCGTTGCGTTTGAGCCATTGATGAGATTCGATTTAGTCGGTTCGTAACATATTCGTTCTTTTCTTTTCTCTTTGTATGAGGTGAAGTGCTACATTCTATTAAGGGACAAGGGACAAGGATCTATGTAGCTTACACCTAGTGGGAAAAAGCTTTGTTGTTATGGACCCTAGTTTGAATTATGTGTTGATGGTATTCTATTTATTTCGTGAACAAGACTGCCATTTCCTATGCTTATGAATATTTGTATGGAGAACTTGCTGTCTTACTCTAATTGTTTTTCCTCTTTCCATTCTGGTTAAATATTTCCTGGGCTAACTTGTGCATCTACTTGACAAATACAAAGCAGTCTGCTATTCGGTTGATATACTCTTCATGTAAAAATTCCTCTTTGCATAAGGGGTTCTTTACTTTGAGTGAAAAGTAGGAAAGTGAAAAGAAGTAGTAAAGTGAAAAGTAAAAGACAAGTGGTAAAAAAGTAGTAATATAAAAAAGGGTGATGCTGTTTGGCCCGATCAATTAACCCGATCCGCGGCCCGAACGCGTGGGAAACGCGTTTCCCCACGTGGCGAAACGCGTTTCTGCGTTGGAAACGCGTTTCGCCACGTGGGGAAACGCGTTTCCCACGCGTTCGGGCCGCGGATCGGGTTAATTGATCGGGCCAAACAGCATTTTCCTATAAAAAATGAACAAAATAGTAAAGTAAGTTGGGAAAGTGGTAAGAAAGTATCGTTTGAATTTTTTTGTTTACTTTGGATTATAAAGTGGGATGAGAGTAAGATTTTTTATTTACATATTAAAAAGAATTTAGAAGATTTATTTAGATTTTAATATAATTAAAAAAATAATATTATTTAATTATACATTTATATTTATTATCTTACTTAGTACTAATAATTAAGAAATTATTATTTATTTTATTTGTTAATAATTATATTTATTTATGTTTTAGGAAAATTAATATAACTTATTAAAATTATAAAATTCACTTACTAGTTTTTTAGGAGAAAGTGAAGAAAGTGAAAATTATATAGAGAATGGAAAGTGAAAGGAAAGTCAGGTACTTACTTTTTTCACTTTTTTCCATTTTTTCACTTTCCTAAAAGTAAACAAAAAAACTAACATTTTCATATTCTCACTTTTCCAATTTCCTCTCTAAGTAAACAAACCCTAATTGTAAGCACATTTTCTAGAAAGATCGACTCAATCAAATATCAAGGACCTTTCCAATCTGGCCTACTAGCAAATCAAAGGGGGCCATCACTTCAAATATGTGGTGAGGATGAATCCCACATCACCACAGAAATTTCTTTAGATGTATAGTTGGAGATAGAAAGCATTTCTCTAAAAGTAAACATTCAAAACTACTTTGCAAACATCAAGGAATGAATATTTGCTTCCCAAATGTACGTGCATGGTTTAGAAAGATCTGTAGCACTTGCTTTAGCATATAGGTTTAGTCTTGTCTTGGTTAGATAATGCATGAGAACAGTGTTAGATATTTGCTGCACCACAATGCAGCTGTACAAAAATCGACAGATTTTGGCTAGACTAATTTTTGCTTATGCTGTTGGCTCGACAGTGATTCATAGTCTTCCCATTAATATTATTAAGTTATCTTTTGTTATGAGATGATTATATAGTATTCAGTTTCGGTATGTTCTTAAATTCGTTTTTCATATTAATACTTTCCGTTTACTATATTGTGTTTCGCAGAAAGGAGCTTTTACCCTTTAAGGTGCTCTTATTCTTTTCTTAACCTGTTTCAGTTACCAGGACGTACTGACAATGAGATAAAAAACTTTTGGAATACTCGAATCAAAAGGCGTCAACGAGCTGGTTTGCCTTTGTATCCTCCAAACGTCTCTCTTGAAAACTCGAACGAGGACCAACAAAGCAGTGCAACTGGTGATTTTAATGGTGGTCAACAGAAGCAGATTGAAATCATACACGGAAGCAATTTTGACATTCCGGACTTTAAGATAGACAATTTTATACCTAATCAAGGACTATTATCGTATGGGCCATTTCTCCCAGATATTCCATTCGACAGCATGCTTTGCCGTGGTTTTGGTCCTGGATCCCAGAATTACAGCTTTCTTTGCTCAAACCGTGGTAAGCGTCGTCGAGATTTAGAAACCCTATCATGCGGCTTCAGCGGCAATATCCCTTTGGGGCCTTCCACCTTTGAGCAATTTCCAATCAAGCTCCCTGAAAAGATTTACCAGCCCTTCGCTCTAGGTTTTCAGCATGATCCTGATCCTGGAAGCAAAAAGCTGAGATCTTTGGAAGGTACAATCCCTGGCAGCCATGCCAATATGAATGGCAACTACTCTACTTCCAGTTCCCTCACAGGGACTGTGAAGATGGAGCTCCCTTCACTCCAATATCAAAGAACTGATCTTACTAGCTGGCTTGGTTGTCCTCCTCCACCTCCTCTGGAGCCTGTTGACAGTAATGTCCAGCTACAGCCATCAACTGAAACTATGCAATCCGATCACGTTTCACCTCGGCACAGTGGTCTATTGGAAGCATTGATACACGAGGCAAAAACACGAAGCAGTGCTGTGCTACAGCCATCTGAAAATAGCTCAAACGCTTCAGATAGTAGACCAATTGAAGCTCTAGGAAGTTCAACTGTTAACATATATGAGCCAGACTGGGATGTCTACGGCGATCCAATCTCTCCCCTGGGTTGTTCAGCTGCTTCTATCTTCAGTGAGAATACACCTATGAGTGCCAGTTCGCTGGATGAGTTGTCGACTCTAAATGCAGGTAAGCTCCAAGCCTCATACTTCTTCTTGTCATATGCATTTTATTTTATTATTATTATTATTATTTTGTCAATGTCTTGCAGGTGGAGACTTAATGTTTGATTTAGGTAGAAATGACCCGTCAAGAGTAAATCCACCTCGTTCAGAATTCCTGAGGCCAGATGCTTTGCTTGCATCAGATTGGCTCGAGGAAAGCTTTCAAAATGCTAAAGACACCGCCATGCTGAGTGATAGTATCTCAACACTTTTGGGCGAAGATTTTAGCAGTGACATTACGAAGACTGCTATGGGGGCCTTTATACAGGGAAAAGTCTTTGACCCTTATGGCATCCATGAACAAATGTCTGAGAACCTTTGATTACTGCCATTTGTCAGGATGTTACGATTGTTTGAATTGATGGGACCTTTTTCATCTACCGAATATTGCGATAATTCTGTATAGACGTTACAGTTGGATGTAGTTGTCCTGACTTGCATGTTATGATCATGAACTAGAGTAGTAACTATGGTGTATTGACAATTGACCATTGCTGCAACTGGACCGTCCCTTTTAATGACTCTTTGTCGCTCTATTTTGTTGCAGCTTGTTGTGCTTGTTTTGTTTGGTTTTGTCTGTACTCTCGTTTTGAGGGGAATTTTTTTTCGAATTCATGTATTTGTATCTCAGAAGTTGTTGATGGATATTAGGCAATGTAGATTGTCACTTTTTGAGACTCTTGCTGGTGCAGGCAAACATGTTTTTAGCTGACATTGACCAGGTTTTGTTTGGCAATGTCGCTGATTCATCTGTGGTTACAACAATATCTTACTATGATTAGCATACTCTTGGTCAATGGGACATATAACATTGGGTCTTAATGTAGTTTTAGTCTCTTAGGGCATATGGTGGAATTTTTACCTTCATAGAGGTGTTAGGTATAAATCTCGCAAGTTTTACCATGAAAGATTATCCTTTCTGTACTCGAAGATAATAAAATTTTTGATCTTTAGATCGAATGGCATGTGCTATTTGTATTTATTCAAACAGTCAGATAAAAAGTGAGTCGATTATGAATAGTATCTCTCCCCAAAAAAAAGGTCTTAAAGTTAGACTACAAACGTTATAAGATTTTTTTTTTTTTTAAAAAAAACATTAGTTCTTAAAGTAAAGACTACAAATGTCATGATATTACTTTAAAAAAAAAAAAAAAAAGAAAGAAAGAAAGAGGAAGTACACCTACGGGAAGTGACTATATGCATTTTCCTAGACCCAGCCCAATGTGGAAGGGGTGATTCAGCCTACTTTTAGTCTCCCTTCACAATCGTAACTGTACTATGCGTTGTGCGTAACTAATGACTTAGTTTCACTCCAAGAATATATATATACAGGTAAGTATTGAATCCGGCAGGCCGGCTTGTTCTTGGATATTAATCAAGAGGCTACTTGATCGGTGGATAATTTTGATAATCACATTTTTGGGGATCAAGTGGCTTCTGAACCAACTTCTACTTGAGCGATAGGCAAAATAAAGAAACCAGCAATTTAGTTAAAATGAATCGATATTGGTCGGATTCAATTCAATCTCTTTCTTAAACCCATCGAGCAGTAGAATTGCAGAAAAAGTCCGTACCCCACATGATGAAATCGTAGCCCATACTGACAATACAAGCTGTGGTTTGGCCCGCACAAGTGGTCGTATGGGCCACGCGTGATCCACATGGCTTAGTCGTATGGGTCAAACTTGGATATTGAGCTTGTGCCACCCGTGTGGGCCGAGCCGGCTCGTAGGCTATCTTGCATAGCCCGCATTTTTTTTGGCTGTTAGATGCGCACGTCAGTGCTGCCATTGCTTGCCCTTTTTAAATTATCTATAAATACATCCCATCAAACTTATCAAATTTCACACAATTCAACTCCTACATTCTTATTCTTTTAAAAACTCTAGCTTTCAAAATATATTTACGAGTTTTCTAGTAGATTTAAATTCGATAATTTTTATTTTTAGCATTTTAATTTATTATAATTCTAATTGATTCACACAATAATTTATATGGTTTAGCTATATATAGATATGGATCCTGGATTTAGATTTGATAATGAAACCTTTATTGTGTAGATTTGGCAATGGACTATAGATTGCGTAGGTTTGACAATGGACTCTAGGTTTACATTTAATGGTGTAAATATTTCACTCAATCTTTATTATAGTATAATGAATATAAGTACATATGTAAATTCAAAATATAAAAAAGTTGATGACTATATATAGAAATAGTATACATCGTATGCACCAATTTATGATAATGTAGGAAACTGCTGAAAACCAAGGCATCACTCCATATGATGCTGATGATGATTACCAACCGATCTAAAGTACTATTGAGGCAACACAACAACAACCACAACATCATCATTGTATAATCTAGATATTCATAAATATTTAAAAAGTAGCAGGATTGATATATCAAAAAGCAATGTCGCATGATATATTAACACAACCAGCTTTCACAGTTGCATCGGCATCATGTTTAGTACAAATGCTCACGTACTAAGTTAAAGGCATTGCTTAAGCCCTACGACCTTAAAAATGTGCTTAAGTATGAAAGTTTAGATCAATAGTGAAAGAAAAAAATTAAGAGAAAATATAGAAGATGATGAAGTTGGGAAGAAGCATATGACTAAGATTACATATTTTGATTTTATAATAATAATTATATTATAAATTTAAAGATAAATTTAAACTTAATATGATTATTATATATACTGCACTACTTGGATTAATATATAAATTATAATTATAATTATTCATGTCTTAAATGTCTATGCCAAGGGAATTTTTTTTAAGCCGTCCGTACGGGCCGGACGGCTGGCAGGGGAATGGCTTGGTAGGCCGAACCGAGTTAGCGTTCATCACTACATGGGCCCAACTGACTTGGCGCAAGCAGCTATTAACACGGATCAGGCTGCAGCCCGTAGCCGCGGACGGCTCGATAGTGCGGACCACGACTGGCCTACACCTTCTTCATCAACCTCGAGCTGCAGATCCGCGGCCATGCAAAAAATGGCGGCAATTCTACGCATTTCTCCTCTCACCTTCAAGTCACTCCCGATTCCGCGACAACCCATCCATTCCAATAGCTCCATTTGGAATTTCACCCTAAATTTCTCTCTCCGAGCTCGCATTCCTCGTTTTTCTTCGGTGAATTCACGGATTGGATTTGCGTTATATAGGAGTGGATTCGCTTTGCTTCGGCTCCGAGCCTTCGGCGGCTCTGGCGGCGATGATAGCGGCTGATTTGGTGGCTGAGGTGGGGACGGCGGAGATGGAAGTGGTGAATCTGGTTATAGTGAGAGTGGTTCGAATTATAAGTCATTATTCTTGTGGTAACTTATTGATTTTTTTTTAAGTGATAATTATATTGGTGTTACTATTTTTTTTTTCTTTTCATGATCGAAAATTGCTTACTTGAAGCATGCCGAGAACTTTGCATGGACATATTTTGAAATTTATTAATAGTGCCTCTATTTGCCTAGGAGGATAAAACATACTTGAGAAGTTACTATAATCTGTTTACCTAATGCTGGTTTTGTTTGAAATTAAGTAAATTAAAGTCCATACAGTACATACTCGAATTTCAGACCAATAGGTTACTTTGTTTGATGCACAGTCTATGGCTATGTAGACTAAAATATGTTGATGAGCACTTGAGATCTTGTAAGGGAGTTCAGGGTCTCTTCCCTAATAAATCAAGACACTAGGCTTACAATCTATTTGTTTGTTTTTTTTTTAAATAAATAAAAAAGAGATTGAATGCACTGGTACTTTTTCTTCTTCTTTCTTTTTTGAAAGGGATGTATTAGCGGGTTAGAAAGGTGTTTTAGCAATAAAGTTGTTGATATGCTGGTCAACGTTGAAAGGTAACCAGTTGGTTCATCTACTAACACGTAACTGTAAAGAACATCCTCCTTGACACCCTCCTCTGGCATTTTTGGCATATTTGTTTATCTCTATTGACCTGGATTGGCTTGCCAAAGCCCGATACAAACTACACTAATTTAGCAATCCTAGTTGATCAATTACTTCATAGTGCGCTCCTGGTAGATCATCTAATTAGGGTTTGGACTGACTGTAGTCGATCCAGTAGGCGTATATGCTGGTCACAACAGCTTAGATTTGCCATGGACATGATTAGTGTATTTAATAAGAGTACCTTAGATTCGTTCTTCTATTAAGGGATTTGTAAAGGTCAAATACTATCATGCCCCTTAAATTTGAGGCCGTGTGGCAGAAGTCATTAGATTTGAGGCCGTGTGGCAGAAGTCATTAGAAACATAATTGAGCAATCACCCCATTATCGTGATGTCATGGGTGGATGCCCCAAGCAGTTTCCAGTTGCATGTGCAGATAGTAACTGTGACTTCCCTTTTTCGTATTCGGTTACAAAAATGAACTTTTAGGTTGTGCTGGGAAAATTTTGTGGTAGAAGTTGTATGAATCTTTTCAAAATATAATTGTCATTTCTCTAGACAACTTGATCATAACCATTGGTTCTATTTTTTACAGGATGAATAATAAAAAAAAAAGAACCTAGCTTTCACTCCTAGCTATAATGGCTGGATAAATAATGCTTTTCTTTTCAAATTCCAGACAGATTTCTACACAAATTCCAGAGATTAGATGGTGTTTTGTATTTCCTCTAGGTTTTCAGCTTAAGTTGGACCTGGAATTTTTTAATGGAGGAGGTGAGGCCAGAGGTAGTAGGTCATTCTGCTTGCACACATAGTATTCGAGTGCAGTAGTATGATAATGCAATATCAAAAGTGGTGATAAATGTGTATATATAAATAGTTGAATGTTAGAAAGAATGATAGTAAAGCAACCATAACTATCACAATGAAATAAATATATGTTCTAATGTATGTGTGTTTAAACTTCAGGAGTAGAATTGTGAACCTAGTAATATGATAGTTATACACTGCAAAAGACAATCACTAATAATGTAGATCTGCAGCCCCTCAACCAAGAAGGGGGTAAAGCAAAAAGTTCAGGAAATATATGTATGAACAGAAGCTGTCTGGTTGTTATGTTTATCATCGTAGCATGTAATATATTTTATCCTAGAATGTCTTGTATGTCTAGGATGTCAAGTTAATTCTATATTTTTAAAGATAGCTTTGTGTGGTTCTTTACCGTCACTAACAAAGATTAATGATTTCATGATCAAGTTTAGGGTATCGTCGCTGTTGGTGAACCAAAATGCTTTTGCACGTTGTACCAGGAATCGTTGGATTAGTATCAGGAAATCCACGAATATGTATAGTAGCAATATTCCTCATACTTGTGGTTAACATAGTGGCCTATATCATAAGCGACTAATGTTGTCCATTATCCCCTTTGTTTGAAACTAACAGCCGGACATTTTGTATCACAAGTAAATAGCTGCTTGTACTGGGATGTTACTACTGTGCTTTGAGTAAATCCTTTTGGGAATAATCATTTGGATTGCTTGTAATGTATTTTTTCCCGCAAATTTAAATATCTGTCTTGTTCTTTAGAAAAATGGATTTGCATTTCAGGTACTTGATTGCTCTTGAGAAGCTTGCAGTATTCACAAAATCCTTAACTTCTGTATTTCTAACTCATTGGAGATTTGATTTGTCAGGTTCGTTTTTTTCATTTCCCATTGCCCTTTTAGCAGTTCTGATGATGTCTGCTTTTCCTATTTGTCTCTAACATATCTCTAGTCACCATGCATATATGGAACTAATTCAGGTAAAATAATTTTAACAGTTTTGATACAGTACATTTACGTAATCTTTTTGTTATGTAGTCTGACCATCATTGGTTTCACATCAATGTATTGCTAAAAATGTGTGAATCATGTTGTGCTAGACATTGCGTTTCAGTCTTAGTAGTAGACATATGGGTTGTATAACAAAAGGACGTTGGGCTTGTATAATGTTCTTTTGATTGTTATCCAAGACACCAGGAGTTTTTCGGCATGGGTGGAAAGCATGCCACAGTTACTTCCTCAATAAGAGCTACATGTATAGCTAATATTATACTATATACTAAAAACACCCCCGGTTGCTACAGCAAATATTGTTCACTGAACAGTAAAATTTTTTTAAGCCTACATATTCAAATATGTATAACACCCCGATTTGCAACAGTAATTACTATTCACTGAACAGTAATTTTATTTTATTATTTTTTCAAAAAAAACTGACATACATAAATATATATATATATATATATATATATATATATATATTATATATATATTAAAAGTGATTCCTTTTTTTTTGATAGTTTGTAAAATTATGCCAGTTTATTTATGAACAATAAATCTGAATCCTCATCTCTTTTTATTGAGGATTGCGGTAGCGGCTCTTCTCTCTCTCTCTCTCTCTCTCTCTCTCTCTCTCTCTCTCTCTCTCTCTCTCTCTCTCTCTCTCTCTCTCTCTCTATTACGAAGTGCAAGAGGCGTGCCCGCCTCAGATCAAGGCGGGCGCAAGTGCCTCAGGCGCACCTTTAACAACACTGGATTAGAAAGGTACAAAAAAAAAACTTTTTGACGTTATAGCAAATTGGCAAATTGTGGATACCTTTCCAATTTTTAGATTTCCAGTTTGTCCCGCAACAAGTTAACGTTGTCTAATTGTATTGATGTTTGACTCCTCTGGCTCTTAAACTTTTGGACTATTAACAAATAACAATTGTGATAAATTTAACTCCTAAGCCTTAAAAAGTCTAATGATTGCAAGTCTTGCTAATAACTTCTATGTCATTGACCATTAACAATGCGTATCTATCTTCATGCTATAATTAAAATTGCTAAAACTGTAGTTTGTGTTGGTTTTATTAATTTTTGGATCATTTGGTAAACTGTAATAATTAGCAATTAAAATCATGCATCTTATATGTTATTCCTTCTGTAGTAAATAATCTCCTAATGGCTATTACTATCAGATATCTTATCTTCATGGACCATATCTATTTTAGGATTCCAAAATTCAGTGGAATTCAAAATGGTACCAAGATATAATAGGAAAATGCGTTAATTCACCCAATATCACTTGGTCCTTATAATGCTACTTTATGGTGTGTAATCCATTAAGTATCACTTTGGAATGGGTCTGGACTGGAATCTTGGTTGAGTTATATCATTTGGAGTAGTCGGGTTTCCAATACATGCAAGAAGTAGAAAGGAGTCACGATGGTGAAAGACTATTAAGAATGGATGTGAATGGCAACCCTAGGAGACTTTCGGAAAAGGACTAGGACTACAAAAACAACAGCCCAGAGTGAAAGGTCTACGAGTAAACTCATCAGGGACGTGGCATAGAAGCATGCTGGAATACTAGGATTTCAAGCTTAATCTGGAACTGGGTTGACTTAGGGTCACTGCACAACTTAATTGGCTACTCCACTTAATATCAATGGGTTTTATGATAGTGCTCCATCGAGCCCTAAACATTAGGGGCCCGTTTGGATAGGGTTTTTGCTATTCTCAAAAACACAAGAATTAGCTATTTCCTAAGGGAAAAAATAGCACTAATTCCCTAGTTTACTGGTCAATTGTTGCCCTTGTGGATGCACACAATTTGAAAAGTGTGATACCGGTTTATCGAGTAGTTTCAACATGCTACTTGTAACTTAGTTCTATTTTACACGATAGAACTAACTTTAGAAATAGGCAAATTCACTTGTATCTTATTCTAAAAAGAAGAACAAATGGAATGTGTTGGCTGTTTTTTCTCATGTTGAAAATTTTGCAACGATGTAGATGACAGATCTTGTAATTATCTGCTCCACTTTTATGTCTTCAGTAAGCAGTATTCTTCTTCAGAGTACTTTGATATGTAATTATTCTTTCTGTTGCCAGGTCCTAGGAGCCAATATAACACTGGCATGGAATGTGATTCTATCATTTAAAGCGCACAAAGCAGTTGTTTTGAAATGGGTATGGTTGTTATTTTCTTTTCATAGATGTTTTCCTGAGTGGTTTTTAGTTTTAGTTCTTTGAATGTTCTGAATAATAATGCAAAATTGCTTGCCCTATTTAAGTGTTACTAAACACGTCCTTATAAGTTATATAGCAAGACCCTTATTTTAGGGTCCTAAGATATATTAAATTGACACTAATATCCTCTTTAATAGTTTTTCTAACCCTTATTACTAGCCTTTAATTTAAAGTTGCCGAATTGTTTCCAAGGAATAAGGTGTGGAAAAACCCTAAATAAGAGTTGTTTCGGAAGGAAAAAAAAAAAAAAAGCCCTTTAATGGTACTTCTTTTAGGACCCTAAAATAAGAACTACCTTTTGCTTGAAGAAATACCATCAAAGGGCCTCTGTTTCTTCTGAAACAGTTCTTATTTTATGGTTTTTGGACACCTTACAGTTTCGTCGGCTTCAAATTAAATGCAAGTAAAAAAGGTTAGATAAAGTATTAATAAGGGCATTAAGTCAATCTAATGTGTGGAATGGCTAAAAAAGTAGTAATATTATAATTAGAGGGTCATTATTATTAAGTTTAAAAAAAGGGTATTGGTGAGGGGGGGGGGGGGGGGGGGGGGGGGCCCGGGTTTAGAAAAGTAACTTTTGGGAAAAATAGGGAGTTATCTATCATTTCCTGTTTGATATACTTTCTCCCCTTTATTTAGGCCCTTGTTTAACTTTCCTCCTATCTTTTAATATCGATCAATTTGTTCCCTAAGTTGTTTATTTCACGTGAAGCCCCTCCATCCTTCTCTTTACAAGTGGGCCACTTCGTTAGCACGTCAACCTCCGCCTTATGTTGATCCCCTTACATGGACTTTTATAGCAGATTTTGATGAAACGAATTACTTAACTAACACTAAACAGGGATTATATTTCCTTTTTGCAGCATTTCCAATATAGACCAATTTCCATTAGTGAAAAACAATAATTAATGGAGACTTTTATGTAATAACCTAAATATCTAAGGAGGTTATTGATCCATTTTGCAAATATAGGGAAATTTGCTACAAGGTGCAGTGTTTTGGAAGAATAGATTTAAAACCTTAACAGCCTTTTCCAAGATATGACTGCATACATCTACCCTTTCTAGATCCTGCCTGTGCAGGATTTATTACTGGATTGTTGTTGTTACGATATTAAACCTTTGGAATACCAGTAAGCTTGTTGTTGAAGAAGCATTTTACATTGTGGGATACCTTGACTGCCTCCTTATAGTGCCTTCAATCTTCTTATATAAATTGTTCCACGATGTTATTTGTCATTATATGAAGACGCATGGATGATATATTGTGAACATGTTATGCACTCACATAACCACATGTAATCTCAACTAAGGGTGCTTCCAACTTAATAATTCACATGTTAATTTGTCAAACTTTGCTTTATCTTTTTTCCCTACAATAAGTTCAATCGCTGGACAGAATATATCAGTTTGATATGATAATCAATAAAGTTTACTCTATACTCTATAGCTTAATGTTTATGATAATTGCAGATCCAAATGTTTCAAGGCTGTTTTATAGATGCGACTTTTCGTGTCATATATTCTCTTTCGAAGAAGATATAACGAGGATAAATAATTTATTCCTTTCTGGATTAAGGGTAGCAGTTTAAGTGGATATCCAGAATATCTCATCTCTTTCCATTGACTTGCCATGTCATATTTTCTCTTTCGAAGACGGTATGACGAGGGTATATAATTTATGCGTTCTTTGGATACAGGGTAGCAGTTTAAGTGGATATCCGGAACATCTTATCTATTTCCATTGACCTTTTAATTGAACAAGTAATGCAATTCTATTCTAACTAACAGCTGTAAGCTTGTTTTAAGTGGTCTATGAGGTTGGCTACTTTTCTTTCTTCTTCTTTTTTTCTTTTTTTTTTTATAATTATTCATTACTTAATGGAAAGTTCTTTGTTAAATTTGTTGGACTTCGCTCTCATTCACCAACTTGCAACAGGCAACTGACATTCTATTTTCAATGAAATCTTACATGCGGCTTTGTCTACGTCGTCTCAGTATGACAGTAATGATATATGCCACTTGCATTTGAACATCACATGGATGGGTATTTTATTTTTCTAATTTCTAATTTATATTTTTATGATTTATCTGTATGTTTGTTTATTGAGAAAGAAAATGAGGTGGGAGATGGATGGGCGTTATTATCAACGTCTTCAGTCCAGTTTGAATTAAGATTTGGCAGATGATGTCTGAGAATATTATTGTTATCTGACCAAGCATGGGATACTTATCTAAACTTGTGCCGGATGCTATTATTTCTCGTTTGACAGAAGTTGACAAAAGGACACATAATTGCTAAAAGTCTTCAATCATGTAATGTATCTTGGGATAATTCTATATCAGCCCTTGTTTGTTTGAAACTGCCATATCAGCCCCTGAAAATTCGTTTTTAGGGGCTGATATGGAATCGGTTTCAAAATAGGGGGCTGATATGGAATTATCCGATGTATTCTTTCACCTTGTCGTTCTTCATGCATGGGTATGCTCATTTTGTCAGATTATCTTTCATGGACGTATTATGTACAATTTATACAAGGTAGACTATATCAGTCCCTTATATGTTTAAAGCTGACAAATAAATTTTTCATTTTCGTTAATTTTAATATTCTAAAATATTTATTTAAAAAAATTATTTAAAAAATATCAATATTTTTGATGAGATTTTTAATTTTATGTTAAAATAGATATTTTGATGCTCTAAAGTTCAGCGGGTTAATTAATTGATTTTGAAACTCGCTAAAAATTGGAAACCTCAAAATATTTATTTAATTTTTTTTTTTGAAAAAATATTAAATATGAAAGTTGTAGATTTTATTAAAATCTACAATTTTTATATTAAAATTTTTACTTAATAAAAAGTATATTGGTTAAAATAATTTCGATACGAATATCGAGAGATAAATTGTTTTTGAAAGTTTAAATAATAATTAAATAAAGTAGTTAATTTGGATGAGTAGAAAGAATCTAGAGGCTGATATGGTATTTGCCTTTTATACAATGTAAGGATATAAGATAATATTTTTTAAATTATTTGCTAAAATTTTATCATAATTAGTTTATTTTGTGCAATTTTTATAATAGATGGTACTAGTTTATATTTTACCAACCGATGAGTCTCAATATTTTGTTTGGGTATATGTAGTATATTGACTGTTAGACAAATGTGCATACGGTAGAAGAGATGAATGAAGAGACATGGACGGTTACAACAAGAGACCAATGGCCGGAGGTGTTGGTGAAGAAGTTGGCCGACATGATATCAAGGGCTCGAGGTTGGAATTTAGCAGCAGCTGATGTACATAATATATTCTACAAAACCAAAATGATAATTATTTTCCATGTAAAATTTGGTTCGAATCCCATCGATGAATTGTTTCTAGGGCCAATTGCATATCAGCCCTCCATTTTCTTTTTTAGTGTAAATTAGTCCATAAAAATACGCTTTTGAAAGCTAATTTGTTTTTTTTTTTTTACAAATCAACCCCTCCCCTCCTCCTCCGAAAATGCGTTTCCAGAGAATAATTTGTAAACCTCCAAAAATAGAAGGTCTGATATGCAATTTTCCGTTGTTTTGTTTCTATTTCAAATTTGGTTGGAATTAAAGATTATTTTATTGTAATGAATATATTATTCTTACAAAATGTAGTGGTGTTTGATGAGCATATATCTTCTCATCCTCGCCAACACCATCCTGATCATTACGTGGTTACCTTCTCTACATTGATTCCGTTGTAAACATTGGAAAATATTTTGTTCGGCCTTTATAAAATGATTTAAAAATTCTTTTTTTGACATCTTAATATTTTAAAATAATAACTTATAGTATTATATATTTATAATGATTTATATTTTTCTAGTTTAAAGTGTTCGAATATCAAAAAATATATCTAATAAATTGTTAAATTTATAATCTTAAATTACATTTTTAAACTACTATTCTGGAAATATATTAGATGTAATAACAATATTTTTTAAAGATTTTGATTTTAAAATTACAGAATCATAATAATAATAATAAATTTATCATAAAATTATAAATGATAGATTTTTACAAAATATTCTGCAGAATAGTCTGTAGAATTATTTTTAGCAATCATCCACCTCCGTTGTCACAGGTGGATGCCAGCCTCCTCATTCTTTCTTTCTTTGTTTTAAGTTTTAAACTTGATGAGCAGTAATTTGCATCCAACCTACCATGACGCAACCATGACGTCACCATGACTCACATCTCAAATTTACTAAAATAACCCATACCTAATTATAGTGCGGATTTATCGAGCTTTGACCTACGCAGTCAACCGTATGAGGCAGGCACGGTCCCCACCGTGCTTTGACTCAAAAGGTGTTGTTGTCAGGTGGGGTACGTGGGCCGTTGACGGTATCTACTTACCGTACTGGATCGCCGGATACGTCAACACAGGCCCCGACTTGTTTGACTTTCTCTCCTTATTTGACCATTAAACTATTTATATTGCAACGAATCCGAGACTCAATGCCATATTGAACGAGAAATTAACATTTAGCCGTAAAGATTTACAACTCGGTCTCTCCTAAACATAAACGTTTAGTAGTACGCTTTCAATATTGTCACTGTTGAGTGTGGAGAAGAATCGGTTCAGTTTCAATATAGTTTGCGTATCGAATCGGTTCAGGTAGATATGATGGTATCGACCAAAACCATAGTTTTCATGTTAAAAAGATTTGTTAAATAGGAAAAAAAAAAAGAAAAAATGGTGCATATTTGATCTGATTTTAAAGAACTTGCTATAAAGTAGGTTGAATCTCATTTATATAAACCTTTCATTGGGCGACGGACTGTCATAGTGGATAGATGATAGTTCAGGTACCCTCATCACACGAATTCAAATACACCCATCAATTTCAAGTCCTAATTGGACGAGTGATGATGGTAATACACACATGCACCTCCTCATGTGTGGCATGAGACTTCGCTCAAATATTGGACCCATAATAATCTCATTCCGGATAAAGTCAAGACCGAGATTAAGGTAATGCTCATTTCTCAAAAAAAAAAAAAAAAAAAAAAACCTTATGAAAACCCTTCATGTTTAAAACAATGAGGTACATGGGTGCTATCTGGCAGGATTCAAGACTCATCTATTTAAATTTGTATTTTAAGGGTACTTTCCTCATGTTGCATACTTAAGGGGGCATATAAATGTGATTTTAAATTTGAGAGCACATTTTGATAACTTTAATTATGAAGATTATATTTTGACAAAAACCCTTTTTATTTTTCATAATATATGACATACGTCACCATGTCAACACAAACATTTTACATATATTTGGAGGAATAGAGTTAGGATTCCACAACCTAGCTATTTTATAGATGGATACACTGATACTTCTATCTATATTCAATTTCAGAGTCATCCGTATGAATCGAACCACGACGTGTACTTTATAAAGCATACGTCACATCGCTAGTCCTAGATGTGTGGATGAGAGCTTAAAAAGTCCAAATGGCTAAATTAAATTTGATCATGCATGTTGAAATGAAAAAAAAGGGTCTTTTGCAAATGAGCCCTCCACTTGCAAATTAGTCCTTGGTCGGGCTGATGTGGCAACCACATTTAGCCTGACTAGGGGTTGATTTGCAAACCTTTGCAATATTGAGTGTTGATCAAGCTTTTTGTTTTTTAAAAAAAAAAAACCAGAGTATTTTTTAAAGAATCTAGAAAATAATGTTTCTACTAAAAAATATAATTATTAAAATTAGGAGTTGTTGAGACTACTGATATACTTTAGCTTCCCAACCATATAATTATTATTATTTTTAGATATCAAAGCAAACTCCACCACCCATAACAATATGTTTATTGTGCACAAATTTAATCTACCATGATTCCTGAACGACGAGTAGACCGAACTTCTCAATCTACAAAATCTTAAGTATCAGATAATAGATAAAAACTCGAATAATCTTAGCTTCAGATCCACCGATAAAACAATCACTTTTCCCGCAAAAGCGCTAATCAATTACGGTACCTGGAAGCTTCCTGGATGGAGTTTTTGCTTGCGCAGGAAGTCACCAAATGAATCATAACATCATTAATCCTATGATGATATTCTCTCATTGTTAATGATGAATTCAGATATTTTTTTAAAAAAAAATTCTGCATCGATTATTCTTAAATAAAAGAGTGAAATTATCCAAGGCATGCAGGTTATAATAACACGAAAATCGAAAGTAATTGAAATCTTCTAATCTCAGACTAAGAGAACAAAACCAACAGCAAAATTAAAAAGAAGAAAAATAAATTGAAATTGAAGGGCCAATCGGCACCATGTACATCACATGCAAACTACCCGCACCATGCGCTGTACAACCACATCCTACCGATCGGCATCAGGCGGCTGGTTATAGAACAACCCATAACCCAAAAAAAGGAACTCTCTTCTACATGACTCCCCACGACTCGAGCGTAGGGAAGCTCGGAAGCGGCTCGAATTCGAACCCGACCGGCGACACATCGACCGCAGCCGGTCCGACCAAACTGGTGAGCTCAGAGGCCTGAACCGGCGTCCGGTCTAGCAAGAAAGCTGACGTGTCAAGCGTTGGAAGGCGGGCGTGTGGGATCGACGAGCCGATTCCGTTTGGCCGCTGGGGCTCCGGTTTAAGCGCCGGTTCCGTGAGGTCCGCTTCGTTGAAGCGCACGCCGGTGATCTGCTGGACCATCTGTCGGAAGTTGGAAGCGTCGGCGGTGATGAAAGTGGTGGTGGATTTCTTGGATGCGCGAGATTTGCGCTTGCTGACTCGGCCGGTCGGGTCGGAGAGTACTCGTCTGGACCGGGTTGGTCCGGCGGAGGGGGAGGGAGAGGGGTTGGCGAAGTGGAGGTAGGAGGAGGAAGTGGGGGAGTTGGAGTGGGAGTTGTTGTTGGAGTTTGAGGAGCCTTCGGAGATGGACATCTGGAGAGCGCGAGTTAGAGCTTCGGTTTCGCGGGCGAAGTTGTCGGATAACCAGGGGGTGTAGGTCCATGGATTCTCAGCCGCCATTGATATCTATTCAGGAGCTTTCGGGTTTTATCTCAGTGAAGTATTAGTTGGGCGAGAGGATGGATGGGTTGGTTGATGGTGGAAGAATGGGGAATGGGAAGCAGAAAGATAGATGATATAGAGGATTGGAGGTGCAGCATGGGAATTAATAAGACGGTGGAAAAAACACGTGTCAGTGAGGGCAGTAGAACGACGGTGTAGGGGTATTATGGGAAATAGAAATTTAGAAAGAAAGTGAGGAATTTCGATGAAGTAAATAAAGATGGGGGGCGCGGGGAGACAGAGGTTGATGGTCAAGCAACGTAGACGGGGTGACCACGCGGTGTGCATGCATGGCTCAGAGGCTCAGACCAAACGTTTTCCTACAACAACTTGCAAGAATGTATGTACGAATTTTTATTTTCATTTTTTCCCCCTAACAACTATCACATTCCACTAAAATAAGACTAATTTTTTTAAAAAAATAAATAATGACAATGTCTCTTATTTATACAAATTCCCAAGCTTCTGTAATTATTTTAACATAATTTTACTAACCAACTGAGTCTTTACTGTTTTAGTTATTTTTTATTATATTCTTCTTTTTTCCCATGGCTATGGTGGAATTTTATAGCGAGAGATATTGGCTTAAAAATTCTTTCTATCGGATTTTAATTTTGTCACATCAATATGGAGTCCTAATTAAAAAAATAGTGTCGATAACATACACGTTGCCTCCTCACGTACGTTGTAGGTTTTTATATGGATATCGAAACTATAATAGTTTACTTCTACATAGAACTAAATTAGAAATAAGAATAGAATTTGTTTCTAAAAAAATCCTTCTGCTTTTGCGGCTCCTTTCGTTTCTATATAATCTTGAAAAATAAAAGGAAAAATGAGAATAGAAAGAGAATTAGATGTTTGAGGGAGTAAAATAAATTGTACAGGATAAAATTGGAAAAATCAGGAAGAGTGAGACGAATCAGTAGGGGTAGTGCAGTAGCAGGAGAATGAAGTAGGGAAGGTGGTGTCGCCAGCGGTGACGGCAACCCCATCGTGTATCACCGTCATGTCTACGTGTCAGATAACGGCAGGGCTGGTCGGACTGTGACACCGTTCTCCGCCTCCTTTCACTGATCGCGACCCGGCCGATTTCAGCCACAAGCTAACGCTAACTTTTATTTCAGAAAGATTAAGCTCGCTAGCTGCTTATTATTAATCCTTTATAAATTGTACAATATCCTTTTAAATTAAATTTAATATTATTATAGCTTATTTTAGTAAATCTACTAATGTAGGATTACAGTTGAAGGGTTAACAACCGGTCCGCATCGCTTCTAGAAGGTTGACTTATCTGATTTCCACACTGAAACTTGTCTACAGGTCAATCGCCCTCCACGTATCGTAGCCGTCCGAAAGAAGAAACCGCGCCTAAGTAACGGGTGAGATTGGACTGCAATCAGCCATGACGTCCGCGCTGCAATGTTTCTGCATTCTTTATTCTATATTTTGATCTTTTTTTGCGATTTTGATTTCCTTAGTTTTAAAGTTAGAAAATTTGTTGACGTATCCAGCGCGTCAGCATTCGGTCAGCAGTTTATTTGTTGTTTGGTAGGGATATTTAAAAAAAATATCCGATCCGAAGATCCGTACGGATCCGATCCGATCCGAAGAATTTGGCTCAGATCTATCGGGTCCATAGGTCGGGTCGGGTATAAATATTAGATCTTATGTTCGGGTAGGGTCAGATCCATGTCCAAGTCGTCGAGACCCTCTCCGGGTGTGGATTAAAAGAATATGAGGACTAACTTTGGTAATATAGGGTCAGACCTGACTCGTCCAAGATTGGTCGTATTTTAGTTATATTGCTGGACTAAAAAGAATACGAGAACTAACTTTGGTAATAAAGGGCTATTTGCTTAAACTAGAATTGATGGAACTAATAAAATTGGAAAGTGGGATTGTACTTTTCTAGTTATTTTGTTATGAGAAGTGGTTGAATGTTATTTATTTGGGTAGGAATTAGAGGATTGGAGCTGGAAAGTGGAATTTTTATTTTGTTTTGAGAAATGGATGAACTAAGTTTTTCGCTTTTTATTTGGATAGGAACTAATAAGTGAGAAATGAGAAGTTTATCTTATTTATTTATCTTCTCACTAGCTTCTAACTTTTTACCTCCCCATTTATTATTTACTTCACACTTTCTCTCTTCAAACTAGAAGACCCTTAAGTTACAACAAACAATGCCCTTTGTAGTTCTGATGTTTAATTATTTATATAATTATAATTCTTTTGTTGACTATCATGATAAAATTCTGTACATAATCCGTTCACTTTTATACGATCGTCGTTATAAGCAACCAATAAATAGTACCGACTTATATTTTACCAACTGAAAAATTCTAAATTTCGATTTATATAAATCTGAATGTCCGTATTACCCTTCATAATACATAAAGTATATATTATTTACATCTTTGCCGGTAGAGTTTGAAATTCAACTCAGATATTTTTATTTTATGAGATAAAAATCACATATTCTAATCCATCTAGATATCATGGGCGTATTATAATATGTTTTGTCTCTTATTTAAGGTCATACTTATCCTATTGCGGTTAAGTAAATTATTAATAACACAGCTCAGAAGAGCATATTCACAGGCACAAGTCAAACAATAGTACTTTATCGAATCTTCAGCACCATAACTTAAATATTTGTTTAAGTATATTCTTTAAAAAAATAATAATAAAACCGTTTGTCTAATTACTTTTGATAGGGTCAACAAGTGTTAAAAATAAATTGATTGGGTCAATTATAGTAAATAAATTGTCTTTTTTTCGAGTCTAGGCTAATTGTTTTATTTATGTTTATAAAGTCTTCAGTCCTGAGCTACCCAATAATAATTAATCATCGTGGGTCACCCATCTTTTGAATTTATACATACTCACTCGTATGATCGTAAAGAGAAAATAGAAAGTCAGAAAGGTTTTCTTCACCTCTCGCCAGCTTTTTGGATCCCTTAAAGGATAAAAATATTATGTAAAAGAAATTTAAAAAGAAATTTGAATTATTTTTATGCGTTTATGGATTTTAATTACCTTATACAACTCATTCTTATCGTCGATAATAATAAGCGTTTCTCGGACAGTGGATTTCGTGATTGTGCTATGTAGATTATGATTATTTGCTATGTGCTGTGTAGATTATAATTATTTGCCGCAATTATTATACTTCATCTTTCCATTTGATAATAAAAAAGAATAACATCTTCATTTCTTAAAATGTGTTTTCTTTCAACTGTGCATTACACCGGTTCATTTTTTTTTGGAGTTATAATTTTTTTACAAAAAATCTAAATGATATAAATTAATTTTCTAAATTTTTATTATTTTCTACTACTACTACTACTAAATTTTGATTTTTTTTAATTTTTAATATAGACACGTGCTTAGCACGGGTCGTACACTAGTATATAATATTTTATATAGTTGAGATAAATTTAACCAACAATAGTCTAATTATCTCAATAAAAATTAAAAAAATAATATTTGAGTATACATTATATTAATTAACACTTAACACTATGTACTGTTAGTATTATATACTATTTTATTTTTCTAAAAAAACATAAATATGAATACATTTTATTTTTATTTTTTGGACATTTTTTTGACGTTTTCGATTCTCGTCCGTATGTATTCACATAGTGCTGATGTTAAATATTATACAAAATAAAATTCGACGTGTTAGTGCTTTATAAGTATTTTATGCATGTGACATATTAAATGCTTAATTGGTGGAAGAATTTCTAGGGAATTAATTTATTTGTTTTGTATCATCAACACTAGATTTACAATATGTGACTTTCAAATTTAAATTAACTATTTTATAGTATATATTAGTTCACAATTCAAAAGGATGTAACAGATATGTCTTTAAAAAATGGTCTTTATCAGTCAAATGATATGGCCAAATCACAAAGATAGGCTCCACTAATTGGTGGAGTAGATACCAAATGCTAAACAAATGTTTGGAAATCTATAAATTGAGGGGCAAAATCAACTTTTAGGAAACCAAATCATGGAGTTGTTAAAGGTAGGGATGGCAATTGAACCCGAATCCGAGGCGATCCGATCCGACCCGAGGTAAAAAAATCCGAATCCGACCCGAGAAAAAATTACCCGAATCCGAACCCGAATTTTAAAACCCGAACCCGAGTCGGGTTCGGGTCGGATTCGGGTTGGACTGAAACCCGACCCGAATCCGACCCGACCCGACCGATATGTATATATATATATATATATATATATCTATTTACATATAATATATAAATACAATATATTTAAAATATATATATTTATAAGAATATTTTTGTTTTCCTTTTATTTAAAATATTTTCTTATTTTATATAAATAAGAAATATATTTTTTAATAATTGAAATTCTAACATAGAGTACTCTTAAATAGACTAATGATCCCTACAATATCTACCCATAGATGATATGGGATAATTTCTTAACTCAACTCTTAATGGGCTAAGCCCATTAAATATTGAGATTTAGATAATTGTCCCATATCATATATGGGTTAAATATCGTAGGTTCTTTAGTCTATATAAGAATCTTTTATGCTATAATTTTGATCATTAAAAAATATTTTGTATTTTGTATAAATAAATATACATATATATAAGGTCATGTTTGGTTTGGGGGTAGGGGTAGTAGTTACATGGGTAAAGCACTTACTCGGGTAACAGGCCGGTAACGTCTACCCTTGTTTGGTTTGCAGGTAATGGTTATCCAAGTAACATTTACCCGTGTTTGGTTTGAATGTAACAGTTACACTGGTAAATTATAAATAATAATAAAATATAAATATAAATTATAAATAAATATTAAAAATATTAAATAAAATATCAAATTAAAAGTTAGATAAAAAAATTAAAGAAAATAAATTATTAAATAAAAATTTAAAATTTAAAAAAATATAATAAAATAATATATAAAATATAAAATAGAATAAATATTAAGAGAGAGAGAGAGAGGGGAGAATATAAAAAATAAATATTAAATAAAAAAAAATAATATTAAATAAAAATATTAATAGTAATAATAATTATAAAATATTAAATAATAATTATAATTATAAAAAATTAAATAATAATAATTATAAAAATTAAATAATAATATTATAAATTTTATATAACTATATTAAATAATAATAATAATAATTAAATAATTATAAAATATTAGATAAAAAGTTAGATAAAAAATTTAAAGAAAATAAATTATTAAATAAAAAAAAACTATAATAACATAATATATAAAATATAAAATAGAATAAATACTAAGAGAGAGAGAGAGGGAGAGAATATAAAAAATAAATATTAAATAAAAAAATAAATAATATTAAATAATATATTTATAGAAATATATTAAATAAAAAATAAATATTAAATAGTAATAATAGTTATAAAATATTAACTAATAATAATAATTATAAAATATTAAATAATTATAATTATAAATATTAAATAATAATATTATAAAATATTAATAACTATATTAAATAATAATAATAATAATTAAATAATTATAAATTATTAAATTATAAAATATTAAGGGTAAAAGTTACCCTGGTAACTTGGTACCCACCTATTTAGGTGGGGTACCAAGTTACCCCTTTTTGGAGGGAATTGTTATCCACGGGTAACAATTCCCTCCGCACCAAACGTGGGTAATAGGGTGGTAAGTGTTACCCGAGTAACACTTACCACCCCTTTACCCACGAACCAAACATGTCCTAAATATCTAAACCCGAATCCGACCCGAATCCGATCCGAGTTAAACAAATCCGAATCCGACCCGAGAAAAAATAACCCGAACCCGAACCCGAATTTTAAAACCCGAATCCGAATCCGTTCGGGTCGGGTTCGGGTTGGCTGAAACCCGACCCGACCCGACCCGTTGCCATTCCTAGTTAAAGGTCATAATTACAAGGCATTTGGAGTATGATTACCCAAATAATTTGTTGTTTTATCCAAAGGACTTAGCCATCAAGAAGAATGATACCTAATACACATGATAATAAGAGTTATATATGTATATATCCTTGATTCGCGTCGTATAATTTTAGTAACATTTATGTTTAACATAACTCGCCAGAAACACTCTACAGCAATACTACAATAAATTACTAGTAACATGATTATACACCATTAGCAATATTGTATTATCCGTCCGAAATATTCAATTTCTTGTCGGGAACTGAATTGTCAGGTGCTGACTGAATGTTAGCAACTATGTACAATAAATTTTGGGTTGAATTCCCTGATCTTAAAAAAAAAGGAAATAAGAATGTTAACAAGAGACTTTCTAATATTTTTGTATAATTAATGAGTAGATAATTTATTATGAGTAAATAATAAAGTACAATTTTTAAAGATAAAAAATTCTTTCTTTTAACAATATTATTTGGCTGATTGATATAAGCATGAAAAGGAATAAGAATCTTAGAAAGATACTCTCCAGCATTGTTAAACCTAAAGCCTTCCCATGCCTTCCAAATTGAGGGAATCAAAAGGACATAGAAGCGTTTAGAACTAGAATATAAGTATGAGTATACAACGAGTAAAAATAGTTACGGATTTCTCGCATTTAGAGCTGAAATATAAGTATGAGTATGCAGTCGGTAAAAGTTACGGATTTCGTAATTAGAATTGGAATATAAGTATGAGTATGTAGCCACTAAAGGTTGCGGATTTTCTTTTTTTTTCGGTCAAAAAAGGTTGCAGATTTTCTAACCCAATCTAGAGTTCAAGTGATCTGTCCATATAGGATGGGAGAAATCATTAATGAACATAACAAAGTACTTACTCATGGTGAACCCGAGTGTCGAGCCCGAACCGAGTCTTAGCCCATGTTGGCTATCACTACATATCGATTGAAAATAGTACGCGTTAAAATAAAATCTTTCTCAACAAGATATTGCTGAAAGTTGAATCTTCTAATCTATCTTTTACAAAGAATATATCATACTTTTTTTTCCATCTTGTAGCTCATTTTACTTAATTGACGCTATATTTTGGGCTGTCTCTATTTGGATCCCCATTTGTTCCTTATTTTCTAAAAATTAAGTATCATATTCTGATGTACTCACCATTAGGTTCTTTGAACTTTCCATTAATTGGATTTATTTATTTAATTTTATGGGCGCAATTTGGTGATTGATATTAGGAAAATGCTATACAACATGAAACGAAGCACGAAATTTGTCACAACACCGCAAGGAGAAATGCATTTTCCATGCGGTTCTGTAACAAATTTCATGTTTGGCTCAGTGCGGCCAAGCACGACCTTTGATATTATCCATCTCAATGTTTCCTTAATGTTCCAAGATAATTTTTTGTTAGAACTTGAGATATCTGTGGCTTCTGTTACAATGAATGACAAACAAAATCTAGGATTTAGACAGTGTTTGGATGAAAGAAAGAAAGTAGATGGAATGAAAGAGAAAGAAATATAAATGGCGTTAAAGTGGTAGAGAATATTTTTTTTTGGATTTTACAATGCTCATCCAAAAAATCATACAATAAACCATACAGCATACGTGACAATATTAGGACCACATATCACAATATATATATTTATAATTTTTATAAGTTGTACGGATTACGATATAAATATACGGACCACGAGACAAATGTATTGTATAGTAGATATTAGTAGTGTGTGATTTAATGTATAGTTTATTTTGATGAGTATTTTTTATTTATTTAATTTGTTTGTATAATAGAAGGAAAGAAAGTGAAGAAAAAATTAACTATAAATTGTCGTTTCGCGTAGACCATGTGGTCCTTGAACAATGGGGAACGCGGATCCGCCGTCCATCAAGCATAGCATGTATCTTGAGATAATTTATAATTTTTTCAGCGGCTTATTTGATCTATTTTAAATATTTTTATGAAAAATTTTGAACTACAAAATTATAAATTTTGATGTGATGTATAATTTTGTAGTTGAATATTTTTCGAAAAAATATCTGACCATGTGCCCAATGTTATCAAAACCGGACCGTCGCCGTCGTCGTGGCCCCGTCGCCGTCGTCTCCTCGTGCTTTATTTGATTAAAGTTAGTAAAAGTTAATTGTAAGACTTTTCAACTCTTTTGTGTGATGCGATCACTTTTGATAAAGCAATAGCAAGAATTCTTGACTTTTTTTTTCTTTTGCTATTTTTTTAAAGTAGTATGGGAGACATAATAAAAATACGAGAATAATTACTGTATAGAAGTAAATTCAACAGTTAGAGCATGTGATCCATTATTATTGAACTTTTATTAAATGCTATTTTAGCCTTGTTGTTTAATGATTACAACATGCATAACAGCTTAGAGATTTCGAGTAGAAGAATAATGTAGTTATATAAATTTGTAAACATCTTATTTGCAACCGGTTCAACCATCCGATTCAACCGGTCCAACCGGTTGAACCAAACCCGGTGACCTATCGGGATCGACCTTCGGTCCAGTTCTGAAAATATTACATGTGCCGAAATAATGATCAAAACTTTGGGTCAAATAATAACTGTATCTTTAAGCACCTCAATCTTCCACTCACGTTCTAATTTAGGACACTAGATCAATTGGGCTTGGTCTGGATTTACATGGCCGAACCGATTCTCCTGCCCCCAATTGTTTTCGTCTTATTTCTCTTCAACGAAAACTCTCCAACTCCAAGCCGTAAATCTCGCTGTACTTCTCTTTTCTCCTCAATGACTAAACCCAAGCAACCAGCGGCGGATTTAGAAACACTTACTAGCATATTATTACTAATATAAATATGATATATTATAAGTTATATTTCTAGATAATTTTTTTTACTTCGTATATTTTAAATAAAATTACCAATACTAATTTTATTTAACTTATGGTGTTTGTACGTGCTCATTAATATAAGTTATCAATTAATTAATTCTATATAAATATGTTATGTAGAACAATTTATACTAATATTAATAAAAAAAATTAAGCGAGAATTTAAAAGTTTCTGTTGTAAGTAACTATATATTATTATATTTAATGAATATAGTTATAACTAATTAAATTTTATTTTATATATTTTTATTCTTTTAGCTTAATCATAATATATGCATGTCTTAAAAAACTTTAACAAAATATAAATATAAAGATATATGTAAGTTTATAATCAAAGTTAAATTTCTAGGAATGATTATACATGAATATTAATACATAATATAAATATGTAGACAAACAATTTTTTTTTAATAATATGACATTGATGAGTTATATATTCATGTTTAAAGTGGAAATAAATATTTAGTTATTTATATAACGGTCCAGATTGCATCTTTTAAGATATGATCTAGACCGTTGATCATGATTAAGATGTTTGATCCAACGGTTTATGACTCACCTTTTAGATGATTATTCTCAACGGAGAATATATATATATATATATATATATATATATATATATATATATATATATATATATATATATACACACACACATGCACGCACGCACACACTAAATTAGCCATTTGTCTATTAGATTAATTTAGATTATTCAGATAAAGTTAGGTATGTTAAATTACATAAAATTTGAGTGGTAAGTATTTATATATTTTTAAGTACGTAAATGACAAAATTTTTTATAGTTCGCAGGAAATAGTAGAAATCCTAATACAGAGCCAGAGGGCCAAACAAAATAGATGTCAGCCCAATTAGCTTCGAAGCCGCAAATCGCAATCCTGTGTATAAATCAATCTCATCGCCCGTTTCACCAACCCTCTCTCCAGACCATCTTTTTTCCAGGCGACTGAACCTTCCTCCTCCCCTGACTGCTCCGCCTCCGGCTTCCGATCCCGCTGCGAGCAAGGATATCACCGCCTTCCTGCATCAGTTTCACAGTATTGCGGTATTTGAGTGGGGACATTGACCCCATTAGCTATATAGATCCGCCCAGAACTAAGCTTCGGCAATGGAGATCGACAGTAACGTCGTCACTGCCGCCGGAGAACAGAAGTCACCGAAATTCTCCGTCAATGGTATTCGTAAACCCAACACCCCCCCACTCCTCCTCCCTATTTTTATTAGTTTCGTTAGTTTCTTAGCATTATATTGTCTTTAATTTGCAGTTCTACAACTCGTCAAGACCGCGCAGATGCAGCATGGACTGCGGCACCGCGATTACACTCGCTATCGGTAACATTTCGTACTTATTTTGCGAATCTTTGTCATGACCTTTAGTCAAATTTTATGTTGGGACATGTTAATAAGGCCGCACCAACCCACTGCCACGTGGTTTTGGAATTGATGATGCTTGCCAGTTTTAAAATTGTTGATGAATTCTTTTTTTTTTTTCTCCGTTATTTTGTTAGATTTATTGCTCGATTTAGAGTTGATGGGGTTGTATTTTCTTGCAGGAGATACTGCACTGCGCGATTGAGGAGGCTTTACAAGTCACTGAAATTTACGCATGGCCGTGGTAGATTTACAAAGAGAGCTATAACTGAGTCCACTGTGACGGAAGTGAGGTTTGATTTTGATATCTATGCATGATGTTAATTCTTTTGGAGAATAACAGATAACGATGCAAAATATAATCGATGTGCTTGCCCCATAGTTCGTTATTTGCATCAGTTTAGTAGACATGTCTTGAGTTATCTGCATCATGTTAAGATGGTCAACAAGGTACTCTTGGGACAACAACTGGTACCAGTTGCACATGTTTGCAGAAAGTGATCTCTTTGTAGCCACTGACCTATTGTGTGGCGGAATACGTACATCCATATGAGGCTTGTTTCTGGACAGGATAAATTCAAAACAGGATAGAACTCATTTTAGCAAGTATTATGGCATGGAATCAATTGTCCGAATAAAAGGCAATGCTTTTCCTTTCAACCCTTAATATAAAATATAATAACAGCTAACATTTGCTTAACAGAAATTATATTAGACGCCACATATAGAAAACCATTGTCGCATGCATCAACGGTGAAGAAACTTTCACCACAATGACGTCTTGCTATCCGAGATGTGATTAGAAACGATTTCTTCATGTCCTATAGCGGTTTTAAAGCCATCGAGTGTCCTCCTATTAAAATACTCTTAAAGTAGTGGGATAAGTAAAAAGGAAATTCAGTGTTCACCTGGTTCCATGAGTCATTCTTTATGTGTCTTTATTATCTTACCCTAAGTCCTGTTAAGAGCAGAGAACAATGTGAGGATTCTTTCTAAGGATTTACTCTCTGTTTATATTAAAAGCACAATCTAGTTATTATTGATATAGGAAAGAATATAGAAATATTTTGGCCATGTTCTTGAACAACTGGACTAGACTTCTAACCTCACTTAAAAAAGATTTATGGTCTCTGTTGAACGTATAACCTATCTACCTGCTATTTAGTTGTCCATAATTGCTTCAAATTCTAAGAGTTTTCATTATATAGAGATTGCAATAGAAAAATTGTGAAACGTTTGTTTATTAAGGAAAAAGTACTAACTCTAGTAGTCTAATATCATAACGGAACATGCATATCTTTTATCAAGGTTTAATGAAACATGTTCCAGAAGCCAAATACTAAAAAGAAGAATTAAGAGTAAGATTTTCAATCAAAAGATTAAATCGCAAAAAAAAAAAAAAAAAAAAAAACGCATAAATAAATTAGAAACTCCAAAACTTGCGCTCTTGATCCTCAACGATATAATGAGGTTCTTGCTCATTATCCAAGTAACGGAGAAAGTGAGAAAAATGTCGACAATAGCGATATTTTCCTCATTGTGTTCTTCTACTGCAGCATCACATGATCTTGCAGGATCAAAGGAAACAAAACAAAAAATAACGTAGGTTAAACTTTCTCTGGGATTTCCTGATTCTCTAGAAACACAACATTAGGAAAAGGAGTATGATTAGATAGTCTAGCACATCGTTATTGAATACTCAAACCTACAGGTGGGTCATCGTGATTTTGGTGGGAACTGTAAAGCCACAGTCACTAGAAGTATATTCTAATTGTTTGTCCGTCTCACTCTAGAAAGTATTATTGAAAGCTATTTACTGATTAAAATGTAATTATCTAAAAGGGCATTTGAATGTGATCTGTCTTAAGATCTTGCTGGAAAAACCTGAGGTATGCCGATCTATTGAGATCTAGAGCTGGCGGAGATGTTCTTCAAGAAAATGCAGACTACCTTTTATTTCTTGAAAAAATGAAGATTATGTGTAAAGGTGGCATGGATGTTGGTTGCTTATAAAACCAAGTGTCTTTATTATGTTTTACATAGTATTATAGGTTTCCCTTTCAAACTGTTGATCTGACAGTAAACATAAACGCGAATAGGTTTCTCCATGTAGTTCTTTATGTGGCTGAAAGAGCTTGGAGCCATGCTATGGAGAAGAGATCATTGCCTGATGGACCAAATGCCAAACAACGTATTTATTTGATTGGTAGATTGAGGAAGGCAGTTAAGTGGGCTATGCTTTTTGCTCAGTTATGTGCTGTGAAGGGGGATTCTAGAACATCTTTGGAAGCTGAGGTATAAATAAACGTGCCATTAAATTGCTAGTGTCTATGATTTTTGTCCTTTTTGACACATTGTTGTTGCTAATATCCAGGCATATGCGTCTTACATGAAAGGCACTTTGTTATTTGAACAAGATCAAAGCTGGGAAGCTGCACTGATGAATTTCAAGAATGCTAGGTAATCTATAAATTCAATCGTACTATGCCCTTTGCCATATGATTTTCTATCTTGCTAGTCCAGAATTTTCGGTTGTTATAACCAAAGCAATGTTTACCGTGCCATGCCATTTCGAGTTTTGGTAAACTCAGATATTGAGATTTGCCAACCCGTGCAAAATCGTGCAATTTATCAGAAACAAATTTAAAAAAAAATTAAATTTTATAAGATTTATTATATAAAAAGGCTGCCGAGCCAACAAAAAAAAGAAAAAAAAAATTGTGCTGGGCGGCGCGGTCAGCACACACACACCGTGCTGACCGTTGGCGGCACAGTCTGCACAAACACACCGTGCTGACCGAAACGGTACGGCATGGTCTGAGACGACTCGGTCAGTGTTGACCGAGAAGTCAAATTTGAACCAAAGTCTTCTATTTCTCTGTGTATTGGATGATATATGTGCTTGCACGTTGCTGTTGGACAGTGGAATGAAACACAATCTTTGAATGAAATGCATGCAACTCTGGATGAAATCAATTGTATCTATCATGTCAGGATTCTATTTTCTAATTTCTATAGGAAATCTATTTCGATGGGATTGGAATAGTTTGACTTCAATTGGAGAGAGAAACGTGATGACAATCATTGCCACATATCTAATACTAACATAAGGTAAAATTAACAAAATGCAAAAGGAAGAGCAGCAAGCACATACTCTGAGGAATTCCACATTAATTTACATTTTAACTGCAAATTGGTATCTAAACCTTGATGTTATAATTTAGAGAGCTGATTCCATCAATGTTTTTTTATATTTCATAACATGCATTATCATTTAAGAGGTCAGAGTAATGTCAATTTTAAGCGGAAAACCATTACTATAATATGCTAAGACTAAAAAACATGGATGTGACCTAGCGCCATGATGTGGCATTATCAGAATGTGATGAGTACGAGGCTCTAACTTGAGCCACTGGAATGGCCTTTTCCCTTGTTCAGTATTATATATAGCCTAAAAGCATGAGGAATGGGTACTAATGATACAAAACAGGGAAATTTTAGAATTTCACGAGTATCAATTAGAAATCTAATATTTCTAAGTTTTTTAGCTTTTGTTTTGAAAGAAAAGCTTTTCAACATAAATCGAGTAACAAGTCATTGTAGGTTTGATCATTACTTCTATTGTCTTGCTTGTATTTGTTTTCTTTATGTCGTTGCTGGTATGCTGAATGATTGGTAGTTCTGCAGGGCAGTCTATGAAGAACTTGGCAAATATGGCAGCATAGAAAATCAGGTTTTATGCCGAGAGCGCGTTGAGGAAATTGAGCCTAGTATTAGATATTGCCTGCACAAAGTTGGTGAATCAAACATAGAAGCTTCTGAACTATTAACTATTGGGAAAACAGAAGGCCCTGGTTTAGACCTTTTTAAAGCCAAAATAGAGGTATACTT
The DNA here is from genome assembly GCA_002076135.1 of Xerophyta viscosa. NCBI lineage: Eukaryota > Viridiplantae > Streptophyta > Magnoliopsida > Pandanales > Velloziaceae > Xerophyta > Xerophyta viscosa. The sequence goes on along the minus strand of MJHO01000061.1, from coordinate 398,851 downwards.
ATTAACAAATCTACTCTTTCTATGTATGTCCTTATTTATGTTATGATCTTGTTATTTCTTTTATATGCTCTACTAAGCTAAGAAAAATGAGAAAATGACATAACATATATACTAGTTTTACTTTGTAATCTGCGTCTGATCTTCTATAAAAATTCCAATAGATTGTGTTAAGGCATAATACCTTTTTTAGCACCAGAACTTAATAAAAATGTGCCTCTATAACCCTGAATTTTAAACTGTACTCGCGATAACCCTGAACTACGAAAAAACGTCCACGATAACCTTACCGTCAGTTTTTCCGTCCGCCGCCGTTAATTCGCTGATGTGGCAGTTTTTAAATTATTTTTTATTAATTTTAATACATATAAAGACATATTTGTCCCTCCACAAAGTTAAAAAAAATTAAAAATTAATACATATAAAGAACTATTTGTCCCTCCACAAAGTTTATAAAAAAAATAAAAAATTGATTAAAAAATAATTTAAAAACTACCACATCAGCGAATTAACGGCGGCGGACGGAAAAACTGACGGCAAGGTTATTGTGGGCGTTTTTTCATAGTTCATGGTTATCGTGAGTACATTTTAAAGGTCAGGGTTATAGATGCACAATTTTGTAAAGTTTAGGGACTAAAAAATGTATTTTGCCTTGTGTTAACTGAAAGTTGGTATACACCTTTCCCTTGTTTCCTTGTTTGAGATATATGTTATCAGACTTTAAGTAAGCGATGCTCAAACTTTACCATATGTAGTAACTAGTAAATGAAACATCCCAATGTACAATTCTTGGCTTATGTTGAGTTAAAGCAGCGGTTGATGAGAAGTATACTTTTGGTCCTCTTTGTCTGAAGCTGCAAGTCTACCTGTTTCTAGTGGCATGACACTTAACTCTTTGAGAAGTACTGAAATATTTTTCCTTAGAAGATTCCTTTTTCTATATATGCTTGCACAAGAGCCAAAGTTACACTTACACATAAATATATTACTTTTTATACATTAGAGGCCTTTTCGTTCAGGAGGTCTTTTGTGGGAAAAGGCTGCATATCGTTTTATATAATGACAACTTACAAAATCCTTTTAGCTTCTGGAAATGGGAAGGACATCAATCAATGCAATAAGCAGGAGCAACTGACAAAATATAAAAGAAATTCTAATGCTTGCTTTGGAAAAACTGAATTAATCCAACAGAAAAACTTTGAGATTTAGGAAATTGTAGACCATTTTGCATGCCATATGTAGTTGAAATTGGCTAGTTGCTTTGTAGGGAGTTATGAGGATGAAAATAAGGCTGATGGCATGTTAGAATTGGGAATGGGTGTACAGATTACAGTTTAATGTTTAAACGTTTCTTAACTGTTGCTGGATTGGAGGTGAAGATTACAAGATCACAATTATTACTCCCAAAACAAGGGCCCTCATAACCATTACTGGTGTACTGTAATGGTTTTGGTACGATTATCCTTATGAGCTCTTTTGTTCCTGTAGTAGTTACACCTTACATATATACATATCTAAGCTATTTTGCATATAAAGTTTCTTGAGACGACCGCTGCAGAAAGTTCGGATAAAGAATAGAATAGTCTAATGATAAGTTAATTACAGTTGGTCCCAGGCTACTGATGCTAGACAAGGAGTTTTCTTATCTAGTAAAGGATATTTGAGCGCATCGTTCTCCATTTGACTGAAAAATTGATCCGTTAAGATATTTGGAGCACAAGATAGAAGTCAGTGTAATGATGATGCTTTGCCACTTCCTGAACATAATTCCCATTGGGATCTAAGAGAATGAATCTAGTACATCTTCTTATGTAGGTCGTCTCCCCCATATTTAATTGCATTACCTTAATGACAACTGACAAGTAGCATTCTTATGATCAAGATGTTGAATAAGGCTGTGGCAGAGAAATAATGAGAATAAAAAGATGTGGTGGGGAGAACAACTATAAGAGATCATATAGGGGCTCACGGAGGATCTCAAGAAGATATGCTCTCACAGAGGATCACGGAGGCATGCAACTTACTTTTGCGTAAAAACTTTTAGTTTAGAATTAGATGCTTAATGTGTGTACTTATTGGGCTACATTTAAGAATCATCTCAAGTCCTTTTCTCGTGATTGACTAAAAGTAAATGTTCGTAATGTCAGTGATCGTATCGACCTTTCGAAAAAGAAGGTGTTGGTCAGTATAGGTAGATGACACATATCGGTGTATCGTATCACCCAAAATTAAGTACCTTTTATTAAAGAATTAAAATAATATTCATAAAATTAGAAATGTACTGATATCGATACATATTGGGCTCTGACTCCTTTTTTCTTTAATTAAACTGGTGTCGGACGATATCTGTGGGTACTGGTTGGTATTTAGGTGTCACCATCAACAAATACTGATACTTACCGGCAGATATGTGTTGGTATCGACAGATACTGCAAGCCATGCTTTTGAAATTGTAATTGATCCTATTAATAATTTTTGGGAGTCGGAATCCGTGAACATGGTGAATTTGTTGAAGTTATTTTTTATTGCACCAACTACCAAATTCTTGCTGCAGTGGTTTCCAATATGCTGCGTGTGTACTTAATGAGGCATGCTACTTCCACACATAAAACAAGTTGCTAATATTCAGTTCTTTTAACCAAATTTAGTTCTTATTTTGTAGTTCCTTTTGACTTTTTATTCTTTTGAAGGACCTACTCATCTTACTCATGTTGATTGTCAATGTTTAGGCTGTTATGGCTGAGGCAAGATCACAACAGGCTGCGTCAATGACTGAGTTTTATTGGCTTGGTCATAGGTTTCCAATCAGCAATGCTAAGACCCGGGTAGCTATTCTGAGAGGTGAGTGGTGTTCCTTTTTCTTGCATTGTCCTTCAATTTTAGTTCTAAGTGAAAGCGTCACATTTCCGTACTTTGCTTGTAAGGTAGGTCCCTAATTTTTCCTTTGCTCATCTGGTGGATGCTAATAACTGTAATTGCTGTTATATACTAAACATTTGACTCTCTGCCTTGCCCTCTGTTAAAATTTTGTGGTTCAGCATATGTAATAGTATTCTAGTCCGTAATGGTCTTGTTGTTAGCTATGAATGTAAAACACCGATTTTCTAGACAATTTCCTTTGACCTTTGTTTTGAACACTTCTCAATGACAGAGCAACATGTTTCCTTGAATATCCATATTTACTTTGTGAAAGTCTTTCTTATACATCAAAATTTTAAAATTCATCTCGGTCAATTAATAATGCACATAAACACCTGCGGATTGGACCTTCTGCAGTTGGGTAAAAAACTGCACGCAATCATGTTCTTACATTTTCAAGGATAAGGTATAGTATTTGATTGATTTTTGAAATTTTGTGTGGATAAAAAATAAAATAAATCAAATTGTGTGCTTGAATGTATGATTTTGTATGTTTTTAGTTGGGCATTTGCACGTGGCTGAATCTGTAAATACAACATCTTCTGCGAGATATGTTGAGAACATCTTGAGTTTTTTTTGTAGATATTTTTTATTTCTTTGATAGCATTTTTGGTTCAGATCTTCCATTAAGAGCATAAACATTAACAACTATCCAATATGATTCTGGCCAATGCCTACCAGACAAACTTTAGGTTTTGTCATTATAAATATGTCTTGTTTGATAAACCTCTAACTTTTGGACATCATCTAATCTATTATTTAAATAACCAAGATGTATATGACATCTTGGTTATTTCATGTTATACATGTTTCTGATGTTCTGGAGTAATGCTTTTGGATGGATGCTTTCTACTCTTAGAAAGGAACAATGTTTTTAAAATTGGGCTGGGCACCGAACCGGCTAAACCCAGTGGTTAAACCGGTTTCAGTTATAGCCAAGCAAGAGCAGTGGGAACACGGTTTTGTTCAGCAAAAGTACTTGCTAAACTACTTGATTGGCTGATACTATCACAGGCAGCAACTATTTAATTGTTCATAGAATTAAAATTAACCTCGAACAGAGTTTTATTTCTTTGAAAATTGCAAAACATCGGGCTCATGTAATATGAAAAAGAAGAATGGAGTGGTGAAACCCTATATCTTGCTGGCTATGGAGGATAATGGCAGAAGAATCGACTAGCAAATCCTGGTGGCTATCCAGGTAGGAGGCGTGAATCATGGTGGTCGCTGACTTGAGGAGCGTGAGAGATCAATGTCTCAGAATGGAAAGGAAGAGGAGAGAAGCAGCAAGATTTTGGCCCATTTGGATGGCTGCGGACAAGTGAAAACGCTCGAATAACCGATTTATAACATTTTTCTGCCCCAACCAATGAACCATTTCTGCGACTTCATCTGGGTTGGGAGGTTCAACAGCAAAAAAGTTCCCTCATGCTTTCTGGACCGGTCCATCGGCTGGTTCGTGGGTGCACCGACCTGTCGTTTGGTTTTGACAACCATTGAAACGAAATATAAATGCAGTCATACCTTTTGAACAGCTTTGTTCTTGTTTTCCTAAGTGCATTCAACCTGAATAATTTCATCTTTCTTGAAAACATCGATCAGCTCAGGAGCTGGAGAAAGATCTACAGGGTACTGCAGCAGATCTACTTCCAGCAGAGAAAAGGCTTGCCGTGTTTGACAAAATATTTTCAGCATACCATGATGCACGAAGCTGCATCAGAAATGATTTGGTATGTCAGAGTAGTAGATAAGTTCATTTTTAAAGTTCCTTTTGCTAGTTTTCGTCACTAACAGAATCCAGTGTAAGTGATGACTAGATTCATCTGTTCCTGACATTTTGTCTAAATTTAGGCTACTGCAGGCAATGCTGAGGATGTCAAAGACAACTTAAATGGACTTGACAAAGCAGTTAGTGCTGTTTTAGGACAGCGTACAATAGAACGGAATCAATTGTTGGTCAGTATTGCTAAGAGCAAATTTACAAAGCACAGGGATGACAAGAATGAGAGGGCAACAAAGCCAGAAGAGCTTGTTCGCTTGTATGATCTTCTAATACAGGTCTGTAAGTTTTCTTAATCTCGAAAGTTTAAATGATTTCCAATGATACTCTACGTGATTTTTTTGATAGATGTCTTTTGATATTTATGTAAAAAATGGAAAGTAATTTCTTCTTTTTTGGCTGAAATTTTGACAGAATGCAACGGATTTATCTGATTTAGTTACTTCTGGAAGGGATAGACACTCTGAAGAAGTTGCATTCTCTGAGGAGCTTCTTTTCAAGGGTCTTATTTTTCGTGCTGAGAGGTCTACCTTTTATTCCTGTGTTTTGTTAAGTAGCCGTAACAGATATTAAGATTAAATTGGTAGCCTTCCTCCTTTATTGCATATATATCTTTCAAATTGGAATATAGTAACTTGGTAGTTGTCTAATTCTAAGCATTAGCATGTGGTTGTGAAAAGATTTGTGGGATTCTCCATAGACGTAAAGGTCATGTTTCACTTCCGTTAATAGATACAATTATCAGCACTGTTCTTAAATTAAATGACCTCGAACAGAGTTTCATTTTTCTTAAAAAATTTTAGGTGTTTCTACTTGGCGAAATCCTACAGTTCCGCTGGTAAAACAGCAGAGGCTTATCTCTTATTCGGGCATGCTTGTAAACTTGCCGAGACTGCTCTCCACGAGTTACAAGAAAGGAATGATCCTGACAAGGTATATCTCATAATTTGTTGCTGACTCTCTCCTTTCCTGGAGAAACATAGTTTCTTGCTTTTCGAGTTTGTTTTGAGAACAGAAACATAAACCTCAGCATTATCTATACGGCATTTGCTCTTTGGAGAAATCATGAATCTTTGCTTGAAAACCTGCTTAAACTATTTCCATAAGAATTTAGAGTATGAAAGGTTTCAGAATTTCAGTTCCTTGTATCCTTTTGGTTTTCTATATGTTCGCCGATAATGGTTTCTTGGCATTTTTACTTCATTGACTATATTGTAGATTTCGAAGAGGAGAGCCTGTACTGGGATATTTTTTCCCAGTAACAAGTTTTTAAGAGGAGAGCCTGTACTGGGATATTTTTTCCTGCTTTTTTCGTTTACGTTTTAATTTTGAGACCAACTGTGCTATTGAATTGATTGTTCGACTCTCCGACCTCCTAAGTCACATAGCTTGCCCTTCTATCACTGGGTTATGCGCCTTTGCATGTAGTACCTTGGATTTTTACACTATGTTATGAGGATTCTGTATCAGCATCCGACATGTTAATAACTTTCACTACTCTGGCAGGCTTTGATCAAAGATTTGAAGGCATTATCTGATAGTTGCAGATCCAATAGTTGTATAGAGCATGCAACAGGAATAATGGAAGAAGAGAAGATTCCAGAAACACTCTCAAAAGGGGTCTCAACAATGTCATTGTCAGGGGATGCAAAGAAGGTGAGCTTGCATCATGAACATTGTAATTGGACGTAATATATTTTACATACAAAGAAGAATGGTAAATTCTTTTCTAATGATGTTTTTTTTTTCTTTCTAAAAGCATGTTATGTGGCGTTTTTGGTTTTTTTACCTTTTCACTTTAGTCCTCTTTGTCTTTTTCTTTTTTGGGTTTTGCTCATTCATGATTGCTGCTTGATGGATGTGCTTATGCATGTTGAATGTCAAACGCAAGTAGTCTTTATACTTAAAAAGGTTTTGGTTCCAATTTTTTAATCATTTTGGTCCATATAACTTTTACGAATTTTCATTTTGGTTCTCAAACTTTATTATTGTTGCTCTTGTTGTTTTGTACCATTTTGTCCAAGCCATCCGATCCCATCTACTTTGTAGATTACGGCAATTTTTTTAGCAAAAAATTAAGAAAGTAATAATCTCTGTCAATATCTTTGTTCCAGTTTAAAATGGAGGTAATCATTCTATATATACACTATGTGCATGGTGAAAGTAAAGTCATAATGGGCTTACTAAGATTCTTTATCCTATCTGCAGTTTGATGTTGGTTGTCATCCATAATGAGTAATTAGGTGTTTTTATTTATTTATTTTTTTCTGTAGCATCTGAATTTCTCAATGAATGATTCATGCTGCAGGAGGAAAAGTTCCTTTTGGAAATGCTAGATGTGTATCAATCAGCAGTTGGCGACAGTAACACAAAGGCCGTTCCTCGTATCGAGCGCTTTCCTCCGCCATTTCAATCCATACCCTGCAACCCGATTGTGTTGGATATTGCTTTCAGCTCGATTGATTTCCCATCTCTCGAGAACAGAATCAAGAAGGATAAGAAGGGCATATTCAGCAGATTATGGAGATAAATTGAAGTCAATCTCACGCTTTGCCAATTGACTGCATTTATTTTATATATCCGGTCAGGATTTGCTTTGTGGTTGCTTGAAGCTTAAAATTTTGCAACTTATTTTCATATTCATGAGACTCGGCCGAAAGGATTAGCACAACAATAGTCCAGAAAAAGAACACCTTCACACTTTTTGTTTTCTAATCCTAGTAGTGCAAGAATTATGCTTTCATGTGTAGGATTGCTAGTGAGCAATAATATTTATTACTTACGATATGGGATGGGGATTGGTGAAATGATCCGTCTTCACCATTTTGTAATGTTATTGCAGTGTTTTTCAGCAGATATATTGCTCTTTGGCCAATGATGATATGTCGACTAAGTTGATCTGATTTAGGTTTTTTGGCCAACGATGATACGCGAGGTTAAAGTTTTAATCTGATTTAGCGAGGTTAAAGTTTTAATCTGATTTAGTTTCTTTTCATCTAAAAATAAAGGAATTTCTCTTTCCGAAGCGGAAAAAAAAAAGCATTTTTCCCCTCAAATTGAAGTTATTTCCAAAGTTTTGCTTTGTTATGACTTGCGAGATGCATGTGAACGCATGTTTTTTTCATTCTAATGTCTTTCGGTCAATCGTGAGCTATGTAGGGCTAGCTTGAGGTTACTAAAACTTCTGGAGCTTGAGCTTAGTTTAGCTCGGAGCAAAGCTTGATAAAAATTTCAAAGCTCACATCAAAGCTTGAGCATACTTGTTAATAAATACATCCTATTATATGTAAATATAATTTGAAAATATATATACTCCCTAAATTAGTCAAAAAAAAAAAAAAATCTAACCCCATCATATTTGAATCGACTTTAGGGACATAACTTCCATTATCTGTAGCCTGACATCGACCATGCTCGAATCTGGCTCATCCGAGGACCAACTGAGATAGATCTTAAAATGCAATCCCACATTAGATCTCATTGCCCATAAGTGAACACACTTAAGCATGTTCGCCAAAATTAATTAGATGAAAGCGAGTTTTGAACTGAGTTCAAATTGAGTTCTTGAAAAGTGATGAGCCAATTCTTAACATTGACACATGTGCTCGTTATATTGTAATGTCATATTTATATTTTAACAGTCTATATAGATGAAAATTTCATCCTTAACGACCGCTTTGATACAATCATGACTATGAACTGTCTCTCGAAATATTCATCACATATTTTGAGGGAAGGTTTTGAGTGTGTTAAAACCATTAGGGATCTTGAAGTATAACAGTACTGTTGACTTCCGTCCATGCCTATCTATGGCTTTGATGGTCGTAAGAATCAGACTCATAACACCCTCCGGGGACAGATCCTTTCTATTATATATCTTCCAATTTTTTTCAATTTAAGATAAAAAATTAATATCTATACGTATTTTTTGAAAAAATTTGGAATACGAAAGTTATAGATTTTGATAAGATTTATAATTTTTATATTCAAAATTTTTCTAAAAAATATTTATAAATTAAATATTTTGGAGCTCTGAATTATTACAAATTTGAAATAGTTTATAAAATCGATTTATACTCGTTAAGAGCTTAAAATTCAAATAAGTATTTATAAGTATTTTTTTTAAAAAAAAATTGAATATAAAAATTATAAAATTTAATAAAATTTATAAAATAAATTTTTATAATTTTTATATTTAAAATATATCTAAATATTAATATTTATCATAAATAAAAAAAGAAATGAGGAATGCAGTACTAACGGTCACTGCCTTCCCCAAATTTTTCCCCCTCTCCATAGTACTAACGCGGAACGGTACGCTACCCGTCACGTCACCCCTACCGTTATCATGCTCCGCCGCCACCCATTCCCCTCCGACCTCGGAACATTTTTCTCTCCCGTCGAGGCGGCGATGATGCCCCTTTGAGAGTCGGGCGCCCCGGCGATGAAGCCGGCCGATGGATGGTCAAGATTGCTCCTCCTCGCCAGAGGGGATCGCGGGTTTGGGTCGGCCCAACCTTATTGAGTGGGAGGAGTTACAGCAGGAGCTCGCAAGATTTTGTAGCCTCTCCTCCGAACTCGACAAAGCTACCGATCGCAAGCAGCAACTCGCCCGTCGCTTGCAATCCGTAATACAGGTATGCGTCATTCTGTGTAATTGTTGTTCAAGCAGTGGATCTTGTGGACTTAGCAATTAGTTATTGTATTGGAGAATTAGAGCATCAAATTGTGTAAGGACAGGTTTTTATTGACTTCCATAGTTTCTATTCTGCTCAACTTGTTAGCAATCATCAGCAGGTAAGGACGGATTCATTGCGGCAGTCTAACGAGCTTGAAGAGATGAAGCAGAAACTTCAGGCCAAGAAGGTTGTCATGTCAGAATTGCCGATACGCACGAAAAGGTTGTCAGACGAATCCAAGAAGAAAAGCGAGGAGCTGTCTTTTGCAACCAGGCTCTTATTGGTGTCTGGAAAGACTCTTTCTGCAGCCTATGAGCATTTGCAGGTACTTGAGATAGATTGATGTCACTACCTTTTTGCGGGATGATTCGAAGTATGATGTTTGCGTTGTCTCTGTATAGTTGTTCGTACTTTCGTTATTGCTTATTATTTTCTCATCCAACTGAATATTACAATTGAGAAGAGTGCAATCATTGAAATTTGACATATGTTGCGGAGGATTTTGTTTCATCGCTTGCTTCAAAGAATAGGCTGATGCTACGCTAAATACTAATATATCCGTTTGTTATCTTCGTGCCCATTCCAACGAAAACCACTATATGTTCTTGGTAAGTGATTTTGTTATACAAATTTTGTCAGAAGTATTTGAAAAGTCAAACCATGATTTAGTCTATACTCCTACGTCTTACGTCCTAACTTTGTGAAATTGCAGTTATACACATGTAGGCAGCACAAGATATTTGGTCAATGGTATACTATATATCAATATTGCATTAATGGTCCATCAATTTCAAATGCTGTGTTCTAAGTTGACTAGAGGAATTTTAATTTTGTAATGCTGGGTCGGTGGGCTTCACTTTGAGGTGAAGATATTCCAGAAATGTTTAAAGTCACAGCATAATCAGTATACGTACTTATGATTGCATAATATGTATGAATCTAGGGGGAAGGCCATGGTATCACTCAAAGTTTCACGGTTGTTTCAAGTTGGTCACACCTTTCAAAACTTTTCAAATTGGTTTTTATTTTACTTCATAAGTTTCATATTAACATTTTTTTCGTGCCTCATCGTAGCGGACTTGGGAGAACATCAAATGACCATAAAATTTGAGTGACCAACCATGACATTTATCTTTGAATATATTGACATTTTCCAGCATAATCGACATCTCTACGTAGCAACTGCTCTTGGAATTCTTGATCGTACGCTAATATCACAGTGAGGGGTAAAGCCCGGGGTGTAAGATGGTTAAAGCTAGTGGTAGTGGCTGCAAAGGGGCTTGGTTTATTCCCCATCTCCCTCAGTCAATTTCTACAACAAGAGGCAACTGACACTTGGCGGCTTGGAAACTAAATGCTGAAACTCATACTTTAGATTGATAAGAAAGGATTTAGATTTGCATCTCTTGTACTACATCACCACATGTTATACTTTTATTTTACTCTTACTGCCATGTTATGCATGCATGGGTCATGCTTGTATTATGTATGCTCGGAGTGTTTTGTTGTCATATGAACTTGTGTGACTGCATATCCGTGTGTTTGATTTTTCAAGCCAAGGGTCTTACGAAAATAGTCTCCTTCGGGATATGGTTGCGTACAGTCTGCAGAGGGTCCTACTCTTTCCAGATTCTGCTGCGGTGGACTTGACTGGGTTGTTGTTGTTAATTAGTCTATAATGTTGAGTTTGTACTTTATTGCTTATTACCAAAACTGTACAAGTCATGTCATAAAAAATCTTCTGTTTGGCGACATAAATAATTTTTGAGAAGCCTGAGTTTATCTCCACTATTGAGCATTTTTCCAAAACGAAATAGCATATTTCATGTAAATAATTATTGTGCATTGTCTTCCAGCTTAATTTTAGTCAAAATGCCTCTTAAGTGTATATCATTTTTTGATATTTCATGGAATGCTCATCCTTTCCCGCCCAGGAAGCTAATCGATTACTAGCAGTTAAAAGGGAATATGGTTGTCTCAGGAACATGCAGAAGATGCTAAGAATGAGACAACAATATATTGTAGCTCAACTTGCATCATTGTATCCTGTGAAGACCTTAACTAAACAATCTCCAAGGGAGAAGGTTGATTCATGTTCACTTGGTAATGCACAATATTCAATTTGCTTGCACAAGTGCTATATCTATTCTTGCGAATAGAGAAAAGAAACAAAAGAAAAAAAGTAAATTACTACCTGTCAAGTGTGCATTTGTGTGTGCTATTGGAATTTGGCCTATATACAATGTTGGATGCCGCACAGATTGCTAAAATTCCCTAGTTCTGCTGCAGGAAGGGTCTTCTTTATGTTGAGCTGTTGTCCCTTTGATTGTTTAGGTGAAAAACATGCAACTAGGTGGCCACAAGATTGATTGAATTTGTGATGAATGTAAGATGAGCAGCTGATAACTTTCTGTGTTAACTATGCAGAAGAATATCCTCTTTACATTGACTCATTACGTGTTATTTATCGAAGTTCAAGCTGTATAAAGAAGTAAATCTTATATTGTTTGTTAAGAGAAATACTATATATTTTCTATTTAGTAGTTTTCCATATTGAGTCTTTCTATTTTGAGTATTCCTATTTAGTATATTTCTTAGTTTAGGATGAGTCAAGTCCTATATATGTGTGTATGTTTACAATATAAGTAAAATCGAAATATCATCAATTAATCTCTTTTTTATCATGGTATCAGAGCCAGATTAGCAAACCCTAACCGTCACTCTAATTGTATTCGTCGACAGCGCTGCCACCACTGCAGAAGAATATCCTCTATACATTGACCTATTACGTGTTATTTATTGAAGTTCAAGTTGTATAAAAAAGTAAATCTTATAATGTTTGTTAAGAGAAATACTATATTCCTATTTTATAGTTTTCCATATTGAGTCTTCATATTTTGAGTATTCCTATTTAGTATATTTTTTAGTTCAGGATGAGTCAAGTCCTATATATGTGTGTATGTTTACAATATAAGTAGAATCGAAATATCATCAATAAATTTCTTTTTTATCATGGTATCAGAGCCAGATTAGCAAATCCTAGCCGTCACTCTAATTGTCTTCGTCGACGGCGCCGCCGCCGCAGACGCGACGCTGGAGCAACCCACTAACCATCGAAACAATCATTCGAGTAACCCATTAACCATCGAAACAATCATTGGCGGCGGCGTTGGAGCAACCCACTAACCATCGAAGCAATCATTGGAGTAACCCATTAACCATCGAAACAATCATTACCACCGCGCTATAATGGTGGTATCTCTCTCTTCGCCCTTACGGTTGTCTTCACCGCTATCTTCTCCGGCCGAGCTCGCCGTATGTCGTCACCACGCTCCTGGGCGTCCTCTTCCGAGCTCATCGCCACCTTCTCCACCATCTCTCTGCAGCACTGTTTCTTCGTCCGCAGCACTGTCTTTGTCCGTGCTGCTTCTCCGTCCGACGCGCTGCTCAGAGCTCGTTTGTCCATGCCGCAGTTTGTGCCATCCGTCCCGACGCACCACTCCGCGACTTGTTGCAATCTTGTGGCACTTTTTCTATCAAGCATCATCATCCTTGTCGCCTGACGAAATGCCTCAGTGAAGTCCCGACGTTCCGTCGTCATCCGTGCTCCAGCATATCATCCGCTTGCTCCAGGTTGTGATCACATCACACGTCCTCCAATGCCATCGATATTCTGTCATCGATCCGTTCAGTTGTCGATGTTCCGTCATAAATCCGCTGAGTTGTCAAGATGGCGTTCCGTCGTCGAGTTTATTCTAGTAACTTGAGTATTCAAACTTAAGGTGCAAACACCTTCAGTTTGAGGGGGAGTCTTAAGAGAAATACTATATGCCTATTTAGTAGTTTTTCATATCGAGTCTTCTTATTTTGAGTATTCCTATATAGTATATTTTTTAGTTTAGGATGAGTCAAGTCCTATATATGTGTGTATGTTTACAATATAAGTAGAATCGAAATATAATAAATCTCTTTTCTATCAATGTTTTCGAATAAAAAATATAAATGCAGTTTTAATGTTTGATTAAGAAACTATTAAGGTGAGAAAGAAACAAGAATATAATAGTATGAAATGCTTGTTTCGTCTTCAGTGTATCTTTTGCGTAGGCGGACATCCTTATAATAGATGATCAAAAGTGCTGCTTGTTTTTCCTCGTATATTCATCTTTGCTGCGTGCCATGTTAAGCTTGGATTTTTCATTCTTGTTCTTGCATTAGCATTGAGATAAAGCTTTTTTTTTTAATTAAATGTTTTTCAGCGGAGGCGGCAGCATCACCCTCACAGAAGTCATTACTAACAATTTAGGTCTACAACTAACTGTGATTTCTATGAAAAGATTAAATTTTTTTGGCAATAAGGAGGAGGTTCAGAAATCTGCAACTGTTTTGGGTTATGTTGCACATGTAAGTTGTTTTTCTTACGTGTAACATTCTAGGAGTTAACTTTCTTAATCCTATGTTGTGGCTTAATTACCTATTTTCTTTACAAAGGAATGTTACAACTGCTTATCTAGTTCCATATATGTTGTGGCTTATCATGCTTCTTCCCCTGTTGTATAGGAAGCATTGCTTATTGCATCTTACATTGGGGTCACTCTTAGATTTCCCTTGCGGTTGGGTGGTTCCCGTTCATATGTTCTTTGATTATGCACCATTAACAGAGTCCACATCATCTTAGTCAGCATCAAGCTATATGGATGTGACTGCGGAGGCCACTGAGTTTTTACTTTTTTTGGAAGGCCATGACACTACAAGAGCAGCATATGCAGTATTCTTGCTGAACAAGGTAGCTGTCAATGAAGTAGCATGCTTTTTCATTTTGTGAGTAGAAGATTCAAAAGAACCTCTTATCACCATTTTTAAAGTATCTTCTTTCTTTTTGCTAATGCTAAATTACTTTCACAAAAAAACCACCATATGTGGTCTCTGAAGTTTAGCATGGAACTTTATTTACTTATTTGTTTATTTTAAAAGAAGTTAATGAATACTGTAGCGTAAATTTATGTTACGTCATGCCATACCGTTGTCATTATACGAGTCTTTTTTCCAACTGTTGTACTGCTTCTGCCTTTCCTACTTGTTATTGCTTAATGTTAATTTAGATTGATTTTTTATGTCTTGGATTAGTTATCATAATGAAAGTTGATAATTTGCCATTTATGGTAATATAGCATCCTTGTACTTTGACAAATTTTCCTTGTTGATATTCTAGAATAGCTTTTCTTCTTAGTTGTTTAATAACTTCGATCACTTACCTAACCTCATATAGGTTTTCCGTGTAACGCAGACATTTCTACTATGTATAATAAAAATACGAAAACAGGATTAAATTCCATAGGGTAGTTTGTATGAGCGGACCTTACTAATCCCTTTGCTGCTGTCAATCCCCCCATTCCTTGTTTTTAAATGTATTTAATCCCAGTCAAGGTGCTAAAAACCGACTTTGCCCCTAATACTGAATTAACGTGACCATCATATTAGTTAAGTATCCTGAAGTGTTTTCAACTCAAATTTTTAGCTTTATAATACTTTAGAACACTTTATTGATATGATTGAACGCTTCAGCATTTAACCAATTTTAAATTTGAGGGAACTCATCCCTTTGTTCGGCATGATCGGCCTAGATCGTGCCAAAAGTGGGCAGGAGCCCAATCATGCAAAAACCCATTTCACGTTTTAGGCACTAGGGATTTATCGCACCCGAAGAGCATTCAGGGAGAGTTGAACCTCTCCAAAAAGGGTTATGATTTATGAAGTAAGAGATAATAAGAATTCATTCAATCCTTGTTAAATTCTTCTTCCAATGCAGTATTGAGAGAGTCACATTCAACTCTTTAGTTCAGGAATGTAAACGAGCCAAGCACTCACGAGCAGCTTGGGCTCGACTTGTACTCGACCTAATCGACCATAGCTATTTGAGCTTGATTTGATAAAACTCATAAGCTTTACTCAATAGATAAATAGGTCGTGGAACTGATAGAGCATCTTACCACCGTTGATGCTGATTAGTAACATTCCAATAGGGCATTGAAGGATTTACAACAATATACCTGGCGAGTTTCTTGAAAGCATAAGCGAAAAGGATTCTGATCAGAGCCAAAACATCCTACATGTGATCAACTGTACCAAGACTTAAAACACCAATCATACAATATTTAGCAATAAACTTCAAGAAGTTCATCAACCAAAGATGCATTGGTAGGGTAAACAAGATAGTTGCAAAAGGGTAGTCAATACTATACTCTCGGTCCCTCACGATGCAGCGTTGTTGAGCTCGATTAAACAGTTACCTCAAACTCGATCTCGACCTTTCTGAAGTGAGTCGCTTTGATAAGAGCAATACTCGACTAGATCTTGGCTCGATTTTAGCCTGCTCTAGTCATAATAAATTGTTACTGTAGGTCAATGTTGTCAAAGGCACAAGGCGCACCAAGGCGTAAGGGCAGTCCCGGAGCCTAGGCGCAAAGCGCAAGGCGCGGCGCGGGCCTTATTAATGCAAGGCGCGCTGTTTCCTTAGATATAAATATCTCCATAAAAAAATATAAATTTAAACTAAAATTGTCATAGAGAAGATCAGAACAAGCCTATTAGGACAGATTTTACACACAGCAAAATACACAGATAAATTTCTTACATCATTCTTAAGA
Organism: Xerophyta viscosa; assembly: GCA_002076135.1. Taxonomy (NCBI): domain Eukaryota; kingdom Viridiplantae; phylum Streptophyta; class Magnoliopsida; order Pandanales; family Velloziaceae; genus Xerophyta; species Xerophyta viscosa. The sequence goes on along the minus strand of MJHO01000061.1, from coordinate 382,832 downwards.
TTCTTAGCTCTTACATATGTACAACTTGCTAATATTTTGCGGAAGTTAGCTTATGATAGATTCTGGACAAGTCATGTTGGAAAAGCACATAGTCACATCACATGAACATGTTGACTCAAAGTCTCAAAGTGTGAAAAAGTGATGAATAGCTAGCTCGTTTGGAGATGTCCACATGATGAATATGTTCATTATGAAAAACTAGCTCGTCTGAAGCCTCTTGACTATGATGGACATGTTCACATGAATATATTTACTCATTGTCACATGAACAACAAGCTTGTCTGGCTTTTTTACCTCCAAAAAAATGCTCAAATTATCTGAAAATAATTAGGATTTAAAGCACAATCAGGAGAGAACAAAAAGAAAATAAAAAGAAGCAGGAAAATCGGAAACCAAATTAAAATCAGAAGATCGCATTGCGCTCGAGCTCCGGAGATATAAAAAAAAGGAAGCAAAGAAGTAGCAAAAATAAAAAACGAAAAGAGGAGCTTGATACTTGAGGAGGAAATGAAGGTATGAGATTCATGAGAAAAACTTGATCATTGAGCTGCGGTCGATTCTTCTCCAGCCTTCGCCGTCCTCTTCCAATCCAGCAGGCATGTTGCTTGTGAGAAAAATTAGAATTTTTTTTCCTATTTAGCCCACTGTAGTGAGCAGGGAGCTTTTATATGCATGAACGGTAAATTCCGATGGCTTAATTGGGCTCATATGGTTTATAAATGGGACTTGTTCACTAGGCGCAGCAGGGCGCACCTAGTGAACGAGCGCCTTGCCTTGTTCTTGGCGGGCGCAGATTCGTGTGGCGCGCCTAGGGGCACGGCAAGGCGCTCCTTGGCGCGCCTTTAACAACACTGTTGTAGGTCAAGCAACCGGATCTTGGTTGTCCTTGATCTGTTGCCTTGCTGGCTGCCTGATCCTGTTCATCTAGCCTACTTCTCAATAATTGCTACTAATGTAGTATTAGACTCATGTCTAGAGTATTTCGTCAAAAAAAGTCGACTTTAGTAGAGTTCTTAATCACCTAACTCACCCAAGCTACTCACACAACATTTCTCTCTTCCTCCATGTACTTCCTCTTCTTTCTGCTTGTCTTCTGGGCTGACATGAACCTGTTCTGATTCTGTCCTCGCAGCAGATTATCCGTCCCCCAATTTCATTGCTGTTGGGCTGACTTAGTTGCTGCCTATCACCTCTTCCCTATCAAGTCTATGGCTACTTTATTCCGTGGCTGCTCTATTGCTCTTCTCTTGGTGCTGTTTGTGCAGTATGTTGTGCTTCCGAGTGTTTCACCTTGACGGCTGCTTACTGTCCTTTATGGTTTCCCGTCTCCTTGGGCTTTCGATTTTTTGTTTATCTTGCTTAAAATTCGACTTCGTTGGACTACATACCTTGATGTTAATCATTGTTTTTTTATCCTTATTTTTTTTTCTTAACTGCTGCTGATATTTTTATCATTATACTTCAACCTAGTTTCGCTTATGATATAATATTTAATATGTCGACCTTGACGTTTGTTTTGCTGCTGTGTAGGATTTTGAGCCGCTACTAAATTTCCTTGGTGCAGAAAGTTTCGGGCCGAGACAAGTACTAGCTAATGAAGGAGCTTATGAGGATTGTCCAAACTTGTGAGTACATTGAATCTTAATAGTTCAGTTTTGTAAACACATTGGTTTGCAACAAACAAACAATCTTAGTAAGCACTTGGAGGACAGCTCGAGCATCTGACACAATTGGGAACTGAAAATACATGTCTGGTTTCGTTATAGCTTGCTCCAGAAGTTCTTATATCTCGTCTTGGAGGTTTTTGAATCATCAGAATCACAAAATTTGCTGCCGTAAGCCCTTTGTTCTGTTTGTGGAGATATTCTGGGAGGCTTCTATGTTTTGAACATGAAGTAAAGAAGCTCACATCCTTGCTCAAATTCAGAGGACCTTGTATAGAGCTGAGCGGTGGCAACATATTCATATCAACTGTTGATCTCAGCTGTCGTTCAGATAGAACTCCTGGTGCTAAGTGAGTTTATTGGATTCCGCTTTTCTTCTTTGCAATTTTACAAGACTTTTGGCTTTTTTGAAAGTGTATTCTATTTCTATCCATTAAAGAATGATGCAAAAGAGTCCATAAATTTCCCAAGGAATATCACACTGTATAAGAACTACTATATAGTGGATTGCACAAACTTAACGCAAGATGTAAGTTTCAAAGTTACGAATTGCAACTTTTTCTTTACTCTGTTATCGATCCAATTCCTTTATTGAGAAAAGAGCATGATGTTGATCCCATACTTTTGCTGAAATCTCAGAGTGCCCCCTATATTGAGCCTGATAGCATGAATCATGATCTTGAGTAATCTGAGCAGTATTGAGACCTTCAAATTGATAAATAAACCAATGGAGACTTACTCTACAGTAAAAGGATGAGACTACATTTTTGCTTGGATATATATATATATATATGGTTGTTTTAATTGTTTATTATGTGAATATAAACCCTGTATTGTACAAAAATAGCTTCGCCTATCCAATGTAGGTTTACATCTTAAATGAAATAAAATAACCCATTAGCCAGCTCAACTCTAGAATAAACTATCTTGAATTCAATATCCAGACGAAATTATATGTTGCACGTAAGAGACATATATGCACGCATCCATCAGTGAAATTGTATTTCCACCAACAGGGGAAAGAATCGAACATAGTGAGGCTTTCTCAGGCCCACCTTACCATTGCGGTATTCCGTCACCTCTAGTCCCTTATGACATTGCACCTATACAAGAGATTAAATTTTGCGCTACACCTAGTAGACAGGAAAAGAGGCGGGCGGAGCAAATGTTTCCACCACCAAAATTGTAGTAAATCTATTATACTTATTCTTGAACTGAACCATGATCCAAATACTGAATTATAGTCTGAAAAACTAAATTTATAAAAAAATAAAATATGTGTTATGCTGCAGTGCTCCATTTTCCTTTGCTTTTGGTAAATCTACTCACCTGTATGTACAAAGTTGGGCTGAGGGTAATCGCAACATAGACATTAAAAATAGAAGTCTGCACCAAACATGCCGGGACTTGCCGAGGCAAGTTACTATTCTACCACTACATCCACGCCTTTTGGGTTACTTGGTCCCCAAATTAATCTCAAGAAGAATTGTAACCATCCCTCTTGTACACCGAGGATAGATCGGCGAGCTACCAAGAGTGATAGTTGTAATCTCAAAGCATCAATATCTAAGGCCATACAGCTCATACCATGTATAGAATACATCATTACATATTAGCATAGATAAAAATGAAAATTCAGACTCTCTGATGCAGCCATGATGACAGAAGAAGATAACATATAGTTTTAATACCAAGAACTAAAACTACGAAATCGAGCTGATGTCCTCATTCTGTCTTTGAAAAAAAAAAATTTAAACGAAAAAAAAAGAAAGAAAAGAGATATAGCAGAGCAGCAGCAACTGAATAAAGATTAAAAGCTGTACTCAAATATTCACAAAACTAGCACTGACGATTAGGATAGCATAGCAAATTATTTTGAGTCAAATAACTCGACCAAAATTACATAAAAGAACAAAATTACTTCTAAGGGGAGTTCTATATAGATCTATGGCAATGCATCTTATTTTTCACAACATGCATTTGAGAACTGATGCAAAAGCGTGAATGAGCAACCCTGATATTTAAGTAGCCATGATGTTGCAGGCCTGTATACTAAGGCTTAGTTTGCTATATGACTTGACAAATGCTACAAACCTGCACCATAAGTACTTAATTTTTTCATCGGCTTGCATTTTGCAGGGGACGTTATAGGTTTATATCGAGAAAAAGGCTTTCATCAAATAATACAAGTCGAATGCTCCATATGACAACTAAGTAATTCATGAAAAACTCGAATATATACTGCATATGCAAAAAAAAACCACATCACTACTACGCTGACTTCTCCAATTTCCTCGGTCTAGCTTCAAATCCTCCGTCCAATCTTTCCTCAATAGTGTAGGGCATATAAGTACCCATAATCCTGTCCCACATCACAAAGAATGGCTGAGAGAAGTTGTACTTGGTACCATAAAGTTGGTGGTGTATGTCATGATATGCCGTGTTATTTGCGAAGAGGAAGTTTAACGGATTGCCAGGGAGCCAAAGACCGCAATGATCGTGAACAGTCTTCATGGTTGCAATTGAGAAGAACAACATGGCAGTCCTCGGTGACATGCCTGAAATAAGGAAAGACAGAGCCCCACCAATCGTATCGAGCAAAAGCCCCTCCACTGGGTGATTGTATAGGGCACCAAATGAGTATGGAACCACCAGGCGATGGTGCAAGGAGTGAACGTGACGGTATAGGAACTTGTTGTGATGCATGTAACGATGCAGAAAATATTGCCAAGTGTCCATAACCAACATTGCTACTATAAATTGCTTTGCATACGCCAAATAGGAGCCTTGTGATGAAGGTTCATCCGTAGTTACGTTTCCTGCGAACTGCAGAATAAAAAGGTAACAAAGAGATAAGATCACATTGCAAAGGATTACATATATTATCGACAGGCCCTGCACCGTAAATTGCAAACTCAGTCACATATTAGTAATAATCATAGTTTTAAGTTCCGGGCACCATGCTCGGTGCCGCCTGGAACGTCTCGATGCCGGTCAGAGCCGGCACGTCTTTTTTTTTTTTAATGTTCATCTTCCTCGCTTTCGCGAGGAAGATGAAAAGTCGCGCCCACCGGCACGACCGGCATTTGCCGGTCGTGCCGGTGGGCGCGACTTTTTTTTTTTCCCTTTTTTGTCGCGCTCGCGCCGTTGTCCGAGACTTTTTTTTCTACAGCGCACCACCGACGCGACATAAGTGGTGCGCGTGACCACTTATTAAATTTTAAAAATAACTTTTAAATATAATAAAATATATAAAAATAACATTTTATTATCGGCGCGGTCGAAACGGCACGGTCGGCACGTCTCGAGTTCGGAATTTACCGAAACTCGGCACGGCACGAAATTTAAAACCTTGGTAATAATCAATCATTTAACATCCTACGTTACTCTTCTGGTAAATAACTATGACAGGAGAGGTTCAAGAAGCATTTTATGTCGCCAAAGGTTTAAACCAAATAGTATTCATGAGAAAAGAGTTCACTATTTTCTCAGCTGCAATCAGCCGTTGAAGTAAAGGGCACATCATTAAAAAAAAAAAATCAAACAGACCTGAAATTGATAGCAATAAGCCTACAATTGCACCAACAACAAAATCAGAGGATAAAACAACTTATTGATTCTCTTTTGTATTGAAGGTTTAAACGAAGGGACACCAGTGGATCACATTATAAACAGTTGTTTGTACCAAGAAGTTATTCCCTGAGCTACATAACTAGAGCTGGTAACATATTTGAATTTAAGGTAGACATATCCATTTTAGTCCTTAGAATTTCATAATGCTCGACTGGACTCTTAGAAATAGAGCTGGCAAATCACTAAACATGCTTTTTGGCATTTAAATTGAACAGAAAGCAAACAGCCATATAACGGCTGAGTGATACCATGGATAAACATAGTTATAGATGAAAAGACATTTTTTTAATAACAAAAAAATTTTTTGGATAATCGTAACAGTAAAAAGGAGTTAACTTCAAGAAATAACCCCATTAATCTTACAGCCAAGTACTGTTGATCTCTAAATTTAGTAACCAATAAAATATGGCTTCCAACTAATACTTTGGGAACTAATAGCAACCGCCATGTGCTATCCAAAAATAGGCATGTGGTTATCCTAGCTACACAATTAAAAAAAATAATAAAAATAAAAATAAAAACTAGAACTGCCCAACTAGAATTCCCTCGAGCAAAAGGAGTCCAGATCTAAAAATAACAACTAAAAAGCATATTTAGCCAACCTAATCTACAAAATATAGAGGGAGACACCAATTTGCCAGGCTTTTCCTAAGAAAATAATTGTAAGGTAACAAATTCACCAAGTAAACCCTTGGATTTCAATTTCAACTACCACTGAAGCTCTAAGGCAAACAAATTGAAATTCCATGAAATCTCAATAAAAACAACAATAACGATAATAACAATAATAATTAGAGAATAGTAATAGTTGTTAAGTGGTGATACTAACGACGAAGAGGGCGATAGAGACGACAGCTTGTAAGGCCTGCTGGAGAAGAACGCCCTTGATAACGGCGCTAACGGGTACGGCGTTCTTAGCGGCCTCCTCGGCGCGCGAGTGCATGCGGCGCTGCTCCATCCGCTGAAGCATCCAGTAGAGCACGCCGGAGTAAATCCAGTACACCACTATCGGCGCCGCCGTACCCCCCAAGTCCTCCCACGTCGGCGCCACCACCATCGTCGCCGATTCTCTCTGCTTGCTTCACGGGATAACGATGATGATTGCTATTTGATATTTGACATTTTTAGGGGCGGAATTGAAAATTAATTGGAGTTTGAGTTGAAAGTGGAAACACGTTGCGGAAAATCGCTGGATTAGATTCTACTTCTTCCAAGCTGCCATACACACACGTGTCAGCGTCTAGAAATACTTGACTAGTTGAAGTTGACCGTATATATTTAGGGCACGGATCCAACGACTCAGTATCAAGATCTAAATCGTAATCTACAAAATCTGTATTTTCTGAATATAATATCAGCCGACATCAGAAATTTTTATCGGGGCTGATGTATTTATTTTTAATTTAAACCTATAAATAATTCAATACGTAAAAAAATTTAATAATTCAATTTAGGCAAATTTGGCAAATCGGGCCCCCCCTTAACACGTATTTGGCAAACAGCGCCCCCCTCTTCAATTTTAAGTGAATCGCGCCCCTTGTGCTGTGAAATGACCAAAATGCCCTCGCCTTCTTTTAACCCCCGTTCTCTAAAACCGCTCACTGTTCGCTGTCGCGTCACCGTCGCGTCGACCGTCTTCCCGCCCATCTTTCCGCTTTTCTACGCTGTTTAATCCAGTCCGCGCTTATTCATCGCCTCTATTACCAAGCTCGCGCGTCTCTTTCTTCCTCTGCTAGTAAAGCTCCAAAAATGTCGGGCGGATAACAACTCTCATTTCACTCATCGAATAAGGCAAATCCATCCTCTTGCATCTCTCCATTTCCACCATCCTTTAGATTATTAGAAGACGACGATCTCGACTCCGAGAACTTCCCATGTGAGCCTACGCAGGCGACTGAAATGCGCGCAGGAGAAGACACTGATGACGAAGAAATGGCGGAACAAGAGATACAGCAAGAAGTCGAAGAATATGATCCTGATGATAAATTGTATATGGCGTATGATGCTTTTCTGACAGAAAACGCAAGTGAAATCCAACATATCCTTCAAAACACCACCGACGATCATGGAAACGCAAGCGAGCTGGACACCTATACCCTCAACTCAACATTCAGAGGTGGTGTTCCTCCTCTTGAAGACGAAGACGACGACGATCTGCCAAATCTGATGATTGGACAACTATTCTGTAGTCGAGAAAAATTCAAGGAATTCCTTCAACTGCATGCACTCAGAGAGCATTTCGAAACAAAACCTGTGAAAACCAGAGCTGAAAAAATCGTCGTCAAATGCCGGAAAGACGAATGCAACTGGAGATGCGGAGGAAGAAAGGTTAGAGGAACAGAGGAGTTCATAGTGACAAATCTTGTTGATAAACATACATGCGGACCACTCATTGAACGTAAACACAAGCAGTGCAGCAGCAAGTTGATAGCTTGTAAGTAAATATTAAATCAATATTATTTTTCTACAATTTAAACATCTATATACATGTGTTCAAAAGTGTTCGCAGGTGTTCGCACCTGTTCGCAGGTGTTCGCGGGTGTTCGCAGGTGTTCGCAGGTGTTCGCACCTGTTCGCAGGTGTTCGCAGGTGTTCGCACCTGTTCGCAGGTGTTCGCAGGTGTTCGCACCTGTTCGCGAACACACGCGATCACCCGCGAACAGGTGCGAACACCTGCGAACACCTGCGAACACCCGCGAACACCTGCGAACACCCGCGAACACCGATGAACAAAGTTTTTTTTATTATCCTTATTTTATTGATTGTATATAAGGGTAATACGTGTTTATTACACTACAGCGGAAATTGTTGATCAATTACGTGAAGATGAAGATTATACGCCAAAAATGATAATGACAGATATTCGAAGTAAGTACGGTTACGAGTGCTCGTATTGGCTGGCATATAAGGGAAAAGAAAGGGCACTTGAACACATTCGTGGAAACTTTGAAGATTCTTTTAATGACTTAAGACCACTAATGAGGGAAATAAGATTGCTGGATATTGACAACGACGTTGCTTTGAAATGCATAGGACTGCGCTTTCACAGGTTCTATTGGTCTTTCGGAGCGTGCAAAAGATCTTTCCGGCAGTACATTCCGCCAGTCATCGGTGTCGACGGTTGTCATCTTCGGGGTAAATACCCCGGCTGCTTGATGATGGCAACAGCGGTGGACGGTAACAACCATTTACTTCCTCTTGCATTCGCTGTTGTTGAAATTGAAAAGAAGGACACATGGAAGTGGTTCCTAGAATTGCTAAGGGAATCGATCGGATACATAGCCCAGCCACCTGTGATTATTACAGATAGGATGCGTGGACTTGTATCTAAAGATGGCGATGTTGTTGAAGAGGTTTTTCCAGAATGCTATCATTCTTACTGCATGGTTCATATGTCCAAAAATCTTGTTGGAAAAACGAATGACAGAATAGCAGCTAAATTATTCTGGGCTGCTGCAAGAGCTCGAACAGAGGGGCATTTCCAGCAAGTGATGTGCAAGATTTTAAAGGAACACGATGAATCCTATAAATTCATTAATGACATTCCTAAAGAAAAATGGGCAAATGCTTACTTCCCTACCAAAAGGTAAGACTTTATTGTATGTCAACGTTTTTACTTATGCGTCCCGCAGGTGTTCGCGGTGTTCGTAGCTTTTTGCAGCTATTCGCGGGTGTTCGCGGACACCTGCGAACACCTGCGAACACCCGCGAACACCTGCGAACACCTAGTTCGATGTGTGAACACATACGATTCGGACGAACACAAGAGAATCTGCAAATTAGATGTACACAGGTGTTCGCGGCAGAAAGGGTAGCAGGCGAGATATGGTGTTCGCTTTGCGAACACAAACGAACAACCCGCGAACACCCGCGAACACCTGCGAACAGCCGCGAACAATCGCGAACACACGCGTACACCAGCGAATTCCTTCTTTTCTAAAGCTTCATCATTGATTGTGTTCATAGGTATGGGATGTTAAGCACTAACTGTGCCGAGAGCATGAACTCCGTAATGAAGAAATGCCGCAGTCTGCCAATTTGCAAACTTGTCGAGGCAACAAGAAAAAAGTGCTCAGAGTATTTCTACAAACGCAGAATAGCTTCTTCATCATGGAATGCAGAACTAACTCCAAGAAAGCAAGAGTTATTCGAGAAAAATCTTAAACGATCCAAGTTTCTTTCCGTACAGAGGGCTTCCGATGTAGAATTTCAAGTTGAGGATGAATATAGTTGCAACGTGGTTAACCTGCACAACTGGACTTGCTCATGCAGGGACTGGGACGTCATCGGACTGCCTTGTCGTCATTCCCTCGTCGCAATTTCATCGGCACAATTAAATCCATACGAATATTGTGATGTATTTTTTAAGACCTCTAATTACCGTTCCGCTTACAGTGGAGTTATACGACCAATGAGAGGAAGTGAGCACTGGATACGAGACGAAACAGATGAACCCATAATGCCACCTGCTGCAGTGCTTCAGGCCGGGAGACGGAGAAAGGCAAGAATAGAGTCAACGGACTCTGGGAAATTGAAACGCAAATGTACTAGATGCCACAAGCTAGGTCACAACAAGCGTTCTTGCCGATATCCTCCTGTATCGAGTGTGGGACATTAAGAACATTCCTCTCCACTTTTGATGGATGTATTTACATTTTGGAAATTGTAATGGAGAATTTTTTTTGTTTTAAGTTATGAGAAATGATGAGAGAATGTTCGCCGTGTTCGCAGCATTTATGCATGGGTCTGTATGGGCGTCACAATGTGTTCGCGGGTGTTCGCGGGTGATATCGGGTGTTCGCAGGTGTTCGCGGACAGCCGCCAACAACTGCGAACACCTACGAACACCCGCGAACACCAGCGAACACCCACGAACACCTTGGAAAGATAACCTGAATTCATTTCTGATGGACTTCGTTTCTATTTGAATTTATTATAATTACAACTCGACAACATTACTTACAAATTATTCGTAGGTGTTCGCGGGTTATCGTTTGCAGGTGTTCGCCGGTGTTCGCGGGTGATATCGGGTGTTCGCAGGTGTCCCCAGGTGTTCGCAGTTCATCGTTCGCAGGTGTTCGCGGGTCATAGCTCGCAGGTGTTCGCGAACAGCCGCCAACAACTGCGAACACCTACGAACACCTACTAACTAACAGCGAACACCTGCGAACACCCGCGAACACCTGCGAACACCTGCTAACGATAACCTAATGTTATATTTCAAGGCCTTCGTACTCAATTTTGTAAATGATTTAATTGAATCTATTATAATTACAAATCAATAAAATTACAAAATAAATAGAAGCTATAGGTTTGATAGAGCGTCTAATCTGCTGTTTATGTCTAGTAACAATTTTGCTGCTACCTTTCCGCGATATCTCTTCGCCTCAATTGGATCCCATGTCAACTGACGGGAGGATTGTAGGTAGTCCATGTACATGAGAATAATTATTCCACAATCCGTCCTACGGAAATTGAAGAAGGAGAAATGTTATTGTTTGAATGCTTAAAAACAAAGTAGTAGATAAAGAAAATAAATGGTAAAGTATTACAAAGAAGAAAATAAACTGTTGAGCTTACCCATGCTGCATAGGTATATTTTTCATTTCGGTGATCTTCCAGGAGAACCTGCTGGCCGGGAAAATGTCGGGTAGCGACTTTTTCAAGAAAGCGGTCAACTTTTGAAAAGCCTTCCTCCTGTTCGACGTTATTGGCAGGGAATTGTAGTGGAGGAACTTTTCATCATGCATATCTATACACATTAAATACCAGTGTTCATCTGTACAAATAGGTATGAATATATATCTACTCTTTTGGGCAGACTCACGAATATGCTGAAGCTCTGCGGTCACAGTAAAATTATCTTTGCCATATTGTGTTGCCGCCTGTAATAAATTTAAGAGAAAACAAAAGCATTAGAAATACATAACAAGTACAAACAAATTAAAATTTCCAAGGTGTGAGCGATAATACCTCGAAAATTGAAGTGCAAAATATACATTTGAGAAAAATTTGAGGATACTCAATTTGGCGTTTCTTTAGGAAAAAAGTATATGCGTCTATTATTTCGTCGCCAACATAAGCAGAGCCGCATAGTACTCTGTACAACTCTATGACTACCACTGATGTTTGCTCAGCGGCCCAGATTATGGACCTACAACTGAACAGAATGATACAAAGACGATGAATAAGTGTTCTTCGTAAAACTTGAATGTAATAAAAACCTGATTTCGTGAATATTACAACTTATCGAGTGGCAACTTTAGCAAGCTCTCCACGGCCGCGACCTCGTATTCTTCTAGCAAACCCTTACCAACATGAGACTGGAAAAAGGGGGGGGGGAAAGGAACATACATCAGAAAAAAATATTTCAAAAAAATTAAAAATTAAATAAATTTTTGGTGTTCCTAGGTGTTCGCGGGTGTTCGTAGGTGTTCGCGGGTGTTCGTCGGGTGTTCGCAGGTGTTCGCGGGTGTTCGCAAACACCCGCGAACACCCGACGAACACACGCGAACACCTACGAACACCCGCGAACACCTAGTTCGATGTGTGAACACATACGATTCGGACTAACACAAGAGAATCTGCAAATTAGATGTACACAGGTGTTCTCGGTTGTTCTCGGGTGTTCGCAGGTGTTTGCAGTTGTTCAAAGGTAATCTAGGGTGTCGCGGTGTAACTGTGAACACACACGACCACTCGTAACACCTGCGAACACTTGTACTCAGGTGTTCGCCGGTGTTCTCGCAGGTGTTCGCGCTTTTCGCAGGTGTTCGCGGGTGTTCGCAGGTGTTCGCAGGTGTTCGCAGGTGTTCGCTGGTGTTCGCAGGTGTTCGCTGGTGTTCGCAGGTCAAATTAGAACCCGCGAACAGACGCGATCACCCGCGAACACCTGCGAACACCTGCGAACACCTACGAACACCCGCGAACACCCGCGAACACCTGCGAACACCCGCGAACAACCGCGAACACCCGCGAACACCCGCGAACACTTGCTAATATGTGCGAATGCCTGCGAATTTAACATACCAACTTAACAGCGTCTACAATACGTTGTTCTTCCTCGCTTAGCTTTGTGAATAATGGAGCAGGCTTTCTCTCGTCGATCGTTATCATCTCTTTTTCAGACTGTCCATTCTTCACATCATTTTTAGGCAAATGAGGGACCTCCGATTTTTCCTCCCCCATCTGCGTATTGATGGCTTCCACAACACTCATAATATCTACATTTGCTGATTGAGATTCTGCGACTACAACCTTTGCAGAACCTTGAGAAGGAATGTCTTCTTTTTTCGCTTCTTTCTTTCCCATGACCACCTCCACAGACCCAGCTCCTGGAGCAATATCTGCTTTTCTATCCTCCGATTCTTTCTCCTTAATGATCACCCCAGCTGATTCTGCTGCTGGAGGTAGCGAAGAAGATAGAGGAGCGATATCTGCTCCACTTGCTACTGAACCTGTAGGTACAGGAGCGATATCTGCTCCCGTTGCTTCTGAAGCTGTAGGTAGCAGAGGGATATCTGCTCCCGCTGCTGCTAAAGCTGTAGGTAGAGGAGCGATATCTGCTCCCGTTGCTTCTGAAGCTGTAGGTAGAAGAGGGATATCTGCTCCCGCTGCTGCTAAAGCTGTAGTTAAAGGAGCGATATCTGCTCCCGTTGCTCCTGAAGCGGTAGGTAGCAGAGGGATATCTGCTCCCGCTGCTGCTAAAGCTGTAGGTAGAGGAGCGATATCTGCTCCCGTTGCTTCTGAAGCTGTAGGTAGAAGAGGGATATCTGCTCCCGCTGCTGCTAAAGCTGTAGTTAAAGGAGCGATATCTGCTCCCGTTGCTCCTGAAGCGGTAGGTAGGGGAACGATATCTACTCCCGTTGCTTCCTTAGCAGTAGAGGAATGCAAATCAGCTCTATAGCTAATTACATAGTTATCTTCTTCCGATTGGCTGGCATCCTCACTTTCCTGTCTCAAGCGGTGTAACAGCTTAGCAACTCCAGCTGTTCTCGTCGTTCTGGGTTTCTTTCGACATAGCAACTCTGGGTTTGAGCGAGGATCGACCAGCATGACGCCATCTCTCTTTCGCGTCTGATACGGTTGGCTGCGGCGAGCTGGGTACCTAGGTCGCCGACTGCGCTCCTTCTTATTATCTTCTTGAGTTTCTGAATGCGACTTAGGATCGGCAATTGTTACTTTGCGAGATGACACAGGAGTTGTTTTCGCGCTGCTGCGAGGTGGAATAAGATTTCCTTCAACTACTTTCTCCAGCAGCGTCCTAATTCTTTCGACCTCCGTCTTCACATTTACAACTTCGGTCTTCACTTCATCTACAGATTTTTCGAGCATTGCAACTCGCAGTAACAGTTTTGCAGTCATGATTGTTTGATCAGAGAATTTGCCACGCTGGGACCCCTTTCTTTGACGCGGAGGTGGCTTTTCGGGAGACTCTTCACCAGACCCAGCGTGATCTTTTGGCTCGGATCTCTTTCTTTGACGCGGAGGTGGCTTTTCGGGAGACTCTTCACCAGACACGGCGTGATATTTTGGCTGGGATCTCTTTCTCTGACGTGGAGGTGGCTTTTTGGGAGACTCTTCATCAGACCCAGCGTGATCCTTTGGCTGGAATCCTTCCGATTGCCTTTCCTCTTCAACTTCGACTTTGTTTTCCGTCCCCATGAGGAGAGGAACAGCAACATCTACTTTCCCAACAAAAGATCCTGGTACCAGCCGTTGCTCTTCTTCGGTCAAGACAATATCAGTGCGGAATGATTGGCTGGAGAGAAGCTTAAATTCCTTTTCAGCATTCTTAGCGGTTGTATCTCGCACTCCACTCCATTTATAAAGACGAGGAGAAGCATTCGGCCTTGAAGGAGTCATAGTTATCAACCTCTCGTAAAACCAAGCCTATAAACAATGTGCTTTCAAAACATGTTAAAAGGAATAAAGGTATGAATAATATATTGTACACGGATGTTCGCATGGTGTTCGCAGGTGTTCGCAGGTGTTCGCAGGTGTTCGCAGGTGTAAGCGGGTGTTCGCAGGTGTTCGCAGGTGTTCGCGGGTGATCGCGTCTGTTCGCGGGTTGTAATTTGACCTGCGAACACCTGCGAATAACTGCGAACACCTGCGAACACCCGCGAACACCCGCGAACACCTGCGAGAACAGCGTGAACACCTGCGAACAGCGCGAACACCTGCGAGAACACCGGCGAACACCTGAGTACAAGTGGTGGCGGGTGTTCGCAGGTGTTCGCAGGTGTTACGAGTGGTCGTGTGTGTTCACAGTTACACCGCGACACCCTAGATCACCTTTGAACAACTGCAAACACCTGAGAACAACCGAGAACACCTGTGAACGTCTGTGCACAAGTGGTTTGCAGGTGTTGTCAGTTGTTCGTTGGTAAACATCCGATTTCTCGTAGGTGTTCGCGGGTGTTCGCTGCACAAGCTGCGAACACCGGCGAACACCTGCGAACACCCGAAAACACCTGCGAACACCATCCATTAAGTTAAATCAAAGGTAAGTATTGGCAGAAAGATGTTACTAACCGTCAGCAACACTGGACATCCAGTGAGGTAGCCGTGTACTCTTTTGCGGAAGCAGCGTACTCCTTCTATCGTATGACGGTGTATTGCCGAAGGCCAGTCGTATTCTTTTAGGCGGTCCAGGTCATCCACCAGCATCAATAAACTGGCCGGAACTCTTTGTCCGGGCTCAGTGAAAAGAAACGCAGATAATATGTACATTACCCATAATTTAACATACTGTTCCGCTTTTTCCACGTTGTTTCTGATTATCCGCATCTTGTTTGAAATTTCCTCAATTTTGGGGTTGCGGCCTTTGAAGCTTGTTTTTGCGATGGGGATGTCGTTGGTATTCGCTTGATCCTGGTCCATCGATATCACCTCTCCTCTATTGGGCAATCCAAGAAGAATAGCGACGTCTACCGGCGTAAATTCTAACCTAGCGCCGGCGAAGACGAAGAACGAACCCTCCACCCAACGCCTGGCGATTTCGCTTAGTCTTGGACGATCCCCTCCAATGGGTGGTAGCTGCAGAAAATGGAGAAAAGGGGTCTGCGCAGCGATTGGAAGATGGTAGTCCTTCAGCGCTAAGCTTTTTTCCTCGTCGTCCGTTGTAAAGTTCTCGAAAAGGTTTCGGGGAAAACACCTCGTTTTTACTGGGATTGCTGGAGACATTTCCGTCGGCGTTGAGGGACGCACAATAGGGCGGCGACTGTGCGGCGGTGGCGATGGAATCGATTTTGAGACACACACACAGAGAGAGAGAGAGAGAGAGAGAGAGCGCGAGAGAGAGAGCAAGCGAGAGAGCGCGAGAGAGAGAGAGAGCAAGCGAGAGAGCTAAGGAGAGAGAGTAAGTGGGTTAGGTTAGGTCTGGCTGAGCGGTATTCCAAATACCGCTCAGTTTTAACGTTAAGAAGGCGAGGGCATTTTGGTCATTTCACAGCACAAAGGGGCGCGATTCACTTAAAATTGAAGAGGGGGGCGCTGTTTGCCAAATACGTGTTAAGGGGGGGCCCGATTTGCCAAATTTGCCTTCAATTTATATATGTATTGGGACTAATGTTATATTTTTCTGAATTATACCCAATGATGCTCTATGAAATCTTTTAGTTAGACATTATTTGGACCGTTTGGGCCAGACTAACAATTCATTAATGGGCTCAGAAGATATGACGATCTTGTGGTAAAATCTGACGTACAACTTCGGGATGAGTACCTGAGTGGTCCGATAGCTCGGACTAGCGCTCTGAAGGAATCGTTGGTGCTCGGCGGAAGTTGAACAGAGGCAAGGGCAAAGCTACATGTTGGGAATGTGGGCCATTGCACCCAGTGAATTTCTTAAAAAAAATTCATCAAAAAAAAAAAAAAAAAAAAAAACTAATTTTATACTAGTTTACTATATTTATATTTATTTTTCTAAGTTAATACTTCAAAATGTCTCATAATAAGGGCATAAAAGAGAATTGGTCCAATACTAGCGTCCCACATGATAAGATCCGAAAGTTGAGCATTCACTGATTTTGACCATCAAATTATATTTCTATTTTACAAATTAATCGAAAATTGAATAATAAACAATAGATCCTTTAAGACATATGTTATTAGGATTCGAGCTTCCGATCTATCTTTTATGATAAATAGAACATAACTTTCTTATAACATTGAGCTATTTTAATTAATTGAGCCAACTCCGGTTAGTTCAATACTTCAATGAGTAATGATTTTGTTCAAGGGAAAAATTTGAGATTTATGTAAAAGAGCATTGTAGTTATATAGCATATGAGTAATTAATAATTTGTTACTTAATAATTAGTTTCCTATGCTGTCAACAATGTTTTAGAATACGCGGAATAATTGTTAAAGTAATATATTGATTTATTGTTTTCAAAAATTTCAATGTTTCAATGTATTAGAGAATAACTATAACCTTTTAAACAATGAATAAGCGAATCTTAAGTATTATTTTTTTTATATTAATATATTTGTCCGAATGGCAGCTAATTTAGAAAATTTTGTCAAAAATGTCCTCAGTAGCATTTATTTTAAATAATTATTATGGCATGGAAGGAATTATTGATTCAACTACTTCTAGTAGAACTTAATTTCTTTTTTTCTTTTGTGATATTGAAAACTGTATGTCTGCATATTTAACTATACAAAAAATAATTGTACAATTTTTATATGTCTCACAATCAATTCATGAAGACTTAGAAATTAAATGACAAGTAAACTGGTAAATATGATTAAATTTTAGAAACAAATTAGATTAGCACGAATATTAGTCGTAACTTTTACATAAATGACAATATTATAATATTATTTTTTATTTTTTAATATATTAATAATATTTAATTATAATTTGAGATAGAATGTGACGTAATATATATATATATATATATATATATATATATATATATATATATATATATATATATATAGAGAGAGAGAGAGAGAGAGAGAGAGAGAGTATTGAAGAAGACGATACAATCTTGTATGGAGTTTTAGATTGGTGAAGTTTGGAAGTCGGAAACAAATCATCAAAGAAAAAAAAAAGTAACTTTCTAGAAGAATGGAAGAAAAAAATAAAAAAAAGTTGAAGAAGTGGTTGCTAAAAATAGATGAAAGCAAAAAAAAGAAAAGACAAGGCAAATTGGTATATGTGAGGACCACTGAAGAAATAGCAAATCCTAAAAGAAAAGATAAAATTAGACTATTTTTATATGTAGGGATCGAACTCTAAAAAAATTTGTGGAGATTGAATCATAATCTTATGGTTGAAATTATAATAATTGTTTAATAAAACAATCTATTTTCTTTAAAAAAAAAAATCTAAACTTGCGTTTGGTTGTTTTCGTTTGTGTATTAGACTATTGATTTTGTCATAAGTGGAGAAAAATGCTATTTATCAGAAGGTTTGATAATTTTTATAAAATCTAAGTTATGTTTGCATCTATTAAAAAAGAAAAAAAGCAAAAAAGTTGGGTTTGTTAGGTGGTGTCGCCAGGTGGGTCACCTGGCCCATGCGTCTTAGCCTTGAAATAAGGTCCAAGAGTCTTATGGACATGATTAAATCAAATTAAACATGATTAGATCGGATTGAACTTTTAATTCAATATAACTTGGTTGGGCCTATCGAGGTCCAATTATGGTCAAATAGAACTAATTCTAGTTTCAAAACCTTTGGGGGTCCAATTAGATTAATGGTCCGGTACTACATGACCAAATTGAGCTGGATCAAATTGAAGGGTGTTGTACGAGCATAACGACTAGGGGTGAAAATGAGTCGAGTACCACTAAGTTTAAATTCGACTCGATTGGTTTAGCTCGAACTTAAGTTCGAGGTCGACGAGCTTCAGAGGTTGAGTTCGAATTTGACTCGACTTGAAAATCTCAAGCTCGAACTCAACTTGCGCTTGGCTCGATTATGTCAACTAAACCCAGTTTGAGCTTAATCGAGCCGAGCTTGGCTCGATTGCATGAATAGATCAAGCTCGACTTGAGTTCGAACTCATTTAAATAATTTTGTTAAAAAATACTTAAATAAAATAAAATAAAATAAAATCTTATTTAGGCTCACGAGTCACGAGGCTAACTTGCCGAGTAACACGATACTCAGACTTGGTTCGCTTATTTACTCGAGTTTAAATATGTACTCGAACTTGACTTGAGCTCTGCAAATACTTAAGTCGAGCCGCACTTCAACGAATTCGAGTCCAAGCTCCATGTGCACGGCTCGTTTTCGCCTCTAATAATGACTTTAGTAAGATACAACACAAACTTCTACAGTATAAAAGAATAAAAAATATATTTTAACTTTCTGAGCAGAAAAATATTTTTAATTACATAATTATTAATAAAATAATAGCAATTATCTCCTCCAATAATTCTAATATTAGAATCGTAAATACATTTGCCTTTGGGAGGATAAAAAATCTGAAAATTTTTAAACTTTTTATGATAAATATTATTAAAAAAAAATAATTTACTTTTATATAAGTTACTATACGTAACTGCGGAGATAGTTCATTTTATGAAGGTGGCATTCATAGGATCATTTATGTTAGCCTTCTTTCCCTTTCTATTGAGAGGGTTTGCGTATGTGCAAACATGATCTCACAAATGACTTTTTCTCTTATGTTTATTTAATAATCTAAATAAGAAATAAAAGTCATAGTTTCTAGTGTTGTTTTTCTTTGTTCCTAGATGTTGATTTTTTTAATTTATTTTTAAAGATTGTTGTATAAAAGCGTTGGCCATACCATGCTTATTTTAGTACAATAATACAAATCGACCAATCGATTAATTCTAATATTTTCATTTAGCAAAAGATCTATTTTATTTTTTATGGAGTATTAAGAGAGTAAATTTTCTGTATTTTACGAGTGGTGATTGTGAAATTCAAATGTGAGACATATATTTAATGAGGTGGAAATTTTGTCATATATTATCAGGCCTTGTTAGAAGATGTTGATGAGAGAGTAGTTTATGGCAAATTAAGATGTGGAGACATGTATTTCTTTAGCAAAGGACAAGTGCATCATGCTTGTGCCTAATCCATTCTGTTGTTGTGGCCCACAATCCAAAAATATTATTGATGGCCAGGTAAATGAAGTTGGCAACCACCTTTTGCCAGCCCTATTTTCTCTCTCCATTGAATAAAGTATTTTGATTCTTAGAATGCGAATCTAGGAAATAATTATGCATGTTTATTTTGAATATATATATAGACACACACATAGAGACGCATGTTATTTCATGCAAGAATGAGAATAAAATCCGTAAGATTGTATCAGTGACCGTTGAATCGAAATGTTGAATCGAAATGTTTTATCAAGATCTGGTCAAAATCCTATATTCTATAAAAGATCTGGATAGTTTATCAAAATAAAATTGTGATCAATAAACCTGATCAAGTTCAATCCAATGGTTGATGATATAACTTTACGGATCTTATCAATAGTTCAATCTAAGAATATATATATATATATGAGAGAGAAGAAGAAGAAGAAGAAGAGATGAAAAAAAAAACTTATAATGTATGGTGTGCTAGATAAAAAAGCGACTACTCTCTTATCTCTCATAGGCCTGAATAAAATTATGACAATAACCTATCTGTTTTGTATAATCGTTGTAATTGATAAATATACAGAATGTCATCAATTTATATTCCACAGAAGTAAGAAATGCTTTAGATGTTAAACTTACACTAGCTATTCTATTTCTTGAAAACAGTAGTATGCTCTAGGCTCTAGCTATCATGCTTTTACTGCATATTATTTGCAAGGTGTGTCATTACTTAATATAACATCAAGTTACTCTATGTAGCAATAAATCTAGCTTTTTTAAACAATGACTTCACAAACAATTCAAATCCCTTTCAACTGCTTGTTATGACTCCTAATTGAACACATTTTTTACACCATTTGCAACAAACTAAGAGATAAAGGTGCATTTGTCCCCTGCACATGGATCTAACGGTGTGATATGTGCTTCATAAAACACTCATCGCAGGATTGAAATCCCACGGGTGTCCCTAAATAGAGAATAGACAATTTCAACAAATTTTTAGCTAGAATTACTAATATGGTAGCTAGATATGACGCCAGTACTCCATGCTTGGCTCGAGTTGCACATCATGTTGGAATTTTACTTTCTCCCAGCGGTTCTGGCTCAATGCATGCTGATGAATCGTGGTTAAAAATATTATTTTCAGCAACATTGATGATTTGGTGCACCGAAAAAATTTCGTCTCGTTATCTCATACAAATAAAGATGCATTTGATTACAATTTGTTAAATAGCTTATAAATAGCATATTCTATAACAATCTACATGTATAACTGCATCAATAGATTATTTTGTTCATAGTTTGTAGCTTGTGCTCACATGCTATTTAGAGTAGCATATAATTAAAAACTATAAATTTAGATTAAAATACAAGCTACAGCTGCAACCAATACAGCCTAAGGCTATTAGCTTGCCCTTGCTGATTCAGTAATGGCTATTTTTATTTCTGATATTTCTTTGGATTACATCAGTGTCCCAGTTATACTAGTTCGGGCGGGTTCTATTTGAAATATTAGTTTGCGAACTTTGTGTTGCATGTTGGCTGTTGACTCTTTAGACCGAGGATTCTATAAACTGGCTGTGTATATCTTATCTTCTCATGATCCTACTCGGACGAGACTTATCGCTAAATTGCAATAGTGCGGAGAATAGGAAAATGACCTGCAAGAACAAGTGTATTATTATCTTATGGCCGGCAATCTATTTAGTATATACAACACGGTTCCACAATGTCGGTGTGCAACTTGGTTGTTAAGCAAGTCCATGAGTGACATTTCATTGTCATTGTCAAACTATTTGAAAATGTTGAGTTGAAAAGTTGTAAAAGAAATTAAATAAAATAACTTTATTTATTAATTATTTGATAAAAATATCAAAGATATCAAATCAGAAATTATTCAGTTAGATGCTTAAGAGTGAAAAAATTAGTTTTTTTAAAAAAAAAAAAGGAATTACAGTAACAACATACTTTCATTTTTTTAACGTAAATTAATATGCTGGCATCTCTTCATTCACATTGATGACTTTTGTCAGTATAGCAGCGTATAGATACGTGCTGCTACGTACTATTTACTATTTTAAAGATAGACCACTAAGACAAGGTTTAATTTTCACAAATGCTTAAAATAATTCTAAATATAAAAATTTAAATTCCTGTAATAATACAGCATAATGCTACTTACATCTTCAAGACCAATGTCCCAATCCAAATTATTTAAACTGCTAACGTAGAGGAGTTTAAATAAGTTTATTCTAGTTGGATCCCTTCTGCACCTAATAATTAAAAAAAAATAAAGGATTGTTGCGTATTAGTTCTCTATTTTTCTGAATTTTGTGTATTAATTTTTTATTTTTTTTGACTTTACGTATTAGTCTTAAAACGAAAAATTCACTTACATGACGATGTGCATCCGTCTTCACGTCAGTGTATTTTTTCTATTTTTATGAACCGTTATACAATGCTCTTAAAAAGGAATGCTGATATGCAATAACCAAAAAAATAATCATGTTATAGACTCATAGTCAAGTCATAATAATGATGACAATAAATGGGAAATAGCAGAGCTCATCTCCCATTGCTTGCTTTTCTTGGGAGTTAATCAAGATAATTAGCCGATAAAGTTGATCTTAAATGCTGATTTTGATTTGATTAAGTTATGATCCCAACAAAGGTGCTGCTTTTCAAAAGCCCAAGCTGCCCAACCAACCGAAAGCACCTTCTTTTTCTTTTCTTTTTCTTACTTTTTCCTAGCCTACTCTCCCTTCTCACTCCCCTTTCTTCTCTTCTCTCTCTCCCTCTCTGTGCAACAAACATGAAAAATCTACAGCCTGAATTCTTGACGACAGCAAAAATACGAGATTTTTGGTTCCTTCTCTGTCTGATCTTATAGATCAAGTGAGAATTCTAAATCTCTTCTGAGTTTTTGGTTGCTCAATTCTCATCTTGTTTGTCTTTCCTGATTAACAAATCAATTTATTTCAACTTCTTTTGCTTCGGTAATTACATAGTCTTAAAGTGGGATCATCATTATTAAAATCTGCTGAAGAATTCAATTTGATTGCTTTTTTTTTGAGGAGGTGCGTCTTGCTGTTCTGATTTAATTCGTATTGCGAATTATAGTGAATGCTAAGAATTTAACTGGACCAGGTTTCACTTGTCTTAATTTTCTTGAAATTCATTTATGATGGTTGTTTTTAGTTGATATGTGTATGTAGAACTCCTTATCAAATTTTAGTTACCAAAGAAAAAAAGAAACTCCTTATTAAAATTTTTTTATATCACTTTATTTGTTTGGAAAATTGTATCAAAATTGTTGTTATTTAGTTTGTCTCTTCACGCTTACTACTCTTTGTTACAGTTAAATATATTTAAAATCAGATCTGTTGCTTTGACATTCAATGCCTCTTTTTTTTTCTCTGGCCAAAAGGAAATTTTTGCTGTATTGACTGCTGAGACTTGACATTCCAAATTACCAAGTTATTGGCATATTATTCGAGGAGATGATCTAAGTATCTCTCTTTCCACTTCACAAGTTAAATCTTTCTGAACTTGAAATAAACTGAATAGTGGATACTAATAGTTTCTAAATTTTGATATTGCTTCATGTTTCGAAAGCTTAACCTCTTTTTTGCATAACTACTATCAGAACTTTGTGTTTTATTTTTATTTTTTTGTTTTTGTTTTATCTTTTTTCCTAAAAAAATGCCCCGGCTCCCAAAATTTGTGCCAAACTCTTGGACAAACTGAAATACTATTTGTTTTTGTCAAAAAAAAAAAGAAGACATTTTGGGAACTCTGTAATTGCTTGATGCGCATACTAATTAGTACAGATTACTTTATTTTTTTTTCTCTCGGTAGTTCTTTACTTTTAGTAATTGCTACCTTCACAAGTTCACATGTTTTGTTATGTGGATTCATTTTCAGAGGGCAAATAGACAAAGAAACAATAAAGCTATGGAGCCCAAAGCAGTTAGTGCATATGTTCGACGAGGCATTATAGTTTCTATACGAGCCAGTTTTAGAGCTGCTCATGATCATCCGGTGGTTTTTATCCTGCTGGTCTTTATGATTCTGCTGCACAGTTTTTGCCCAAATTTATTTTCTTTCCTTGTATCATCCTCTCCTGTCATCATCTGCACAGCTCTTCTTCTTGGCACACTTCTGAGTTATGGTGAACCAAATATCCCTGAAATTGAAGAAGAATATAAGAGAACCCATGATATTTCTTCATTAAAGAGCACAACTGCTATACAGGAACTCCTTGTTGAGCAGGAAGAAAGCTCCACATTAGATACACAACTGGAAAGTTGGAAAGAGGTTGAAGGAATTGCAGTAAATGAAGTGTCTTCCAGTGAAGAAATAGATACTGATCAGAGCCAGGAAGATGAGGATGAACATACTCCCAAATCAACAAAAAGTGGGGAGGAAGCTGAACATAATCATAGCTCGTTCGCAGAAGGTAACAATGATATCCGCGTCGAGTTAAATGCGACTAAGGAGGAAGAGATTCATGATTTTACGTCTCTTGAAATCAAAACTGAAGGTGTACTAGTAGTGGATGAAGATATTGCTGGTGTTTGTTCCAAAGATCTTAGCGAGCCTTTGCTTTATAATTACAAGATTGACAGGCCTCTCTCTGATAATATTTATGATGCCCCTCTCGGACATTGGCAGCCAGTCGACCATCATATAGCTTCTTCAGATTCTGAATCAGACGGAGCTGAGAGCTCATCCCCAGATGCTTCCTTGGCGGACATCCTTCCCATGCTTGACGAGCTCCACCCACTTTTGAACTCCAAATCTCGTGATCTTGCCCAAGATAATGAGATCGACGAAGGAAGTGAATATGAAATTGGAAACCAAGAGGATGAAGAAGAAGAAGATGATGGACATGAGGAAAAATATGCTGAAGCAGAGGTTGCTGTAAAATGGACTGCAGATGATCTGAAGAATCTTATGGATCTTGGGACTTCTGAGGTGGAAAGGAATCAAAGATTGGAGAGTTTGATTGCTAAACGAAGGGCAAAGAAGAATATCAATTTTGAATCTGAGAAGAGTCTAATAGATTTGGACAGCGCTGATACCGCGCCTATTATGGAACACCTGTCCCACCTACTTGTTCAAATTCCTACAATCTCTGCGTCTAGGCGGAACCCTTTCGATCTCCCATTCGATACATACGAAGATAGCAACTTACCTCCTATTCCTGGTTCAGCTCCTTCTGTCTTTCATCGGAGAAGGAACCCTTTTGATTTTTCCTATGATGAATTGAACGAAAAGGGGATTTCTTCAATTGTTGATTCATCTAATGAAGAAGTTGTTGCACCTCCACGTAGAGAGGTGTTCTTCCAAAGGAATGAAAGCTTCTCTGTTGGTTCCTCAACATCTGGTGAGCTCAACAAAAGGAGACGCAATTCTAGGTTAAACCCATACTTTGCCCCAGAAAGGATGGAGTCTGAGGAAACTGGATTTATCAAATATCAAAGGCAATCAAGTGAAATGAGTGACTCCAAGGTGAGTTCTGTACCAGAGACTGACTCGGTTTCTTCCTTTATGGATCACGAGGATCATAAGAAGGTTGTAGAGCACGAATTACATCATCAGGGTGAAGTATCATCTCTTATTGATCAGGTTACTGAGCCAATTACTCTTGAAAGTCATTCCTCTTACGAAGTTCTTCTAATTAATCCTGGAGAAGAGCCATATAGAAGGGATTCAGAGCATACTGAAGCTAGTTACCTTGTTACTGAAGAAAGCCATCAAGAAAATGCTAGTCTGGTAGTATCTGCCAATCTAGATGTGCTTGATGAGAATAATGATGAGATCTCATCATTGCTAGACACTTTCATACGAACGTCTACTGTGGCCGTGCATGAACAAGAAGAAGAAGTTGAGCAATCGAGGGATGACCAGTTAAAGTATCCTACTCCGGCCGATCTTGAAGAGTTATACCTCCTGCAGACAGCATTGAGCAAAAATAGCAGTCAGACTGGCGATCCAGTATTTGACCTTAGCCCATCCTCTTCTGGTGTTGCATTTCTCGACTCTATACTTCAAGGTTATAAAATGCTTCAATTGCAGTAACATAAAAATGTAGTTTCTCAACATAACAAAGAGATACAATACCTTTATGTTTAACTTGACTGTATGTGTATGCAGGTAAAGAAGAACCATCATCGAGTTTTCTAGAATCCAATGCTCATTCTGAAGCATCTGAAACAGCATCCACTCCAGCATTAGCTGAGAGGAATCTCAAAAATGTTGAGCTGTTCTTTGTTGCTGGGGCAGGAGAAAATAACAACATATCAAGGGTAACTGAACTATCTGACTGGAAACAGGATGGTGTTACTGCAATTCAAGTTCTTAATGTTGGAGAAGATGTTGACAGTCATGGAGTTCACAGTCCTATCTCCTCCAGTATCTCTGTGATTGATAATGAGCCAATAAAAGATCATCCAGTAGACATGGAGTTCACTGTCCAACCTGTAGCTGATGGAATTACTACATCATCTTGTTACTTAGATGATGATTTTGCTGTTGATACTACCTCAACGGGAATAAATTTTACGTCGGGCGTACGCATGGAAAGCTCGTATTTAATGGAAATGGGATTCAATACTGACGATGAAATTGAAAATGATCTTGCCAATTCAAGGGCTGGTGCCATTAATGAATTTGGAGAAGAGCGGGCTGCTGATTCTGTAGAAAAATCAAGTGATTCAAAGGAGGAATCTGGTAAGATCCATGCCGAGGTCCAGGAGATCAAGGAAATAGATGAAGGGCTATTGCAAGAGTTGGATGCAGTAGGTGATTTCCATGTACATGAACTGAAACTAGAGCAAGCAAGAACTGATAAATATTATTTGTCTATTTTGCAACCTGATGAAGCACTGCAGTCTTCTTCTATGCCTTCTGAGCAATCAGGCTCTGGTGACGAAACGCATGAGTTTGTCAGTGCATTGGGTCTTCCCTCAGAAGCTTCTAAGATTTCAGATGATATTAAGACCCACATGGAGAATCAAACATTTTTCAAATCAGAAGTTGTCTCTTCCTTATTTCTGAATACTGAAAGCACAGAGCTTACGGTGTACAACTCAAAACTGCATGTACTTGATGCATGTACTTCTGAAGAAATCGATTATGTTCTGAAGAAGCTTCCGGCAGATCTCTCAAAGCCGTTTGCTTCAGATATTGAGCCTTATCCTATCACAGCAAAGCCTGTGGTTCCATCAAGTGAATTTTATGATGAACCGCGGGCCGCAGAGCTCACTGACGTCAATTCAGACCTGGTAGTTCTAGAAGCTAAATCTGTTGCTGATATCAACTCTGCCTTCAAGCAACTTGGCAAACATTATATCATCGATTCATCTCAATCTGAAGCTGAGCTGTCTGAAGTACAACCTGTGGATACAATTGGGTCTTCGTCTGATTTGCAGGTTACTGAAGCAAAATCTTCTATAGATATGAATTCAACTTTCAAGCAACTTAATTATGAAATACATGACTGTCCTCCTGCGTTTGAATTCATTGAACATGAATTAAGTGCGGAATATTTGCCAAATGGTTCTCTAGTAGGACAAGCCCATTCACAAATGCTAGTTTCTGAAGAAAGCTGTAAGGAAGATGTTGGTCTAACTTCGGATATTCAATCTTCTGAGCTTGAAATAAGTGAAAGACATGTGCAACCAGATGAAACCAGAGATGCTGAGGTTGAATTGGATAATCCTTCAGGAATAGTAATTCTTGATGCAAAATCAGTCGATGACATTAATGCAGCTTTTAAGCAACTTTGTGAGGGACGTACTGATACTGGAGTACCTGAAGTTGGATCATCCAACATTCTATTCGATGAAGAACCAGGCGAAGCTCAGTGGGAGAAAATTTCAGATGGCCTTCCAGGACAAGAATTCAACCATGTCGCTCATCGCCATGAGGAAAGAGAGGGATGTCAACATTCCGAAGTTCTGGAAGATTCAGAAGAAGCTAGAACTGACGGAGAAATCTTAGTTGTTGATGCTAGATCTATTGAGGATGATATCAGTATGGATTTGAACCTACATGAGCAAGGAGGTTCTGAAAGATCCATCGTTTCAGAAGCTGGACCATCTAAAATTTCACACAATGCAGTAGATACAGATTATTTAGGCACACAGTTGGATTTACAGTTTGTTGGGCAGTTGGATAATGATTCGAGTTTGGATGCTTCAACCTTCACCGAGAACAAAAACGACAAGAAGTTTACAAAATCAAGCACAAGCTCGAGTTCAAGCTCAAGCTCAAGTGGTCCTGATTCTGATTGATATTCAGGTTCTTTTTTTCTCAGAGGATTTTCGCTTTCAAAGTTTGTCCAGTGTATTGAAGTATTGTGGAAGTGCTTTTTTTTTTTTTTTTATTGCTCTTTTTTGAGTAATTTTGAGAGTGGTGCCCTATGTTTTAGTTTAGGGCGATTTCTTACAGATGGTGTCACACTTATGGAAATTTTTGTGTTTGTGAAGTACAGTTGTGCAGCTGATTGATATAAAATATCTGGGATTTATGTCAATCTTTGCATGTTTATCTATCTTAATAGCTGATTGATAAACTTTTGAAGTTGTCAAACCTAAATTACCTAATTCTTCTGAATCTGCTTCTGCATGATATTAATTATGGTCCACAACTCTGCAACAATGCCACTGATCATCTCAAGTTATGTGTATGTAATATGATATAACATGTATTATATAGTAGTTCCTTTTTATAATGTTTGGGCATTTACCAAAACTCCTGGCACAAAGTATTGCTGTCTATTATATACTCTTAGTGACGAGTAGTGACGAGGGCTGTGGCAAGTTTGCGACGCACTATTTATATGTTTATTACCTTAAGTTATTTGTAATATTTTTATATTTTTATTCCTATCACTTCAGCTATAACTATTGGGAGACTTACATACCAGTCCTCCCATATTCTAAGTTTACGAATTAACTCATTGTTTTATCCGTAACTTTAATACCATAAAGTACTTATTTAGAATATTTTTTTTAGAGAAAAGTTCAATATAAAAGTTGTAGATTTTAATGCGATCTATAATTTTTATGTTGAATTTTTTTTTAAAAAAGTTTTAAATATGTGTGTTGAGGCTCCACAGTTCAGCTGGTTAGATCAATTTTTAAATCCAGTAAAAATTTGAAGTATCAAAATACCTATTTAAAATTTTTTTGAAAATATATTGGACGTGAAAATTATAGATCTTATCAAAATCTATAATATTTAAAAAAATTTCTAAAAAATATTTATACAATAGTCAAAATGGCTTCTAAACGAATAACGAGAGAGTTTTATAAGTTTAAACAGTAACTAAAAAATTTTAGGATCTAATTTATATGAGTAGAAAAAATTTAAGGGTTGATTTGTAATTATTCCATAACTATTCCTTATTATTATTAATGTTTAGGGGTAATTGCATATCAGCTTTTTATTTTATTTTTTTTACTGTGACGGTGTATTTTTTGTTTCTAAATGTTGATTTGTACGGTTTTTGAAATAGGAAGAGTAGGGTGATATGTCATTTACCCTAACGTTATTATAGTATTGTACCTCACCGACTTTGTGAGCCGGAATATGTGTTTATTTATGAGCAGTGGCGGCGGTAATAGATTTTTTGCATGCATCTTTAGAGTGAATGATTATGCACCAAATGTCATTTATAATTGACCATTAGGTATGTCTGTTCATGATTAACCAATTATATTTATATTACTTATTCATCTAGTCTTGGTTGTATACCTATTTCTTCTATGACATGATAAGCCTCCTAAAGAGCAGTATTTTTAGAAATTTATTATATTTTCTAGAAATTTTTCCCATTTAAGAGGAGAATAACAACAACAATAACCATTTACTAGTAAGTCCCGTCTAAACAAAATTCGTGGAGAATAAAATATATACTTAGTAGGCTACTTTTATAGTCGCTCTAAAAATCATTTAATATAAAAGTTTTAACTATTTTAAAAAAACTTTAGATGTATTTTTATATAATTCTAGCCCTGAAAATTATTTAAGATAAGAAGTTCTAACTATTTAGAAAGATTTTAGAGATTATTTCTGTAGTATTTTCGATAACCATTAACCATTTAAGATTAGAAGTTTTAACTATTTTATAAGGACTTTGCTTGATGCCGGGATAGTTTAGGCCCTATGCCCGGTCATTGTTCCATCTATTAGATCCTAACAAAAAGCTTCCAGCAATTTCACCAATTTACCCCTTGGTCTGGATTCACTACGAGCCCAAATCTTGCCCAAAAATATTGAGGTTGGACCAGCAATACATACCACACCAACACGGTCCACACCACCCTGAATCTACTGAGCCCAACGTTCACCCAAAGAGTCCAGCCCAGGCGTGACACCGCAGTCTAGCTTTTTGGATCAAGAAAGAGGGTCCAGTCCTTCGCACTTTATTAATCTTATAGTGCCTTAATGCTCTATCAATATTGCCCATGCAACGACGGGAAATAAGTTTTGTGTTTTTTTATCTTGACTGTCAAATTCGAATTCTATTCTACTCCTCGATCGAATACAGAACGGTAAACAGTAGATCATCACAACCAGATATCACTGAAATTCGAACTTCCGACCTATCATTCATAAGGCATAGACCTTTAGTCAACTCTCAACATCCAGCTCTGTTAACCAACTTGACCAACACTGATTAATTAAGTTTGATTTAAGTGGGAGTTTTTTTGTCTTGATCGTCGAGTTCGTTTCTATTTTACATCTCGACCGAGTACTGAACGGTAAACGATAGATCCTCCAAATTAGGTGTTGGAAATTGTCTAAGTGGGAGTTTTTGAGATATAAAAGAATAGTCATACTTTGCATTATTTTTTTTCTTAATGATTAATGGTCATTCATGCTAATCTTACATTTCCTTGTAATCATTTTGGTGGTGTTGTTTTCTAAACATGTTAGGAATTTACTGTCCTAATGCAACTTGTATATAAAAAACTTACTAGAGGAACATCACCCGCAATACGTTTGAAAAAAAATATTTAAAATTTTTTTAAATTAAAAAAATATATTTAAAATATTTAATTATTTGAAAATAAAATATTTAAAAAAAATAAGATATTATATATATATACAGTTATTTATTATTTTAATTAATATATAAAATATATTATTTTAAAAAAAATATATATAGCACAAGGGGGGAGGGGGGGCGTGCACTATAGTAGCCCCCTCTTGCGCTATATATCCAAAAAAACGAAAATTGAGATGCTTTTACTTGAAGCTAACATATACAAATGATACAAAAAAACTTAATGGTAATGATCATTATGTAGTTTTGAATTTAAGTGATAAAAAAGAAATAATCCCTAATATGGGCAACCTAACTCCATCAACACCTTTCCCTTGTGATATAATTGTCATTGGCGACAAAAACAAATCCCGGAATGAAAAGTTCACTCAACTTTTGTGATAAAAATAAATATATTTTTAGGAGTTATAGCTACTAGTTAAAAACTAATTTGTAAATCACTAACTGTAAAAGTAATTCACTGTAAATCATTTTTGACCACTTCAAAAATTTACTTTAGTTTGTAGGATTTTTACATTTCAGTCCCTGCTCTCCAAACGTTCTCAAAATCTGCCCCCTTGCTAGTTTGTATCATTTGTTTGTTGGAGGAGAATGGAACAGCATCCTAAGTAAAGATAGGAGCCCAAAATCAAGCCTGTCAAAACCCTCTATTGTAAAGACCTTTGCCAATCACGACCCATCTCCGCAGCAGGGTCGACAGAACCCATCTAATAATAACAGGTCTCAAAACTCAAAAGTTAATATATATAGCGGCATAGTGACATCTGATAGCTGGTGCCGAGCGCGGTTAGCTCAACTGGATGGGAGGCATCTCAGGAAGCGTCACCATCCAGGTTCGAGCCCACGTGAGGTGAAATTTTTCGCAGGATTTTTTAAAAATCCTCTGTAACCTGTAGCAGGAGCTTCCGTTCATAGAAAGTCTGTACTCGGATCCCAGAGCGTCGGTGGGGGCTGGACGTAAAATTTTTTCACGAGTTTGAGATCCTACAGGGGCGTGCGCTCGCATTACGGGTTCAACCACGATAATCTAAAAAAAAAAAAAATGACATCTGATAGCTGGTCTACACCTATGTCACATCAGACTAATGAATGCATTGCTTGTCCATATATGCAGACAGACGCCCACGCGCACCTGTCTTTGGAGAAACACACCACGGTTAAGAGATTATCTTGCTACTCTTCTTGCCAAATAGGAGCGGATGCATGGAATAAATCTCAGACAGTCACGCAAAAATGATCACACAATTGATATAATATAGATAGCGACTCTTTATAAATTTATATGTTACGACAATAAAGACATATTAATTGCAAACAAAAGATTTTTGCAATAATTTTTTTTTAAAAAAAATCTCATGATACACATCCCAAATTAAACGCCATGTCATTCTTATCGTGTTTGGTTGAACAGAGAAAAAGAAAATTTGTATATAGATGTTTCTTTGTTTGTTTGTATTTTTTAGAGAGAGAGAGAGAGAGAGAGAGAGAGAGAGAGAGAGAGAGAGAGAGAGAGAGAAAGTACATAGTGTTATTGTTCTAAACTGACTCAACACAATCAAGAAAGCTGCAGCCAGTTTCACCTCGCAAAGAAATAAAAAGAAGTTGCAGCCAGCTGCAGGCTATGCCGCTATGGACCTATGGTCCTATGGACGTTTGGTTGATGAACTAACGTCGTCCTGTTTCCGCCTCGATGAATTCGCCGTCTTGTAACGGCGCTGTTTGTTCTGACTTCTGGGTTATATCTCCCCAATTCCGCGTCATAACTCTCGCTTCTTCTATCCAAGCCGCTGAGCTCATTATCTACGCCCCAAAATCGGGAAAAAGCCCGAATTTGCCCCAAATCAACCCCAAATTCTCCTGTTTTTGTTTATAATTCCCTTGATTCTGTCGTGGTGGCATCCGCTTTTGTGCGATCGAGTTGGATGCTAGTTTCGCTGGCCATCTGATGGAGATCCCCAAAGAAGCTTAAGTATCCAGAGGTAAGTTAATTATTGGAAGTTTGAGTTCTCCTTTTGTGGATTATTGCATACCTGGACTCAAAATGGTTAGATTTTAGACTGCTTTGAAGATAAATCTATTGACTTTAGTACTGGGGTTTATCTACAACAATTTTCTTCGGCTGGCAAAACTATTTAGTTCTTTTTTTTTCCTTTCGAATGATCCATACCTTGAAATTTTCGATTTTCTTGTTCCATATATGATGATTCTTATTTGGTTTTTATTATCTAGTTTCTGTTTTCCAGGTCTATTATTCCCATAATTTTCATCTTCTTTTTATAATCCGATTTTGTTATTAGGTTTTGTGATCTGATTTTTTATGTATTTTTTGTTGTCTCAGGTATATCATTCCGATGATTGTTATCTTATGGTGGTTATTTGATTTTTGTTTTCTTCAGGTCCAAATGGATTGCTATGTTTTGATACCGTAGACAAATTCCTTGTTTTCCAAGTGAAGAGTTAATTTTTCATCACTAGTATCTATCTGTATCTACTCTTCTGATAATTTGCGAAGAAAGAGAAGGAAAACAAGTTGAGCGTCAATTGCAACCTTTTTGCTAAGTGTGGTTCTCGATTATTACATAGAGCATAATTTAAAGATCAGATGCAGCCGAAGGCACGGATTCATGCTGACCCATCTCAGTGCGAGGACCACTTTGAAAGGATACCAGACTCTTTGGTCCTCCTCATCTTCAACAAGCTTGCTGATGTACGATCCCTTGGACGTTGCTCAGCTGTCTCAAAACGATTCAATGCACTTGTGCCTCTTGTTCACGACGTTTATGTCAAGATCGATCATGTCGTCACTATTGATGGCGACACTGATGAGGCCATGAACGTATCTAACGGCAAACCTCGCAATCTTTTCTCTCACTTCTTTAAGTTCATGTTATTCACCGTTTTGAAACCCTTCAGCCACTTACGTAACCCTACCGGCACAAACAAGCCCCTTTTCCCTCAGCTGTCTCATCACTCACCCGCACAAGTCCTGAAGAATTTCACACATGTTCAGAATCTGAGGATTGAACTACCGGCGGGTGATGTGGGGACTGAAGAAGGTGTTCTTTTGAAATGGAGGGCAGAGTTTGGAAGCACGCTTCAGAACTGTGTGATATTGGGTGGCACATGTATTGACCGCAAGCCTGCTTCCCCTGATCAGGAGACATCTTTCGAAGACAATGGCAGCATTCCTGAATCGTTCTACACAAATGGGGGATTAAAACTGCGCGTAGTCTGGACAATAGCTCTCTGATAGCTGCTTCTACAAGGCATTATCTTCTCCGCCCAATTATTAATGATCATCCTACATTAAGGAGCTTGGTTTTGACCGACGCCGACGGGCAAGGTACCCTCACCATGGGTTTTGAGCAGCTAATGGAGTTTAGGGAAAAGCCTCTATCACCGTCAGCATCATCTAACAGGACTCAGGTTCCTGCGTCCAACATGAAACTGAGATACGCACCCTACTTGGAACTTCCTGGAGGGATCGGCATGCAGGGTGCCACGTTGGTAGCAATTAGGCCCTCGGGGAAGGAAGCAGTGGAAGTGGTAGCAGTAGGAAGGAGACAGAGGCGTTTGTCTGTGGAGCATTTGATGGCCATTTAAGGCGGCAGTGAAAGCACTCTTGAAGCGCCGAACATATCTTCTCGAAATGAATGGTTTCTAACGCTTTGGCTTTATTTACTTTGCAGCTTGCTTGGAATACCATGCCTGAGGTTAAATGGTTCATTTTGCTTTCTTTTTTATCTTCTGGAACCAACTACCAAGAAGATATTGTGTCTCCGCTTCTTTAGGTGTGAACTGCCAACACCTACTAGGTTGGGTTATGTCTTTCGTTTTGCTGTCCTCACTTTCGCATATGTACAGTAATAACAGCTTGCCATATGTTTTGAATATCTTTAAAATGTTATAAGCATCTTTTTGGTACTAGGTCACTGTCATGTGCATTTGTGTAGCCATGCTTTTGATCCTGTAGGTGTAATATGGTATGCTTGAGGGCTGCTGAATCCTTGGTTCGTGTATAATTCAATTAATATCTTGTGAAAATGTGGAATGTCTCTCTATTTATGAAGAGACCTTGAATCCTTACCCTTCAAAGTTTCGAGAGGAAGAAAGAACCTGATACCATGGTCTGTAAATATATAATGCTATTTGGACTATTCCCTCCTGTTGTGGAGCTCGAGATACTGCTGGTTTCGTGCATAACCTTTTTTCTGTGGAAGTTTGGCGAGTGCATGCTGGTTCAACCTTGTTGCTATAGTTTTGGAAATTTTTGGAGCACGAGTTGCAAAATACCCATAGGATATTTAAGATTTCGATACCACTAGTAAAGCGTCAGAATGTGACATATCAGTTGTGTGCATATCGGGATGGAATTCATGCATAACCATGTTCACGAGCTTCTGTTCTACTCTTTTAACTTTATTTGTCCAGTATATGATGGTGATTAATTTCTCAATTATGCTGATTCTCAAATTCTCTTTGTGCAGCTCCGTAAGACATAATGATTGCATGACAAGCTTTAATTGTATCTTTCTTTAGTAGTGACGACCATGGACTATGATCTTCCTTAACAACTGGCTTAGTTGTCAATCATGATCATGTGAAAGTTATTCTGAATGCGCATCTTCATTCTGAATACCCTTGTAACATTTATAATAGCTGCCAGACGACGTATATATCACGTAAACCAGCTCTATGTGTGTGCGACTGTCTCTGTGTGTGTGTGTGTGAGTGAGTGAGTGAGAGAGAGAGAGAGAGAGAGAGAGAGAGAGAGAGGGAAATTATGCAGCAATGTGTAAACCTGTTATCCCACAGATATTATATCATAAGCCTATAGAATGCATAGAGAATATTTAGGTTTCTGTCAACCAGTGACGATGATTCATTGCAAAGTTCAGTGAGAGACTAATTTTGATACATACGCTGTGTACATGGAGTCGGTTAAATGTCTTCTACACATACAGTTATATTGTCCTTGTAAGTACTTTGAATGCCCTCAAGCCTAAGGGAACTCTATTCAATATAACTGTGAAAAGAGGTGCTACTTGGTGATTCTGAGAATCATTCACCAAATTTTCTTGCTTTTTCAATAATTTCCTAAGTCACATGCTTTTCGTCTACTTCTTCAATTGATTGTGTAGAGCATCTTTCAATGTGGACCAAATTATCTGCTAGTGCTTATCCCGTACGTCTATAGTTGCATCCTTTTTCCTTTTTCTTTAAAGAGAGAGAGATAACCCACTAGTTTTGGTGAGCTGTTGGCTCATGTTATCTGTCCATGGAGACATATCAACCATATTATGTTATTTTTCGTTAAATTATGGTATGGATTTATAGGGGAAATTAAGTGGTGGTTTTTTTTTAATGACAAATTTTATCGGATTTGTGTTAGTCCTATTTTTTTTAAAAAAAAATGTTTTGAGAAACCAAGGCTGTAAGTTATCTACTGTTCGTTCACAAATTATAGTTTTTTTTTTTTTTTTGTGCGAGTATGAAACTGCGAATATCAAATATCTGATTTGGTAGGTTACTTGGAGCTTGATAGGTTATTAAGATAAGCAATTGGCTTCTTATGGGTATATACCAAACTTGATACGTTATTAATATTTCTCCTGGAATTCAAAAAAAAAAAAGAAAGAAAAAGAAAGTTGACGGACATATTGCTGTGGCACAGGCCAAGGGTTTAGTGGTTCGTGGTGTATGGTTTCATGCTTACCCCGCCACCCACATATGTCCGGCAAGAAGAGTAATCCAGTGCTTGCAGGTTCACTGGAGTAAAATTAGGGATAGTCGTGAGAATAAGTTGATCACGACATACACTACGTGGTACCTCAAAATAATTTTGGTTCCTGTCTGGTTTGAACACAAATCAGTAAGTAGATCAAAGCATTTGTTACTTTGCGGAGGAATTGTTTTATTTCCTCCGCACTCATTTCTCATAACACCGATATGCATGTGCACCTTCAGTACCTTACCCCCTTCGCAAGAGGCTGAATCACAACAATCGCCGCTGACAAGTTGGAAGGGGGAATAGTAGCAGTGCTGCAGTCGTTATTGGTGCTCTTGGGCAATACAAACATGTAGACTGCGCAATGATCCAGTGATGATGAGTTGCTGCTCTCTGCCGTGATCACAAGCAACTTGTACAACAATCCCACCTGACCGGATCTAAAAAAAGTAAAATATACGCAGCCCTACAGCGTCACACTAAAAAGGTAATGCAACTTGTACGACCCAATTCTAATGTCTCAGACTAGGTCATCTTGATTAACAGAAAGAACGGAAGGTTCACTGCAACAAAACGAATTTAAAGCAAGCTATATTTACCGAAGTAGTCTAGTTGCCAAAGCTTATGCCAGGCTACTGACAATTATATGTACAGATGCAAAGCAGTTTTGTTCTAAAAGCAAAAACATCTGCTAAACCAAAAAACCAAAAATCCAAAAGAGCCAGTTTTCACTGACCCAACAAGCAATAAAATGCTACCCAATTCGGTGGGACCTACTACGGGTCCTTCTAACAGTAGGGGAGGGCTGAGAGGATAATGGCGGTCCACTGGCAGCCTCAGATGTGCTAACAGCTTCAGCTTTACAGCTCCGTAGTTTCTTCTTTTGGGACGCATTCCCTTGTTTTGGAGATTGAGCTGCTTCCACAGCTTCAGCCTTACAACTTCGTAGCCTCCTCGTTGAAGCAACCTTACGTGGCTGAGGTTCGTCTTCTACTTCTTCCTCTTCCTCCTCTTCACCAACGTCACAATCTAAAGGTGGCCATTCAGTGTTGCAGCCAGGACAGTTTCTTCCAGCCTGTTAAAATCTTATATAAATATAGGATACATACATACGTACATACTTATGTATATATATATATATATATATATAGAGAGAGAGAGAGAGTAGAATAATATGAATCAGAAGACGTACATTCCGCTGGGAGAATTTCTTTTGTAGACAATAGGCATGGAGTCGTGTAGTGCACCTCTCATTTGGGCATGGAGTAGCCTGCTTTTCAGTTTCATGTATGAGTGAGAGCATCTCACGACACAGGATACACCAAGCATATGAATAGTTTATTAACATATACAGCAATCTCTACGAGTATTACAAAGATAGAACTATGCATGTATGAGTGAGAGCATCTCACATGACACAGGATGAACCAAACATACGAATAGACTGTTAACATGTGCAGCAAATCTCTTAAGAGTACCCCACAGATAGACCTACTCATGTATAAGTGAGAGCATCTCACATAACACAAGATATACCAAGCATTTAGATAGATTATTAACATATACATCAATCTCTTCAAGTATCACAAAGATAAACCTATCATAGAGAACGCATTCTTATGCCAAAGTCTATTGGCTATTTATTTCATGAGTCGGTATCGGTACTATGAAAGTGGAATTTGTTCCATATTGTCACCATGATTTATTGTACAACATGAAAAGATTGTAACAGGAGTAATTCAACAACAACAACCACCACCCAGTAATAATCCGGTCAAGACGGGGTCTGGAGAGGGTGAGATGTACGCAGCTTCCCCGAAGGAGGTTGTCTCCAATGGACCCTCGGCCGGGAGCAACAAACATACATGCAGCCACTCAACATCAAACACATGACGCAAAAATTTTCACACAAGCAAACTGAGGTTGTGAATCACATACAAAAAGGCATACTAATAATAAAAAAATATTAACAATAAGAATAAATTAATAATAGTATGAATAATAATAATAAAGTAATAGTGATAATAATAATACTGCTACTAAATATTAATAAAAATGATAGTAATATCGTCCTATGACTTAATAACAATATCGTTAACAAGGATTTTACGTAACCACTCAGCACAATCGAGAGCGATGTCCTCATGAAGGTTCAAGTAGCTCAGATCTCCTCTAATGGTCTCCCGCCAACTCTTTCGTGCCCTCCCTCACTTCCTTTTCCACTCGTTACTGAACGTTTCACATCTTCTAACCTGTGCCAACTGTGGCCTACGTCTCACATGGACAAACCATCACAATCAGCATTCTCTCATCTTGTCTTCAATGGGGGACACTCTTAATTTCTCTCAGATTACCTCATTACAGATCATGTCCTTAATCTAGTGGCTACATCTCTGCCACCTTCATCCGCTGAGTATGTTGGTGCCTAACAGGCGAACATTCTGCGCCATATAACATAGCTGACCGAATTACGGTCCGGTAGTATCGTCCCTTCAGTTTAAGTGGGAATGTTCTATCACATAGAATCCCAGAGGCCAATCTCCACTTACACCAGTCCCTGATCACCTATTATAAACAGAACTTCAACGTTCAATGCTATGGGTATCCTAACAGAAGTTCCATTTTAAATTTCACTGCAGAAACTTTAATTTTAATTATTCTAGTATATAACTGAACATTGATTAGCGAAAAAAAAAAAACAGAATTTAAACTAAATGGGGGAAATCATGTTCAAGCATGACAATAACATATGTTACTAACCACCTCCAAATCCGATTTAAGTTAATCTATGCCAAATTCATAAGCAAAAGTTGAGACAAAAACACGTGAGAAGGCATCAACTTTAACAGACCTAGATATTACGAGCTAGCCCAAAAGTTAGTGTGGCTAATTTGAAGAAGCTATTTTAGTATTCATTTACACGAAAGATGTAATCCTGCTGGCTGCCTCTGATTATCCATGCACTTCACCTTATAAATCAAGTTTCAAAGCTAAAAACTAAAATGTCAAGGTTAATGACAACACAGGCAAGTGGTAGCAACAAATTCAAGAATAAGAAACACATAAACAACTCCAAGACTATCTAAGAAGTGATAGTTAAACCACAATGGAAGCACCACAGAGTGTAAATCAGTTGGATCTGATGCAACATAGAAATTGAAACCAGGCCTCCAGTTTGATCTTGGTTGAAAATTTCATGTTATAGGAACTGAGATGAATGGAAATAAGGATAAGGGCAACGTTCAGAGTAAGATTCAGCATGACTGGTCTGGTATTTAGTGTAAAAAGGAAGCACAGCCTTCGATCTAGAATAAGAATGAAATATACTACTTCAATATGAACTATATCTTTCCACAACTGAGCCACAACCACCAACTATAGTGGCAAGACATCAGCTTTAGAAGCAAGGTTTCCGATCCGTACATTTTTTATTTTTTACAATATTTTTATAAATGATAAAATATGTACTATTCCAAAAATTATATAAAGATTTAAAACAAGGATTAATGTGACTAAAGAAATACAATAGTTCCAATCACGTACCAAAAGTACATAATAAATAAATCACTAACACATAGAGTGTCAATGTGGCTAAAGAAAGGTATATGTAAACTCCAAAAATATTCAAATCTTGTTCACTTTGTGAAAATTACAGTAATTACATTTTCACTGGTACGTATTAGCCATCTATACGTGTACCATGTTCCCAACTCTAATTAATTGATTTTTTGCATTGTGCCATTTAATTGAATAAAGAATGAAACGTGAGAATTGTGCGAACTAACTTAAAACAGTGGCATAAAATGTTCGCAATTACTAATCAATTCGCATGAATAAAAAAATTGAAAAGAAAAAGGAAAGGGTCGTGTGACCTTTCGCGTTTAATGTTCATCTTTTTCTTGCGAGGAGGACGATCAACGGCACTTATTATGGAATGGCCGGAAAATGGCCGTGCCGGCCACCTCTGTGTCGGATCACGGGCCAGTCGACACCGAGTTTATCACCCGGCACCTAAAACCATGTTTAGAAGCTTGGGCATGGACTGCTAGAGAAGAAACATGCACAACAACCAGACAAACAGGCTGGAGACAGTAAAACCAGCTCCGCTTAGCATCGCCAAACCATCTTGTTTGCACGGTATAGGAAATATAGCTTAAATAATAGCATACGTCTATCGTATTACAAAAAACAATAAGTTAACCATACAATTCAAATATCAAGCTAAAAACAACATATATACGTTCCTGCTTCAGTAAAGAAGGATGTCTTAACATTTATGATTTTATTAAACCATACAAGACATTAATTGAAACGACATTTCCAAATTTCCAGTAATCTTCATAACATACCTTTACTGCAGGCTCATTGCAAACATTGCAAGAAGGATAGCCATTAGTTCTAAACCAGCTCCGAAGATCAAGAAAGGACCTGACCCCAAGACCGACTTTCCCAGGTGAGGTAGATGACAACCATCTGTCTTGTATGAGATCTTTAAGAGTTTTCTCCTTTTGTGACATTGAGAAAGCCCTCACTGCATAAGGAAGCTGGGATTGACTATCCTCTGGTGTTTGAGTAGCCTGGACCTAAATCAACCAATATATCCGTGAAATTTCCAAATATCATCCAAAAATCATAACATATCCGAAGCCTTCTAATGTTCAACAATACTGCACAGACAATACAATTTTCCTTACCAGGCTTGCACTCAACTTACAGCAATAAGCAGTCAAAAGAAGACAAACTCCAACTAATCGTATAAGATAAGAAAGACAGCATGAATAGAGTGATTGCTTTATTATCAAATGAATGTCACATTCTGATTTCAGTAACGTAACCAAGGGATCATTCATGCCTGCTAGTATGAAAGAACGAAACAACTGTTAACTCTAGAGATCCTTACCTGAAAGTCAAGCCGGGCATTCAGCGCATCAGTATTGCTGATGCAACCCTGACCAGTCGTATCTTGGGTAATTGCTTCAACCTCCAAGAAACAATGGAATCATTTGATCACAAGCTATCGATTTTTTGCAATATTGAAATACTCTATCAGGTTTATAGCAGAGACATTTCAAGTAAATTTTTATATGCATTCACTAACATCGTAGTAAGATATTACATAAAGGCAAGCGGAGCCCACAAGTATTATGATCTGGA
Source organism: Xerophyta viscosa (assembly GCA_002076135.1). Lineage (NCBI taxonomy): Eukaryota > Viridiplantae > Streptophyta > Magnoliopsida > Pandanales > Velloziaceae > Xerophyta > Xerophyta viscosa. Next base: position 341,494 of record MJHO01000061.1, on the reverse strand, counting down.
CATAAATAAGACAATATTCATTAGCTCATTATGACTTGAGAAACAGGTGCTAGAGGATTATACTCAGAAAACCAAGCACAACTTTGGAAATTGCACATAAAGGACTGCTTACATCAATGACTGCCTATACACTTCATCCCATATCTTACAATGAATATTTGAGAAGTTGTTACCATTGTGTGTGAGAACCTTAGACCCAACTTCAAAAGTTCAAAATAGAATAGGGCAAACCCTTAACATACTAGTGCTCTCTTCGTACTTTTTTTTTACTAACGATAGAATGCATGTTGTAAATTCTAAAGTAGGTAACACTTGCAGAAGAGTAAAGGAAAAGAGACAATAAACCTAATTTCACATCACCATTAGAAACCAATAAATGGATGTGGCTATGTTTATAGCCAGGTTATTAGTAAATATGTGCCTAAATGAGCATATCCAGGATTATGAAAATCACAAATGGAAGATGAACGAACATAAGAGTTCTCTGTCTAATCAGTACTAGCACAAATACCATTAGGACATGAATGCCTTAATTTGGAATCGGTTGGTAACTCGTATAAACAGCACATGGAAAACAAAAAAAAAACCAAAATAAGAAGATAGAAACTGTGGTGAACAGCAAAAAATTATAACCTCTCTAGTCTCTACAAGCATGGTTTAGGGAGCAGTTCATAGGACCTTTAATGAATTATCTGTTTTTTCCCATCACTAAAATTTCGTGGATATTCACCAAAGAGTTAATTAAATGTATCTACAAGCTTTGATGTGGTTTCCACTTGAGTGACAAACTTCAGTAGATAGTAAGGATGTAGCAAGGGTATGTTCTCATGTAGCGAATACGTAAAAGTATTACATTACCACATTGCCTCCTGAAAGATTCCAAGTGAAAATTAAGTACTTACAATCCAGTAGGAAACACATACATTTTCAAGGTTCAGACAAATAAAGTAATGATAAGAGAAGCTCTTATGCATTATCAAATGATATCTTAAGTGGAAAATAAAGCTGATTACTGCACTGGGCCTTAATGCCGGCTTCAGATGAAAAGGTTTGTACAGCCATAGACATTTACATGAAAATCAAGCTCATTGCTGCACTATGTCTCAATGCTGGTTTCAGATGAAAAGGGTTGTACAGCTACAGACAGTTACACAGGCGTGTTTAGAAGAAGAAAAAAAAACGTCCTAACATAACAATGCAAAAAGAAAACAGAATAGAGTCGATGTTTTCGGTATGAGCATCTATATGGCATCTCACGTCTACAAATGATGCAGTAGTTTTGAAAACTATCACCAAATATTCAAAGACGAAAAGGATGCAAGAACATTCGACTAATTGTACAGCAAGTTGCTCCAAATGGCAAATATTTACTATACTTTTATGCATATTTTATGGCAATTTCTGTGAAGATGTGATGTTTTGGTCTAGAAAGGTCAGGACTAAATTACTACAAAAGATGCTAAAGTCTGCAAGCAGGTAAACAAACCCACTCCAGCTAGGACAATCCACCAACGAAACATTAGCAAACCCAGATTACTTCTCAACAAAATCCAAGCTGTAGGTTCTCTGCCTTACCACAGCTTTGTAAAAAGCAATCTGTGGGACGGTGTACTTGGTCCCCAGCTTTGATTGCTCATCTGATACATTGTTTATAACACCGTAAAAGACCTTGCCATCATACTGGTCTCTGCACCCTCGCAGCTCAAATTGCACATAGGATAGCTCTTTGTTGATCTTGAGAAGAGTATTTTGGAAAACATCCCGACTCTTAGCTGGGGCATAAACCATATGGCTCAGTAATGAAGCACCATAAACTGAACGTACAAATCAAATACTAACATTCATATGGTTGACTGCCAAAATTTCATTTGTATCACTATTGCAATATAAGAGCTATCGAATGAGAACATTAAGATCTTGTAATCAAAGAAAAGAAGAAGAAGAAGAAGAAGGTACAACATAATACTTCAAAAACTCAACTGTTAAACTCCCAAATGCAATACAAAGAAGCTTGTGTTCCTTCTATAGAAGAAAAGAAAAGAAAGAAAATCAAGCATGAATTGTCAACTTTAATGCTAGCAATCATATGATTGTGTTACCGAAATTGCATTAAAATATGTACTCACAAATAATGATAGTCTATTACCTTTTAACAGTCAGTGAAGCGTCAATCAAACATATTTCCTCAACAGAAATGCATATGATAATTTATATTAATACGTTAGGATACTAACAATAAACCCACTCGTAGCTTCTGTCGAGTGATTTGCTTTCAAAAACTTATGGCCGAAAACAGAATATGAAATTCATTACCCCCCCCCCCCCCCAAAAAAAAAAAAAAAAAAAAAAACGATATAAACCTGGGTCCTTTCCGGTTACGCCGGTGAAAAGAGAGTGAAATTCTTGCTCGCTGAGCGGGCCGCGGGAGAGGAGGGCTTGAATCAGCGCGTGGTGGCGCCAGCCAAGCTGCGACATCTTCCACGTCCGAAACCCTAATTTCCCCCTCAAACCCCTATTTCGGATTTTGGCAAAATGGCGACCATTAGCGCGCGCTCCTAGACTGAAACCGTCGGTTCTTGGGGGGAATGTAGGTTTTTGGCGGGAGCAAACGTGCACCGTGAGGATAATAATTTTGCTGCCAGTGCAATGACGGATACAAATTTTGGACAATTGGCCTGCGGTCTCCCTATATGTTAGAAGATTTTCGCTGAGGTCTAAAAATCTAAATATATTATATTTATTTTATTTGTTAAAAAAAATTTATATTTTAAATTCAAAATTTTATATTTAAGTTCAAAAATTTTAGACTTAAATTATTAAAAAAAATCAAAAGTTAATATCATAAGCTATTAAAAAAATATTATAATATCATTTTTTATCATAAATGTAAAAAAATTTACATAAAAGTGTCAAAAATTAATATTAAAGGTGTTGTAATATCAAAATATTAAAGTTCGAAGATGTCAAAAATTTATTAAAAATTATTATAAATATATTAAAATTATTAAAGAATTAAAATATAAAAAAATGACTTAAATAATATTGAAATAATATGAAGGATTGTAGTGTAATTGTCCAAATGTCCAAATTTCTAATAGGAGACAGGTCTTAGAAAAGATTTTAATAATATATTAAGTTTTTGTTTAATTAAAAAGCAGTACAAACTGTATTTGATATACTATTTTGGGTTGATTTATAATTTTTCAAATAACCGGGACTTACCAGAAAATTTTCGAAGAGGCATAAACGTTTTTAGAGAAAATCTCATTATATTTTTTCAGGTTATATAAAAAGGGTATAATTCACGAGGAAATTGCATATCAACTTTTATTAGATTTCTAAACTTTTGCAAATCTGCCACTAAATTTAAATATTTACAAATCGGCCCTATCTCAAAATGTATACCATAAATATTTTAACTAATATATAACTATTTTTAAAATATTAAATATAAAAATATATTTAGATTTGATCTATAATTTTGTCATTTAATATTTTCAAAAAAAATATATTTATAAATGATGTCTTAAGATTTTAAAATTTAGTTAGTTTAAAAACTAATTCGCTAATCCGTTAAAATTTAAACTTTAAAACATATTTTGGAAGTACTTTTAAAAATATTTTGAAATTTTTTTACATGATTTAACTTTTTTATATTTAACAATTTTTTTTTAAAATTATAAATAAGGGTTTTGGAATGTAAAAATAGCTGGTTATAAACTAAGGAGTTATTTATAACATATATATTTAGACATAGGCTGATATTTACTCCCTCATTTCAACAATTTTAAAGCAAATAATATCACGCATCCAACATTTAGTTCTTTTAAGTACTCAATGTTATACGTTTCTTTTATATTTTCATACTGTTTTTTTTAGAAAATCAACAAATTTAAAAAAAAAATTAAAATAAAAGCTAGTTAATTACTTCAATTAACATGTAAGTGCAAGCTACAAACTACATCTTAATAAACTATGACAAATACATACTATAACCTATATTTATGTTGTTCTACAATATATAATCAACATTATTTAACAAGTTGCAATTAAATACATCATATTATTTTAGTTTAGACTGGCCCAAAGTTCATATTAATTTCTACAAGTTACATAAAAGATAAATATTCTGCATCTTTATGTATTACTTCTACTGAATTCGAATCGAAGATCTCCATTCATATATATTCAGTAGTTCATTTCTACGAATTTGGCTCATGTAGTTGGTAGTTTTCTTCGGGTATTTTCTGAATTTAAAACAAAATATACATCAATATCACTATATTTTCTTAACTTGATATATTTTTGTCTTGAGATTATTATAATTTTTTTTGTTTATATTCGATCTATTTTTAAACGTTATTTGACCTCAATATAATTAGGTTTCCAATACTTTTTTTACCATATATATAATCTTACAACTTAGATTCAGCCTAATAAGACTATGCTCAAAATTCTAGTCTGCTTTTTAATCGATTGTACACAATTTTAAATGCTAGGTTTAGTGAATAATGAAAAATAAATAAAAACAAATGGAAAAACGGGACTATACAATCATTGTCCCTTGGAGGAGTTGCATATCAACTATATATATTTTAGAAATATATAAATTAATCACTAAAAAAAAATACACTGATGCGACGACATATAGATATTACAACATCAACCTTTTTTTTATTTTTAAATACTAATTTATATATTCCATTAAAATAGGAGGCGAATATACAATTAAATATTGTCCTTTTTCATAAAAAACATATAATTTTTGAAAAAAAACGCCATCAAATTCAAAATTTTTAAAAAAATTATAAAATCTAAACATACACATGCGCGCGCACATTTCTAAATAAAGATTTTATAATTTTATAATTTTTATAACTAGTTAAAAATCTTAACATATTTATTTAAAAATATTTCGTAAAAAAATTTAAACATGGTGGAGTAAATCAAAATCTATTTTCCTAATATTATCCTTATATTTTACACATACTGCGTTAAGTTAGAAATTATAATAAAAAGATTAGGGATTTATTTGGCGCAAAAATATGGACCGACATTTAAATTGTTTTAGAAAAAATGTAAACCAAGGAAGACACTACGAGCATCTAGTGATCGGTATTACTTGTTCACTCGCAGCCACAGAAGCGGAGAAGCAGGCAAGCAGCATTTTAGAGATTACGGAAACAATGGCAGGAAAAAATGGCGGGAAGCATAACACTGGTCGCTTAGACCGATGGCATCCGCCTCGAAATTCCGACTCTCACCATATCCTCAGAAGATTCCCGTCACAAATTCCATCCGCCGGCGATCATTTGCTCCTTACCTCCTTCTCCCGATCCGTTTCTCCCCCGTTTGTGCACGATACCGCCTCCGCGGCGGTGGCGGCGGGCGATGGAACAACCCGGAGGATTCCGATGACGGCTGCAACGACTACGACGCGCCAACTTTCGATCAAGCCGTACGGCTGTTCAACGGCGGAGATTACTACACGTGCCACGATGTACTCGAGGAGTTGTGGTACTCCGCGGAAGAGCCGAGCCGCACTCTACTCCACGGCATGCTACAGTGCGCCGTCGGTTTCCACCACCTCCTGAATCAAGTAGGTACAATTTTCGTATGTAGAAACATAATAAGTTTATTAATAAAAAAAACTGTGTTATTATATAACATGAAGCTCTAATCTTATACTTATATATCTGTATAACTTGTTAACAAAAAAAAATCTGCCTATAAAAAATTCTAATGAAATAAAATTATATCAAACAATATCCTATTAAATAAAACAGTACTTATTATTCTAACACATCCTTTCAAGTTTGTGGTGCGAACGATAAACTTTGAGTCTTGAATGTCTTGAATAACCATAAATTAAGAAAGAAAAGATACGAGAAAAGAAGACAGCATGTCATAAACGGCCAATGAGCTTCATGCTAAGGAGTTATAGATAAAAAATCAGAAAGCTATAGGCCAGGTATAAACAAGAGAGCTATTGGCCAAAGAACTATCAGAAAGGTAGAGGCCAAGTAGCTAACAGTCAAAGAAAATCAAGGAAGGAGCCAACAGCCAGGGAGCTATTGGTCGAGAACGATTACACGATCAAATGGGAAACAATGTTAAAGACGAATACAATAAGAGATTGGTTGCTTACTTTAAAACAAACTGCAGCAATAAGAGATTAGGTGCCGGAATTATTGAAGAAGATGGTGATGATAGAAGTGAAGATATGCAGCAAAAAACTGAGTATGTCTTATCCGTGAAGTTGTAAGGAAACGGAGTTTGAAATCCTTCCCGTGGCTATGACACAAAGATGGTCGTGGGTGAGCGCGGTGATAGAACTCAAAGACTTCTAAGATTGTTAATACCATGCGAAAAAATACGTTGCAATAGCAAAATAACAATTTTATTAATAGAAAAATACATTACATTGTGGAGGCATAGCCTTGTACTTGTAGAACTACATGACTTGTTGGCTAAGAAAAAAAAATTGCTTCAAGAAATTCTAATAAAATAAAATACTACAACAACAACATTCTAGTAATTAGTCCCACCTGGATGGGGTCTGAGGTGAGTAAGATATGTGCATCCATACCTCGAAGGAGAATGTTTCCAGAGATGGCCTAAGAAAGAAGAAATTCAAGAAAGACTAGCATACAAACATAAAAGTTCACAGAACAGGAAAGCAAACTAAATATACCTAAGACAAGCACGAACGGCGCACACATTAAAGAATAAATCAATAAATAAATAATTTACCTAAAAATCTTTTCAACTACTACCTATTGGATTCTCCTACAAAACAAATCTCCATTAACTTATAGTTCCAACCGTGTAGCAACATATAAACGCCTCCAATCATTATCAAATTTATCTATTTTTTCATAACATTGTGAACTATAATATTGCGTTTTAGGATTATGAGGTGAAATCCGACCTGCATGCCGGGGTCTGTCCTCATGGGGCTGGAATATGGCATGCGTATTTTTTATGCCGCACACGTTGATTACCAATGAGTACAATTTCGTTTGGACAAACATATCATGTTCTAGAATGACTTCCAGTCCACTTTGTATAGACAAGGAGGCCAATAGCTCTTGCACATGCACTCCCACAATGGCCTAGCTGCCAACCTCGAAGGAGGGGCATGATTGCACTTCAGTTTTCATCTCGTCCCAAAATGTATACTGTATATTATGTCAAACTATGTGTCTGCAATTCACATATCTATGGAAAAAAAAAAAGTCAAATTTGGCAAATAGACAAAGCTATAGTATGCCACAGTTTCATATAAGATTCATTCTTGTAGTAGTTACATGTGTTTATTACTAAGAAATAAAGGAAGTTGACGAGTTTTCTTTGGAAGAATCATCGAGGAGCGATGATGGAGCTCGGAGAAGGATTGTGTAAGCTGAGGAAAATGGAGTTTGAGGAGGGTCCATTTTTTGAGTTTGAGCGGGAGGTTGCGGCAGCACTTGAGTTTCTCTACCAGACACAGTTGGAGCTTGCTGCCTGTAGGTTCACTACTATACCCTCTCCATAGATTTTGATATATATTTTTTTTCTGTTTATTTTTGTGACTAATTGTTAGAAAAAGTTAGAAGGGAAAAAAAGAAAAAGTAAAAAGAAAGTAACTTTGTGAAATGTGAACCAGGTAAGATCCCGCTAGCATATAGCTATGAAGGTATTTATTGAACGATGACAATAGGATGAGGCTTTTAGATAGCTCATTGTGAAGTAAAACTAAAAGCCTGTTGACACTTGACAATGTGGGTGAGTAGTTTCTGTTCGATCTCATTTGGTATGTTGCAACTGGAATCTATAATGTTCCTGTGATTTTTAATTCACAAGAATCTTTTTAAATGCACAACATTCTTAAAAAATAAAAATGTTGATCACTTGTATTCTTCCTTTCTTTCATGCACGGGAAAAAACAAGATAGAGATGACTCTATTAATATGGTTAATATTAGAAATAGAAGCTGGTTCTTGTACAACAACAACAAAGAAGGGTGCTGGATTTTGTTCTGTACATTGCAGAGTGGATTCTCATAAGAGTATGTTTTTCTTTGTTTACTGTGTAGGTAATTTATATTATGCGTCTGTCTACATCAAGTTTATAAGTAGACATATTTCTCTTGATGTAAAACACCTTTCTTAAAACAAAAAAACTTAATTACTCAAAAGATCTGTCTTAGTATAGAGCATATGACCCGCGCGATGCTATCGCAAAATTGTTAAGTTATTGTGAAGTGAAAAGATATTAAAATTTGGATATCTTACTGAGACATGTAGTTAGTTGATGTTACAGAAAGATAATATCCCTACATGATCTTCTCTAAAATGTTCTTTTCTTATACCATATAGCCAAAAAAAATCCTGAAGTAAGTAGAAAATAAACGCGGAGTGACAGAGACTTTATAAGCTACATTGGTAGGTCAATCCTATCTTATATATATGTGTGTGTGTGTGTGTGTGTGCATGTATATGTATGTGTATGTAAGTTGTTTGAAACAATATGTGTGCCTCATTCCGTTGTCAACTATGCAATATTTTTTGGGGTGGATGTACTTCTGCCATGAATGCTAGTGTTAATTTTAATAATTATGTATACCTGCTGATTTTGGAGTGCAAAAAAGGTGCTCAAAAACTTATAATACAGTACGTAGTAAATTGTGCTGGATCATGTATGATGTTGATGCCATGCTAACAGTGTATTTGCGAACGATGTTTATGCTTGGATTTCATATTTTAGTCACTGATTTAACGTTCCTTCTCTCCTCATCGTGCAATTTTTTTTTAATTTTTTTTGTGATATCACCTTGTTGTTGATCTTCCTTACCTTTTGGTTGTTGCATCCTTTCAAATGTCTTGATATCTCATCATGTGTTTCGATTTCAACTATTGGCCGTTATTTCGCCTTTTCCTCTCCGATCTATATAATTCTCTCTACATCTATGTTGATACCAAGCATACATATCTCTACAAACATTTATATATTTTTCACCCAACCAGTTTATTGATGGCCATGGCTAAACTGAAACCACCATAAATGGTACTCTTTTCAGGTACTGACGATATCTGTTTAACAATGGACGGTTCAGAAAGATCGTACCAACTGTTGGGCAGCTTCGGCGCTGGGCAGAAATTATACAGCTTTGACTTCGACAGAGATTGTGTTACTTATATAAGTTTTAGTAAAGGTGGTCCTTATGGAGCAGATAAACATCCCAGGGTCAAGGTCCCAAAACTCAATGCCACCCAAGAGCATCTCATTGCCTTTCAATAGTTGATATCTTTAGATCAGATTCTGCAAATTATTATCCTGACTCCTGAACAACCTTTTATTACTTAGTTTTGTACAATTTTCTATACCTCGATTATAAGAAACTGGAAACTAGAAATCTGAATCTTCAATTGTAGTTCGTTATTACTTTGAATATGTTCAGAAAAATTCCTTACAAAAATTCCTTATTGTAAGGGCCCCTGACAATATGTTCGATAATGCTTTGGATATGTTCGTTATTGCATTTCGTTATTACTTAGTTTATAAAAATTTCTTACAAAAAAAATCATTCTTCAGACCTTTAACGGTTCTGAAATAATCAGGTTGGTCAGCAGTGTTCTGAGATGTGTGCCATATATATCTAGGAGTATTGTTGCACAAACTTTTTAAATCTTTTTATAGCGGTCGAGAAGTATTGAAGGCTCATGACTATTCTTCAGCTGATATTTGGTGATTTAACTGAGTTTATCAAAACATATAATGCATGATATTTTTTATTAGCTAATAGAATACAAGTGTTTGAAAAAATTAATTAATCAGTAAGATAATAAACATAAAACTAAAAATATGCGTAAATGAAATATAGAACAAAAAATTTAGTTATATTAGAAAGTCATAAGTTTTTATACCAATTCTTCCAAATATAATGCTAGCTTATAATTTAAGTTAGTATTTTAAATTCAAAAGGTTTAAAATATCAACGCGCATATTCATCCCGATTTCCAAATACAAAAAATTGTTTAATCGTCTTTTGGTCTAGATTATTTTTTAATTAATAATTGAAACCGAAAGTTAGATAGCGTTTAAAGGAAGAAGAAGATTCACGAAGGGGCTGTTTGGTTAGGTGCAGTTGAAAATTGGAGTTACAAATGCAGCAGTTAGAAGTGCTGGGAGTTCTATTTTCTGTAGTTGGTAATGCAGTAGGTCTGTTTGGTTTGATGCAGTTCGAACTACTGCAGTTGGAAAAAATCTGTTTGGTTTGATGCAGTTGAGCAGTGCAGTTTCAAATCCTGTGTTTGGTTTGATGCAGTTGAGCGGATATGGTAACTCGCGGTAGAGTTACCATATGTTTATAATTTTTATTTTTTTTTGTTTTTTATTTTTTTGTGGTTTATGAATTATTATAAAATTGTAATTGCAATGTAAAATTGGACAAATGATATGTGTAATAAAAAATTTATAATTTCTAGTTAAGTGTTATTTATAATTTCTGTGTTTAGTTGATTTTATTCTACGTCGAAAACAATTAAATGTATTATATATATTTAATAAATTTTAAATACGTCGAAATTCCTATTGAAGTCTTAGTATTATTATTTTGTATTGATATTTGTATTTTTTATTTTCGTTGGTTGAAATGGTTTATATAATTTTGAAAGCTGTTATACTATGACACATATTAAAATATTAAGAATGACTAAAAAAGTATTCATTGAACATACATGAAATAGCCAAACATTAATGAAAATATTAACAACTTTATTAAGAACAAAGATTCTTTACATCGTTATTTACAGGTGAACTGATGACGTACATATATTATAAAATATACATGATTCATACAAATGTACGTACAAAAGAAAGTTAAATGAAAAAAATACACTTGGCTTTTGCTTTTTGGCTATAACCCGAATCTGTGTTGTCCCATCCAGTATTCCGCATGCGACCAGTACCTTGATATGTTGCCAACTACGCTCTCAGTTGTCCAAGAATAACATCAGTCATCAACGCAATTGTCATCGAAAGTACTTATGTATCACTTGCATATGGTTAACTTATAGGTACCTTATGTAGGGATAAAGGAATCACCGCCACAACTAATAATGTAGTTGTGAAGCACACAACAAGCAAGCACAATATCAACTTGGGTTCTAAAAGGGTGATATGGCCTTGATATCAAAATTTTAAATTTTTTTCAGGGCTCCAAACGCACGCTCAATTGTACTCCGCAATGAGAATGCCTGTGATTGAATAACTCTCTCGCATTTGAAGGAGAATGATCGGAAAACTCCTTCAAGTGGTATCTTACACCTCGATAAGGGGATATGAATCCCGGTCGTGTTGAGTATCCAGCATCAACAAGGTAGTACTTACCTAAAACAGAATATTATTTATCAGTTATCGTTTATTTAACCAATTTGGTTATTTTTGTATGACTAATATGATTATACCTGCTGGTACCTTTAACCCATTCCCCCTCTCTATGGCATCCCGTAGCACCAACGCATCATGGGCCGACCCCTCCCAACCGGCAAGGACAAAGGTGAACCTCAAGTCAAAATCTACGGCCGCTAACACGTTCTGTGTTGGTATGCCCTTACGACTGCGGAATCGTGCCACTATATGGGCAGGCACGGAGGCGGGAATATGGGTGCCATCTATTGCTCCGATACAGTCCTAAAGTAAACGATGTATGTCAAGCAATGGACTAGCTATATATATAAAAAAAAAAGGTATATTAAATTAGCTATGAATGACACACCTTGAAGTATGGCATATATCTATGACTTGAGGTGATCACATGGTGGGTATTGGAGTTTGGTGGCTTCACAAAATCAGGACGGAGCTTGCCGAGTGACCATATGACGTGCTTGAAGTACCTACTCACCGTCTCCCCAGAACGGATAAATGAAAATCCAATTGTCCTATTTCGTTGGTGGTGTCCAACGGTGTGCAAAAACATCGCTAATTGCTCCTCCACGGTAAGATGGATCGTATCCCACATAAGTTTTCGACTCTTAAGTATACCACATAATCCAAAAAACGATTCCTTCTTCATCCTTAGCATGTGCAAACAATATCGATCATCGGAATTATAAAGCCGACTCAACATTACATTTCGTTGTCGCGTTCTTACTATATGATTATAGGGTGTAGGTATATTACGTCTACCCTTATACCTAATAACCAACATTAGCAACGACTGGATTGCAAATAAAACGGTGACGACGACGGCCTTTTCTCTTTTCATTTTCATGATCCATCGAATTCACCTTCCTAGATATACATTTCACATAGTAAATAAATGGAACAACACAAATAAATACATCACCGTACATAACATATATTATCAGCACATAAATCATCATAAATAACATTCTAATAACAGCACGTATCCTCAGAACAACACGTAAATCACCGTATAAAACTAACATCTAAACAATATTGATCAACACAAAGTCACCGTAAATAACAAAAATCATGATAACAGATTTTACCGTACAAGTGAGTCGGCGTTGGCGAGGTTAGTTTAGCCAAGATCGTGAGCAGTTCCGAGTAGCTCAGAAATGCTCAGCTCAGAACGGAAAGAATCGCAACTGGTCGGAGGAGATCCCACAATATCGCAGCTCCAACCAGATCGACGCAACTCCAACCAACTCACGAAGATCTCAGCAACTCCCACAACAGAGAAGGAGGCACAGCGCACAGAGAGGTCAGAGATCGGCGCAAATAACAGAGATCGCAACCAGACGGGACAGAAATCGGGCAGCGATCGCAGCCGCTTACACCAGATCACCTCCGAACGCAGATCGGCGCAAGTCAGAGCAATCGCAGCAGAGATTGCAACAGATCAGTGAGGGATCTCGCAACGATCGCAGCCGCTCACACCAGATCACCTCCGAACGGAGATCGGCGCAAGTCAGAGCAATCGCAGCAGATCAGCAGCGCGAGAGAGAGATCGCCGCAGAGAGCACTCGCAGATCGCGGCGGTGACACAAGCGAACTGCAGCAATCGCGCGAGGAACAGTGCAAATGGGGTTACAAACGCGCGGATTTCCAACTACGCCCAATTTCGCCGCAGCGGCAACTGCAGCAGTTCGCGTCCCGAACAGCACCCAAATCGACTTGCAACTGCAGCGAATTTCGCAACTGCAGCCAACCAAACACCCGTGTTCGCCCCCACGTTGCAACTGCAGCAGTTGCAACCCAACTTCGGCTAACCAAACAGCCTCGAAGTGTTGTCATTAGCCATATATATATGTCCATGTGCTGTTGGTTATTATTGGTTATCCTCTTAGGGGCTGTTTACTTCACGCGGAACTGGTGGATTTCATGGAACTCGGAACTCAGAACACAGTTTTGCTGTTTACTTCGCCGCGGGAACTCGCGGAACTCAATTCTGAGTTCCGCGAGTATATAATAAATTGAGTTCGCCCACTTCGCAGCTTTTAGCTGCGAAGTGGGCGAACTCGTTTTGTCTTCCGCGCGTGAGTTGTGTTCTCGCGATTTCTTCTCTTTCCTCTAGCGACCACTGTAGTCAATGGTTGAAATACTTGTACAATGTGTAATTTGTTTTTTTTTTTTTTTTTTTTAATATGAATACATGTATATATAATAATAAACTTTTTGTAAATTTTTATTTAATGCAAAATATTTGTATTTAATACTTTTTGTGTTCAAATTTTAGAACTTATCTCTTATAATTTTTAGTATTCAAGAATATAAAATTTATTTGATATATATTTAATACATATAAAATAAAAAAAAATATAATATAACATATCATGTGTAATATAATATATATGTTATAACATATAAATTTAAGATATTAAATGAGAGATATATACAAAAGATAGGATATAATATATAATTTAGTATAAATATTTAAATATAAATTTAAATAAATATAATATATTTTTTATATCTCAGTTTACTTCCAATTCCAAATAAATAAATAAAATTATCTTTCAGCCCTCACTTCTAACCCCAAGTAAATAAAGAAACTATCTTCCAGCCTCTACTTCACAATCCAAAGTAAACAGAGAAACTCAAAACACCACTTCTCACCCACTTCTCAGTTCTCACAGTTCACCCACTTCTCACTTCTCACTTCTCACTTCTCACTTCTCAGGCTTCCGCGCGAAGTAAACAGCCTTAGCTGACATTCCTCCAAAACTGTAACTAATTTCTTTCCCAATTCACATAAATAAATCATCATTGGATTAGATCTGACTGGTCGTATATCTAATCAACTCCCTTCACCGCCGAACTTCTTTTCTATTTTCCTCCAAATTTACAGATTAATGGCGGAGACACCGCTCGGCCGCCACTAGATATCGCTGTTCATCCCGTGCATTCGCGAGGTCTGTGATTGGAAGAGCTAGCTAATGGAAGGTTTGGATCTCAACCTCAGCGCCAGTGATGCGTCGACGATTGGAGGGATCGTGACAGTGTCGCTGCTGCACTCGTTCATTCCAACGCACTGGCTCCCCTTCTCCATCGTCGCACGCGCCCAAAAGTGGACGCTCTCGAAAACCCTTCTCGTCAGTAAGTCTGATTCTCCAAGCCATTCTATACCTTTAAGTATAAGTAGCTTTTGAGTTTTTGTGTGGATTTTGCATCAGAGCTGGAAACATTAGGAAGTGGGTTTTAAAGTTAGGCTTCCTTTCCGTTTCTCACCTACTTCACTTCCATTTCACTCTCCAAAGTAAACGGCCCCTACGAGGACCTAGTTAGTGGGTTTGAGAGCCTACTTTATCTGCATTGATTTGTGAAGTGGTTTGAGACTCTGTTAGGGATTTCCATCTTGTTGTTATGTTCGCATGTCCAGACCAATTTGGTTAGTGGGTTGCTATGTTTGAGGTATGTGCGATGAGACAGGTTTGAGATTTTGCATCATACTTGCGTCTGCTGGGTTGGTGATGGTCATTGTAATGGCTTGATGGAATCTGTTTCTGCATATCATTGAATTCCGGGCATATTGCTGAATAGACTGTCATTTTTATTCTTTCGTACGTTTGAATTTCTTGAGTTAGTGAAGATGTAACTGATGTTGGTGCGTATGAATTGGAGAGTTCACTGAGTAAGAATTTACCCAAGAGCTCAAGGTCATGGGGATATACCATGGGGCTGCTCTCACCACAACAATCTAGAACATCATAAGATAAAACCAGCACCACAGAACATAATACCACAATTTACATGCAATGCCCAAACAAGGAAGAGCCACACTGTGATAGGACCAAGGGAAGTTAACAAATTAGTGAAAGATGTTACAAGGTGTCGCTCCTTTCTTTGAATTTCAAAATCACATAGGCAAAATCTCCTAACATCTGAAGATTACGAGGATTCACACTACTCTTACACAATTTTACCGCAAGGAGACCTCATGCACAAATTGGCATCTTTGTCATTGTGAACAACCTACAATCCTGTTGTTTCTGGAGCCATGTTCTTCCTGAGAATAGTCACACGAATTTATAAAGTCTGGAGATATGTAGAAAGCCAAAGGAGCACTAAGCCACAAAAAGCGATCAAAACTAAATCCACATACTATAGCAGCCAAGTCATGGAAAGTATCGCCAATTAGATCTTCTTTTGCAAACACCGTCAACCTCAGCGGACTAAACAACTTATTTCCTTTTTCCATGGCATACCAAATGCCTTATTTATCCAATAAATCACCTCGATAGATGTAGTACTGCATGTTTGGTTTGTTTTAGTACTTGATTGGTTTCTGGGCTGCTACTTGAGTCTATTTATACTTGCTTAATTTGATTTGGCCTTGTCCTAGTCCTTCCACTAGCACAATCAAAACAAAACTCATTTGAATTCAAACCTAAATGTTATATTTATTACTTGATACTTATCATTATTCTATTCTTTTTTCCTTCTACTTTTGCTCCTTTTCTCCTTCCCCGATTGATTCTACAATCCTGCTTTGCTATGTGAAAGTCACACAAGTGAAGAGGTCATAAGCATAGGCAACCAATTAAGCGGCCATGATAGTTGCGAAGGAGAAGCAATGATGACAAAACAGGGGGGAAAGTGAGAGAAGGAATAAGGAAATAAGTGAAGAAGACAAAGAAGAGTCGGTTTTTAGTGATTTGTTTTCGATCAAGTCGGTTTTGGCTTGGATTTGATTAAGAAATGCTTAGGACCCAACAAAAAATTAAAAATATGGCCAAGCGAAAGTCAGAGTCTAACTAGCTCTTCAGGACCAAATACCAACAAAAATTCGAATTGTATTGCAGTTAGAAGAACTTGAATAGGAACAATTTGGGTAGGTAGAGGCGATCAGGCTAGCTCAAGATTGAAGTAAGTTGGTTCTAATAAATGTTTGGAACAATTATTCTAAAATTTTATTTTTGATCAAAAGAATAGCATTTCACTTATCCTTTAATTAAGAATATTTCCCACATGTCAGAAACTCTTTGGATGACTTTGAGAATGAAACTGGAACATTCCTCAACATGTGTATGCCCTATCCAGACAGACCTGTTTTATAGCGGGCATGGCTAGTACAAGAACTGCAGACACATACCCATGGTAGTACCTCTTTGTAATTCGTGTACTTCTTTTGGGCATATAATGAAGTTGAGTAGATTTACAATCTTATCATTCTATTTTTTGAAAAAGTAAAATATTTTTATCTAGAAGCTATACTTGATGGTAAGTTATTATCAGCAGTCCAATTTGATGGATATATATGATGGAACATCTTCATGCCTTTTCACCCCAAAAGATATATATCTTCATGCTTGGAAAAGTATCATCAGTTGAAGGCTCTTGCTAGCCTTCTGACTATCTTAAACTGACTATTAAATTCCTCACAGCTGCATTTGGAGCAGTCTTGCATGTGATATCAACCTCACTTCTCGGTATAGCTGCAATTACCATGGCTAACACCATTGCTGGGGAGGAAACGGTGCATAAACTGGCTTCGTTATTGCTAATATTTCTCGGAGGAACCTATGTTCTGCTTTACATATCTGGAAAGGGAGGACACGGCCATTCCCACAACCATCCTATGGAGAAAATGGCTGTGGCAGGCCTAGTTCTTGTCCCTGCATTGTCGCCTTGTGCGACAACACTTCCTGTATTCCTGGCTGTTGGAAACTCGTCTTCCATGATGATTCTTGCAATTATTGTGCTGCTTTTCAGGTAACAGTCTGCTGGTTAACTGGACCTTTTTCTAGGATAGCTGTGCGCTGGGTACTTACTCTTCATAGTAAATGAGGAACAATGTAGAACTAGTCTGTCAACTGGCTCAGAACATGCAATCTATCATGCTAGTTTTCATAGGTTTCGTGATTCATTAACTAAAGTAATTTACTGTGCTTTTAGGCTTCCAATTTGCTTATAAACATACAGGACTAAACCTGTGATAAAACTATAACCAGAGTACTTGCCGAAGCTCACTCTCAATATTATTTGTTACGCAACCTTTTTCTGAGATAATCAGCCTATAAGTCAGCAAAACACTTTTTTTTTTAATGTCATTATCATTAAAAAATCTTACCTGTTTTTATTTGCTCATTTAACATACATAGATGCTATATTACTGTTAAAGAAAAATACCATCTATGAGGGCCTCCTGAGGCCCTGATAGGATTTAGACCACACATCCTGCATTGTGATTTATAGCAGGTGTTTGATCTATATTAGATTAGCCTTGATTAATAGCAGTGCTTATTGTTGAAACAGTGACGTCAGAAGAAACCATAATTTTAGTCCCTATATTTACAGTAATTATTTGGACATACAAGCTTCTCTTTTTTATATATTTTTATATGATGTTTTTCACCTCTGAAAGTGCACAATGCTACATATGATCCATGTTATACTTTGCTGCTGTTAATCTTGAGTTTAAGGCTTTATGGAGTTTAAACAGGATATCAAACCTTATCTGCATAACAGGTTCTTGGAGAATTGTAAAGCAGAGAACATAGTGTAGAAAATGATACCATGCGTCCCCTAGTAATGTATTATCCGGGATGCATTACCTAAGCATGAACTAAGTAATTCTGGTGAATTTTACTGCAAGGGATTTTTAAAAAGGTTTGCGAATTGCTACTTGTCCTGATTTGATGCTTGAATACATTGGGCATCGTTAAAAAGGTTGTTAGGAATGGCCCAACCTAGCTTCCCATAGCTATCAGAGTCCGGCTGTTCTTGTCAGCAATGTACAAGTAGAAATAGGGCATGAGATAAAGTTCTAAAACGTAATTTTTAAAGATGCGTGTCTTCTTTGAATTAAAATCTAAGCTTCTATTCCTTCGGTTGTCTTCCAATGTGTTAAATATTAGACGAAGTTGTTACAATTCTTGGTATCTGGATGTGCAGCACTATGACAGTAATGATATCACTCGTGGCACTCTCATTCTACGGAGCCAGTCAGCTCAAGTTTCACTGGGTGGAGCGCTATGACAAGCTCCTGGTTGGCTCGGTGCTGTGCGTGGTTGGAATACTGACTCTACTATTCCACGATCATGATGGTGATAAGCACGCCGTAGGACATCTACATAGAAAGATAATTTCCTTATAAAAGACACACGTACCAGATTCAATTGTTTGCGTCGTTTGTTTGCTAGATATTTTTTGTCTACGAGTATAAAATGTAATTGTATGGTGATGCTGTTACCCATTAATGCAATTTCTGGAAAATCAAGTGTTTTTGTTGAATTGCCCTTTCCTAGTTTAGTTTCATAGTAGACGTGCAGGGTGGAAATGCGGGCACTTACCACTTACGGCAACCAATTCCTAGTTTAGCACTGTCATTGGAGCCATATGGACATACTGGATTCGGTATTGTCTACCCTTTTGTGTAGTTCAGTTTGATCAATTGCGAAGAGATTTCTTTGGACCGGTAATATTTGACGATCTAGGAATTTTACCTATGTTATTGCCTGGGTGGTTTTGTGTAAACCTATATGTCATCGTGGTTGGGGATTTTTTTAAGATAATAGGACAGAATTTGTCACACGATAAATAATAAATTATTTTAGTAGACAGTTTTTTAATCATAATTTTTATATTGTGGTCGGAAAATTAATTTTCGAGCATACGGTGTTTTTGTTATATTGTTAAACACATGCACAAATATTTTGATTATTATTGCGGTTAGACACTGTTTAGAAATTATTCCACTCCATTAAATTATTTAAAACTTAAGTATCATTTAGTAATAACAGAAGATGTTAAGTTCATATCTATTTTTTAGTTGAACTAAATTAAAAAAAAAAGTTACGTTAACTCGGTATATTTTGATTTTACTTTTAAATCAACCAATCAAACATAAGATGATATAACAGTAACTTTCAGTTCCACATCTATTTGATAACTAATATCCAGTGAATAACTTTTCCAACTTACATAACCAATGTCGTATGATTAGTTATAATTCTTTTATATTTCAATATAAGCAAATTTGATCAAACAGCACAAACACATTCACCTAATTCTAATAATATTGACTTTAACGCGATGAGATATTGAGATGCAATTTTGAATACTTTTGAGATAACTAGTTAAAACAATTTCTTCGTCCCTCTACTCTAATTGAAGAAATTAGTATATTATAGTTCTGGAATACTATGTAATTCATTGATGAGTCTTAATGTACTAATTCACACATCAAATACTAGGCGACATCAAATTGCACTGGTGCGACCCAAACGTAGGACCCAACGGCCCAATTACGGAGCCACATGTTCACTAGTTAAATAACACGGAGTGAAACCCTAACTCCATCCTTCCGCCACCACCACCGGGAAGCTTTAGCAGCAGCAGCAATGGCGCCCACCAAGAAGACGGTAACATACTCATCCTCATCATCTTTCACTGTAGTAAATTAGATTGTATTAGATTTGGGTTTGATTTACTCTTGGGTCCGTATTTTAATGATCGATCCTTGTTTCCTCGCTGCTGCAGAAGAAGACGACGGAGAACATTAACAACAGGTTGGCCCTCGTGATGAAGAGCGGAAAGTACACCCTCGGTTATAAGACAGTACTTAAATCCCTCCGCAGCTCCAAAGGTTCTGACCCTTTTTTTTTAATCTTTTATTAATCTATATTCATCTATTCTTTTTGTTAGTTGAAAAAAGGGACTGGAGTTTGGCTCTTTGGCGATTTGATGGTGCCTCAGAGATGAATACAGTGCCCAAGATTGATTCTCGCTCTTGCTCCCTGAAATGATTCCTCTTGATCTGGATCAGTATTTGGGTGAATTTCACGAGGGCGAGATATAAAGCATTATCAATAACGTACTAAATTATGTTTTGTGGATTTAACTGTAGTTTTGAAGAGATGAACTTCAGGACATGCTTGTTTTATTTGAAGATTGGAGATGGTTTGATAAACAAATTTGTAGCAGTTGGATTAGGAACCGTTTCTTTCATGGGTTGTCTGACCAGGGAGTCATAATTTAATCGGATGGTGGAATCATAATTTAACTTTACATATAATTGTGATTATCAGTCTAAATTCGGGTAAGAGCATTAGATTTAGTCATTGCCTGGTATAACTACTGTGTAAGTTAAAAGGAAGCCTAGGTTGATATCTTAGCACATACGCAGCTCTGGTTATGTTCTTTCCTAATTGCTGTTGTTTGCTATTGTGATGGTAGAATTCTGTATGATATGATTATCTATTGTTTAAGATGAAATTAAACTAACATTTGCGTTTTTACTATGTAGGCAAGTTAGTCATCATCGCCAACAACTGCCCTCCTATCAGGAAGTCTGAAATCGAGTACTATGCAATGTTAGCAAAAGTAGGAGTTCATCATTTTAATGGAAGTAAGCCACCATCTTCCGTAATCGCTCTACCTTATTGATCTATTAAGCTTGATGTGTTATTAGTTTGATTCCGATTCCAATGCCGTCTGTACAGAACTTGCTCGACAAATTATTTATCGTATGAAATTGATTACAAATTAAGAACTTTATTGAAAAAGTGCTTTACAGATACTAGCATTTTCTGTTTTCTTTAGAAATGCACAACGATTACTGATTGTTTATTCGTTATCCAGACAATGTTGATCTGGGTACAGCCTGTGGCAAGTACTACCGAGTTTGCTGCCTTAGCATCATTGATCCAGGTAGATTACTTGATCCTTAAAATTGTTTTTTACCTCTCCTTAATCTTTTTTTACTTCATGGAGATCGATCATTTGGTGCTTTCCTGTTTTCTCAGGTGACTCCGATATCATCAAATCCCTCCCAGGTGATCAATGAAGTTGAGTGATCTTCTAGATTATACTTTCGTTTTAAGAACGGCAGTAAGAGAATGTTGTTGCATTTCTTGTTGTCTTTGAAGTCGTTTCTCCAGATTTTGGTGCATAAATGTTTCTTCAGTTTCAAACTTTATAAATGGAAAATGAAAATTACTAGCTAGTCTGCTTGATAGCTGGATACTAATAAGGCGCTTATCAGATCTTAATTATTTTCTCAAGAGTACTGCTATAGGAAAAAGCTAAAGATCGTTGATGGTTTCTCAAGAGTAGTGCTATTGCAGATCCGTGATGGTTTTATGAATCGTCCGTGATGTCAAGCGCTGTACCATGTTACAACGCTTACGGTGTAACTTGAACGTGGTTATGCTACAAATCTCATAGTATATTAATAATGTTGCACTCCATGAAAATCACAGACTTGCTAATAATAAATTTCTTTTTACGATTAATAGTCATGTTTTCTGTATAACTATATATAATTAACAATAGAGGTAAATACAGCACAATAACTCATCCTCAGAAAAGACTCTCAATAGACCTGTAAGCTTTTTTTTGTCTCTCTTCACCTCATCTTTAATTGAAGTCTTTTTTCCTCTCTCTTTTTTTAAAGATCTATATTAGAAAGTATATTTGACTTTTTAGAAATTCATTTGTTGAAGAATTCTGATGGTCCTGATATACTTAAAGTAATATACAAGCATATCGGAATATATACTGTGATATATTGTGATGTATTGCGTACCATTTTGCAATATATATATATATATATATATATATTGTTATCAGGAGTTTTGGTGGTCGGATATGAGTGCTTTTCATTTTCTTATGGATAACCAGCAGAGGTTTTTCAACATTTGCAGAAAACGTCGACAGATTTTCTAAGGAAAAAAACACACTGCCAAAAAATCATAAGAAAATTACGTTTCAGCCCTCTAACTGCTTATTCACATTTGCAACGTCATCACGTTGACGGAGAAACATGGACTTGAAAAGTAAAAACTCCAAAAATCATTGATGGACAATTTCCATTATGTTCTTTAGGAATTTATCGATGAAAATTTTTACTATATATTATGAAATATTCTGTGGACAATGTTTGATAGATATTCCATCGCAATATTTCGTAAATAAATTGATAAATATTCTGTGGAGAACGGATTTTAGCTCGTGGATCTTGTGACTTCACTTATTAACTAAAATCTAGAATTAGAAAAAGTTCGATTGTTATATAAAGGACATCCATCTTCCAACCTGTACATACATAATGAAATTATTGGCAAAATTGACCAAAAAAAAGGTGCAAAAATAATAAACGTTGCACCCATTTCTGTAATATCAACAATTATCTCCACCTTTTATCACTTTGCAGCATTTCGAGACCCCTAATACAATTATCCTCAAGCTACAATATCTTACCCTCATTCAAGATGCTAAACTCTTGATTTCTACATTTTCACAGGATAATGAATGTTAAGGTAGCATGTTTAGGTATCTTAAAAGAGTTACATATATCGTAAGAAATTAACGGTTCAGATCTTATCTTTTAAGATATAACCTTGTTGATCAAGATAAAAAAATGTGTATATCATTATTTTTTTTAGACTGTGCAGAATTTTTTTCATAACTGGCCTTTTTATAGGATTATCATAGTAGATAAATTTTACGCCAAAACAAATCAGTCATTCTTTTCGAAATAAGTACGGACCTTTTATAAGCTGGTGATCCTACCACTTCCTAATTGAGCTTGTGAGCTCGTGTAGGAGTTACAGATGCGCAGATTGATTTGGATTTGAAACACTAGTTTCTAAGCCCAAGTTCTACCATGCTGAGTTGCCTGCGCTGGAAGTATATATTATATGTGTAATTTAGTTATTTGTATCCGAAACACTATGGTCGGGTGCGGCTAGCTCTGCTGGATATATAGAAGGTGTCTCAGAAAACGTCATCATCCAAGTTTGAGTCTGCGTGGCTGAATAACTCGTAGGATTTTTTGAAAATTCGTCTATATGAGTTAAGAGTTCCGTTTAGACCTGTACTCGAATCCTAAAGCGTCGGTCAGAACTGAATGTTAGGATTTTCGTAAGTTTGAGATTCTTACGGCAGCGTGGACTTATATTATGGTCCACGATAATCTCAAAAAAAAAAAAAAAAAAAAAAAAAAAAAAAAAAAAAAAAAATTCGTGAACTGCAATCTATAATTTTGGGTCATCTAAGGACATCGGTCGCCAGGAGATTATGTATATGTACATGTAATCTTGTTTGTCAGAATCAACAAGATTGGTATTTGCTTATACTTCTTGTCGTTAACAAAACTCGTAAAAACTAGTAACTGTACATGTTTTTCTTCTCCTCGTCTGACATTATTGTATATATATACGTAACATCACCTTGTACTTCACCAAAAATCAAAAGTAAAAGCTAAAAAACAAAGCTAGCGGGCTAGGAATTTATTAAGCGCGAGGGAAGCGAAGAGTAGCTGCAAGGGATATCATCGGCAAAAAGGTAGAGTAGGCGGTCGACGACCCAGCTTGGCTCGGCGGCGGCAGCGCTATTGTTAACATTGGCGGAGGACAGGAGGTCGACGATCGGTGCGCGGCAGAGCGGGCACGTGAGATTGTCGTCGTGGTCGAGCCAGCGGTCGAGGCAGGGCTTGTGGAACACGTGGCGGCAGTTGCGCAGCTCCCAAACGTGGTCTCTCGGGCACAACTCGCACAGGCAAACCGCACACGTCACCGACGAGGATGATGACGACTGATCGGACATATCTCCGTAGGTGGCTACATGCAATGTCTCCATCAACCTCGCAGTTCGCCGCCGTCGGCGATGATATCGCTGCTGCTGTTGTCCCCAGACGCAAATACTGAAGGATATCAGCCATTTGAAAGCTAGAAGCAGATGCGAAAGGAGGCTGCCCAACGCCTGTCTGAAGTTATTGTAGTAATCCGCAGAAAATCTCGTCATCCTTCTTCAAAAGTTTGACTATATAACGACTTAACGATGAAGGAGATCAATTTCAGAGCAAGCAATTCAGAGAGAGAGAGAGAGAGAGAGAGAGAGAGAGAGAGAGAGAGGAGGGGAGGTATGTGTTAGGGAAAGGGTGGATTTAAAGCGAAAGGGAACGGGATGAGACAGAAGGCATGAACATTGTCTCCAGACTCCACTAGCGTCATCGTGTTCGCTGGGAGGCCATTATTAGTTATTATTATAGCTTTATTTGTTTTATGTATTAATAAAGGAGCTCAATGTAGCAGCAGGTGAGCAGGAAATGGAACGTGTTGTGGCTGAGTCGGATAATGTAGCAAGAAGTGCCACGTCATGCTGAATCCAAACATATCATAAAAATCTAACAAATGATAAAACAACAGTACTAATTGTTTTAGTAAGTGGCCTAAAGGTGTCGGATGGTGACGAGGAAAGCGAAGTTTGCGTCGGAAATGAGTCAGATCCGGCGCAGCAGCCACCAACTCGAACGCTGACTGACTATCTGATGATGGGACGAAGGAATGCTTTAGCAGTGATTTAGTGACGGTAAGTGATTTATGGCGTTTGCTTCGAATAGTAAATAAAGTAAACTAGGTTGAAAGTAGGAAAAAAGAAAAAAAAATTGAGTGATAAGTGAAAAATAAAAAGTAAATAGAAAATAAAAATTAAGTGGACGAAAAATAAGAAGTAAAAAAAAAAGAAGGTCGCTGAAAAAAAGAGTTGAATTTATTATTCTTCTAGAGCTATAGTAACTGTATAAGATAAACATTACTAAACGGTTTAGTTATTTAAAATTATAGATGTAGTTAAAATAAATAGTTTAAAACGGTTTTGTTTACATAGACAATATGTAATTGATAAACAAATAAATACTTTATGTATAAATAACTTATTCATTTGTTAATTTTTTATTAGAATGACAATTTTACAATCTTCAAAGTATTGTAATCATTATAAATAATTTATATTATAATATATTTTGTTATATCATTTGCTAATTGTCATTAATATTAGATAGACTATCATCTACCTTATCCACTTACTACCAAAATGATGTGAGATGGGAAAAACAATTTTGAGCTAAAATTGTGAAGTAAGAAGCCAGAAAAAAATCAATCTCATCGCCATCTATGAAAGTAAAATAAACCAAAAAGACATCTTTTTACTTTCCACTCTCACCAATTTCACTTCTACAAGGAAATTAGAAAGGCAGTCAGTGCTGCCGATGTCAGTGAATTATCCGTTTCCTAGTCCACCACTTTGTTGCTAGTTGTTGAAAAAATTCATCCAAGCTGATATAATACGGTTTAGATATTTTATTTTGAAATTTAGAACGGTACGGTAAAATTCTTTCGTAAATCTTTTTGGTCTTTAATATTTTTTATTTTGAGCACCGCTAGTCTCTACTACTTTGATGTTGTTGTTGTATCGTCCCTGGAAACTTTGAGCGTCAACCAATGAATTGTTCAATTTTCTTTAATAGGTAATCTTCCAGCCTCTAGATAATTCTTGCAATCTATTACTCAAAGCAAAAACAGTATTGCTCAGAACAACGTACGAATAATAAGCCCTTATATTTTCAACTTTTTCAAAAAAATACGGATCGAAATTGAAAAATATTCCATACAATTAATTTAATACTTAAAATGGCTAATTAATATTATAAGTACTTATATCATAATATTCGAACTGAAATATTCTGAACGAACTATTTTAGTAATTCTGTAAGCTAAAAAAATATGACGGACATACTAAAAAGGTCTCCGGAAAGACTGACTTAGTAATTTTATTTGAGATGTTGATTTATTCAAATTTTGTAAAGTAGGAGTTTTTTGACAAAAGCCCCCTATCTTTCCTCAAAGTTCCTTCTATGAACTATGCTATGTAGAGAAGACAATTAACTGTTTGAGAAGATAATAGAAACCGAACAACTTTCTCAGTCCTCCCCTGAGTCCCCTCCTTCAACATCTTTTCAGGAGCAAACAAACAATGACATGGAGACAATATCAGAGACAACTAGTTTTGCTTAACAAATTGACCAAACTAAGCTAGATATCCATGAACAAAGTTCTAATTTAAGAGAATCCCTGCTGTTGGTTGCTAAAATCTTCTCTGGGCTCACCTTCATATTTATTAATAGGTGAAACCTACCAATATTTTTGCTACTGAGGTTAGTGGTCACAAAAGCTTTAGTCCGCCGGTTACATCGTCGACCATGTCAGCAGGTCCTGCAGGAAAATTGCAAAAAAGAATCATGCTACTAACAATTTGCAATTACCGAAAATGGTCTGGCTTCGTTTTAATCAACAAAATTAGTCTAATTCTTCATTTTAGCATATCCTCTTGGGTATTGTCTCTCCTTTCAATTTTCAAATGAAGTCATGAATCTTAAGTATGCAATAAAAGGCAACCATCTTTCGCTTCCACAAAATAAGATTACTGCCTAAATGTAGTATACACAAATTAATTCGCACCTTAACATGTCTCCTTTAATTGCTCTTCTTATCTACCGGACCTCTCAACAGCAACCAGCAACTCCTCCGTCCATCAACACTTCGTAACAGACCTTAGATACCCTTCACCTCCCTCACTAAAGTAAAGCCCCACATGCAAGCCTTTAACCCTAATCCTTCCAGTCTGCGCCCCTCTCGTCCATTCTATACTTTATTAGAGAGTTTAGTGGTAATGCATTATATGTTTATAGTTAAGGGGTGACCGTTGTAAATGCCTATGGTAGCATATGAAGTCCCAAACAACAACAATATAAATATCAGACCATGATCAAGAGCCTTTATGATAAGAAAAGAGAAAGGACAGCTTACCAAGAATAGCCATGACAGTCCTTGAATCTGTGAAACATAGAGAAGATGGATTAGTCAATCAATTAAAAAAAGGCTACATATTTGATGTAAGTCTATATCCATGTTCCAATTACACATAACACAATGATTACAAAATACAATGCTACGTGTTTAACCTGAGTAGCATTTTGAATCTTAGACACATAAATTGCTATGGTTTTTTGGGGGCTAAATTTGAACTTTGTCGCCTCCATGAAAGTTTAAATGTCATTGTAAGTCAACTTTAACCTCTTAAGCAATTGTCGACTTTCAGCTGCATCTGGGGCATAGTTTGGAATTTAAGTGAGCTACATCTTTATTTATGAGCAAAGACAAGCTACATTTTATATTTGGCAGAGTAAATCAAAAGATAAAAGGGTTTTTTCTCAAAAGAAAACTAAACAATAAAAAGGAAAGGGATATCAGTTTGGTATTGAATAGTGTATAACTTGCATATTGGGGACACTTACTTGGAGCAATCTGTGTCCTCCCAGCATCAATTGTTATATGGGTTGGAAGGTTCAGTGATTTTGCTCTTTCCTGCCATATGGTAGGTTGTGTTACATACCCAGACAGAAATGTTACGGAAACAACTTCTCATAAACAACACATAACACGTATTTATTTTGTGATAGAGAAAGTTATACCAAATTAAGATACTGTAGATCAGTCATGCTACATTGTTGTAGGGTAATATTCTTTTTCACAACTGCCAGATTTAAGCTCTGTCTCTCAATATACACCAAGATAACAATAAAGCCGTAGAAATTATAACATTTTCGCAAAGACTAATGCACAGTTTGTCCTTGTTAAGCATGCATATATCCTAGTTTTCTCTAGCAAAGTAGCAATTTAGTTAAAAAGTTTTAATTCATTAAGTCCATCATGTCTTTTATCTGTCAGACACACAAAAAGCATTGTAATACACCAAAACATTGCTTCCCTGTTGTATCTTAACAAGCATCAGTACTCATTCTGGTCGCGAACCAAATTATAACATTTTGCAGAAGACTAATGTACAGTTTTCTGACTTTTGTCAATATTAAATGCACATATGCTCCCTACACTTGCTATCAATTTTAGTTAAAAACTTCTAAAGATCAAGTCCACACTTTTTATCTTGTGAAGTATACAAGAAACAATTGTATTGTAATAACACCATACGTTGATTCCAGCAGCATCTTAAAAGAACACTCATATTCATCTGGCTGACAAACTACCCAGAACAGGTTCAGGAATGGTGCGAGATTGACCACAGCCCAACACGAAATCAGTCCAAGCATTGAAAAGAAGTGGAATTTTTTTTCCATTGACAAATAATATCCTTTTCTTTGCACGCTTAATCCAAAACAGGCCTACCATTTCAGGTTTTCCTGCAAATCGAACCTTCAGCCTCAAAACACCTTTTGCTGGATATCATTGTATCATATTTTCTTCAGTCGTTCCTTAATTCTTCCAAGAATTTCTTAACTGCCATCAATTACACCATTGAATCGATGAAGTGATCTATGGCAAGCACCGACAGCTTCCAAGGAGATTTGATCCCTAGAAAAAGAACTAACATAGAGGCCTTCAAGGCCTTCAGGAGCAGGACAAACGAACTGAACAGGAGCAGAAAGCATGAATGAAAAGGCAAGGCCATTTCGGCTCCACTTCTCCTTGAACAACTTGACCTCACGAGTTATCTACCAACCAATACGCCAATTGTAGACATAGCGTTCAAACCTAGCATAAGATTATTGTAAGCAAAAAGCTATCATCTAGAATGGACGGACAGTGGTAAGCGCTTGCATACTCAAATCTTCTAGAACACCACTCATTTACATGTAAATAGACAGTGTGATTCTTAAGGCAAAGAATTATAACCTTGAACCCACCTTTCACTTCTTAGTAGGCAACATCACAATGCTGATTTAGTTGGAGGTAAAGAGGAGTGAGGAACATCAGGATACCCAAGGAAAATTGAATTATCTTGGAGTGGCCATTCCCTATGACAACTTTGGAACAATCCTTGTGATAATAGTAAGAGATGTTTGTGATCTTCAACTTTTCACAAATGTGGATTGTAAGAAACCAAGAAGTCTTCAATACACAATTAAATAGTTAACCTCTGGGATCATGATGATGATGTTTTATACAGTTACAGTGACAAGTACTACGAAAGAGAAGTCGAATATAAGCCGCAAAAGTTACATTTAATTTGCTTGGATTGGGGCTTGACAGTACTTGAGATAATGCATCCGAAACAACATGATTTGAGAGGGTGTGAAAAACGGCAGTTGACGAGATCCAACAATAGTGAGGTTCATGGAAGAACTTGTGAAAATAACTGTGATGATTGATGCCTACAAAAACCCAATATCAACATAGAGAGGTAAGACATCCAGAGATTCATTGACATGGAGTTTCCCTAAGAGGCATAGACATGAAGGTTCCTCACTTAAGGGACAACAAGAATAGAGTGAGATCCATAGCGAGACTTAATGAGCAGGGTGAGAAGTAGCTCACTGCTTTCCTTTCTTGACATCTCCCATGGCAAAGCTTCCAGATGTTGCCATCCTGCCATAGCTCATACCGCATTTTATGCGGCCGATCCTTGCCACTCCCCATAGTGTTGCGTCAGATCACATCACCCATCTCGCAATAGTGTGGACGAGTTCCCCATTATTCCACTTTGCTCCAGAAGCTCTATCAACATACTGACCCTTCACCTTTTCTCTACCATTACGTTTTCTTTTTTTATACTTGACATTGGTATAATCATAATGATATATTATTTTTTGATGTCTAATCTTGTTGCCCCGTTTTTTCTCTGAAAGCATTCTCATTTAATAAGCATTATTCATTTTATACTGACGTAACTATATGTGTTTTAATGGATTATAACTATACTATTACCAATAGTAATATGCGCTCCCAATGTTTAGTCTTTTATTGATAGCATATAATGTTTTTTTTGTGGCGGTATGTTTAATATGCAATTTTATCAATATATTGTGTTTTATTCTAACAACACTTAATTGGAGTGTGAAAGTTGTATTTCGACACATAATTAACAAAGAACTTAGATCTGCTGCAATAGTTTTCCTTTGAAACAAAAATTTCACCCCATAACAATACAATCCTCTTCAGTAAAACAGGTTAGTCGCTATTGCAATATTCCACTTACATGAAAAAAATATATAACACTAGATGAAACCAATGCAAAATTCATCTCTAAAGAGTATCTGGTTACATTACCTGCAGAACTAGCATATCTTCTTCGCTTTCAACTTTCAAGACAACTTTAACCTGCCCACAGTATTCCCATCTGCAAAAGGTCATATACTCATGAATTACATAATTAAGCTTTTGTAAATATCATAAGATCCTAGATATTCCAAGCACAAAGGCATGTCCAAGTTACCTGCTCAAAGACTTTGGTGCTCTATTTTGGAGTTTCTTGTACAAGCCCAAAGTTGCATGACTGGACAAAGATCAAGAAAATAGAATTATGAACATGGTAACTAAAAGAGTATTACTAATGCTTACGTATATATTAAGCGTTACAAGTCATTTGTGCTCTGCTGCTGTTTTCTGATTTTGCATTTGTAGTGGGTGCTGAAAGTGTACCAAAATCGAATATGCCTCATTTAATTTGAAGATATACTGCTTACGAGAATCATATGCCATTATTGGCTTCACCATGCTGTATGGTAGTGTGATAAACAAGCTCAGATCAAGAAGAGTTAACTGATTTGGATAGCATACCTGCACTGGGCAGCGATCTTGCCTTTGCCCATCTTCAAGTCATTACGTACAACAAGCACCTGCCAATTCGATTTTGTTTTGTCAAGTCAACTAGATAAGTTATATAGTGGGAATTATGTGTGTACTGACCATCTTGAAGTCCTCAAGGATGTCGGCGAGCTTCTCGATCTCCAACGCCGTTTGATCGGCGAGCTGCTTCTTCTTCTTCGCCATTGTCTTCTTGCTGGAATGCTGCTTCTTGAGGTTTTGTTGATCGATGGGCTTGGCTTTATTAACAAGGGATTGGAACCACGAGAGGAGAACAAGCAGCTGGTTCTTGCAGCTATTACTAATTTTCCTAGAATTGCTTGAATTGTCGTCATCGTCATCATCAGAAGAAGAACTAAGAGTAGAAGTTGAACTAGTTCTAACGGTGGCCATTCGGGGGGCGATGAGGTAGCCAACGACAAAGCATCCCGCGCCGACGGCCAACATCGTGGACGACGGCAGCAGCCACGACGCCGACGCCCCCATCGTCTCCAATCAATTGGGCGCTCCAGAGTCCAGGCCCGCCATTAAAAACAGGAGGAATGGCAATGGGTCGTGTCGGAGCCCGATCCGAATCCACCAGATCAATATCACTCGCCTGGTTATGAATATATGATCCGAGACTATCCAAATAACTTAATTTCGATCCCGATCCGATTCATATATACAATATGAATACTCGAATCGAATCAAATGAAATTCAAATTATGTTTGATTAAACCATGACGTCTGATGTTGTCTAGGATGGACGTTAGAATTTTAATATTATAAATAGATATTTTATATTAAATTTTATAATTATACATATTGGTGTAAAGATATCGATTCTATGTCAAAAGACTGAAAATTTTTAGCTACTGAAATATTAGTCGGTCATATTCGCAGTGTTCTATGTTTTAATAATAGTACAAAACGGACCGATTTTGATATAAAATTTTCAAAATAATTTCAAAATAGATTAATTAAACCGTAACTTAGTTAAATTGATGTTTAGAGTTCAAATTTCAGCGCTGGTGTCTGTGTAAGTTTAAATTTCTTCCATTTTACCTACTATGCGTGGTGTGTATGGTTAGAATTTCGTGGAAATACATGGTGTTAATCGATACTATTAGAGGATGAAGGTGGAAATTAAACAGAAAGACGGAAAGGCTAGAAATTATTATTCTTCAGTTCAAATTATTTTTTTTCTCAAACATAATTAGCCTCGGAACAGATCGGACTAACGGATCAGATTCCATTTGAATGTCCATTAACGCTAACAGGCCGGCCCATTTGAAACCGCAACAAACTATTAGCCGTCTATCTTCTACGGCAAGAAGGAATCAAAGCCGTCGATTTAAAACCCTACAAGATGCCATCATAACTCCTCAGGCTCGCGGCACAATATAAAGAGTTGCGGCGAAGTTATCAGAAGAAGAAGAAGAAGAGGAAGAAGAAGAAGAAGAAAGAAGATGGGGAGGGTTCGTACGAAGACGGTGAAGAAATCGTCACGGCAGGTGATCGAAAGATACTACAGCAGAATGACGCTGGATTTTCACACGAACAAGAAGATCCTCGAAGAAGTCGCCATCATCCCGTCGAAGAGGCTCCGCAACAAGATTGCCGGGTTCTCGACGCACCTGATGCGCCGCATACAGCGCGGCCCAGTCCGCGGGATCTCCCTGAAGCTCCAAGAAGAAGAGCGCGAGCGCAGGATGGATTTCGTCCCCGATGAGTCCGCCATTAAAGTTGATCAAATCTCCGTCGACAAGGACACCATGGCGATGCTCGTTTCCCTTAACATGGCCGATCTGCCCGGCGTCGAGGTGCCTGAGCCTGCCTCTGCTCCCGTTGCTTACGGACGCGGCGCCGGATTCCCTCCTAGAAGGCCCTGAACCAACCATATACTCAATCGGTCTATGAAATTTACTCACATTATATGGTGAACTTGGTAGATTACATTTAATAGTGTCTTATCCTAGAGTTTATGCACTAATACGTGATTCATGTGATTCTAGATTGCAAAATCTGTTGCTGTTTGTTTTGTTATTTTTCCTTCTGCTGGTTTTTATTTACATTTTGTCTTGTTTAGATTCTACAGTGTTGTAATCTGTTTATTATTGCTGCGACATTGTATGCGTTATTTCGTAATTTCTCTTTGTTTTAGATTAGTTCTTCTTTCGTCACCATGAGTTTAGATGTAAAATCATCGATAATCGAACTATACAAAATCTGCGGAATTGTTAATCTATTCCTAGGCATACTGACAAATAAAGGTGCAAAAGTAACCTTCTATGAAATAGTAAGCCTCTCAAAGTAAATTGCTTGTAACTACCATCCAAGAACCTACTACAGAAGCCACTTTATGAATCTTTGCTAGTCTCCAAATTCTGCAATGTATGTCAGATAATTTGCATTTTATTGTTTACAAGCATCAGGAGTTCACTGGCTTTGTTTGCCCCTTTAAAGGGATAATTGCGTATCAGCCCTCCTATTTTTGGGGGTGCGCAAATCAGCCCTCGAAAACGCGTTTTCGGAGGGCTGATTTGCAAAAAAAAAAGCAAATCAGCTCCCGGAAACGCGTTTTCGGGGGCTGATTTGCGCAAATTTGGGAAACGGAGGGCTGATACGGCAAAGCCCCTTGTTTAAAGGCTAGTGCAGTGACTGCAGTCTTAAGATCAGACTTAATATAACTACCATGGGCATGGTATCAATCGTCATGAAGACCCGTTTATGGAGGTGAATTGTACTTGCTTCAAAGTTTGTATCTTTTCGTTAGGGCGTTCGTAATGAATTCTTTTTTGGCTTGTTTTTAAGTGTAAGACCTGATATTGCTGCTACTGCATAATGTTATGAGAAGTTTTATAATGCTCCGGATGTAAGTTTCAAAACTTACACCACACCTATTAAAACTTATATTTAGAGATATTTTTTTAAAAAATTTTCAACTATAAAGTTGTTCAGAAAAATAAAATATATAACTTTTTTGTTCAAATTATTTTCTTAAAATATCATATATTATGTAAAAAAGAATTATCAAAATATAGTAGTATAAAATCAATTTATTTGTCTATAATTTTTTATTGATTTATTTAACATGGTATTTAATTTTTTTTAAAAATAATTTATACTATAAAAATATAATTTATTTTTCTGAACAATTTTGTAATTGAAATTTTTTTCAAAAAATGTCTCTAAATACAAGTTTTAATAGGTGTGGTGTAAATTTCGAAACTTACATCTGGAGCATTATAAAATTTTCATAATGTTATAGGCACGATGTCTTACACTTTTTTCGTAGTGTAAGACCTTATTGCATAATTCTTTTTGGCTTGTCGAAAATATTTTTTCAAAAAATATTTTTAAATATATTTTTTTAGTATCGTGGTTTGATCGTTAAGTCCAATAATCTCTCTTGATTTTATCCCTTGCAGTTGGAATAGTTTTGCATAGGGGAAAACAGTTTTGCTTATAAATCTACTCACCAGTATTATGGTAGAAGAGTTTTTGGCTTTACTAATATTAACAGGAGAGATACTCGATTTTGCTTAAGGGTTGTCTGTCCCTCGTAGCTTTTATACGAATACGGCTTAGTGATTGATTTTAAATTGCAAATTTAATTCTTTCTTCATTGAATCGTCATTGTATTTAATTTTTCTTTGCTTCTTGAAAAAGCTGAAAATTTAAGTTGTAGATTCTGCGTATGCCTTGCTTTTTTTTTCTGCTGCAGTTATAGTTGGGGTTATGAATCTGATTCAAAGGACTTAGTTTCAAGTATTGTTTGCTTCTACTTTGTGGGCTTTGGTAGTTCATAATGTCAGTTTTTTAAATTATTTTTTTCTAGATTCTATGAGAATTATTTGTAACTTTTTTCTCGAAAAAAACACGACCGAACTGATAGTGTCATGCCCCAACCATTCTCGGATTACAGCACCGTCCAGTCCTGGACGTATACACGACCGGGTCTTTTTTCTAGCATGAAAGTGGTGGATCCATTGGGAGGTATCTCACTAAGGCTTTCTGGATATATTAATCCAAACCTTTACTCTGCACACGCAGTATGTGACTACATTCTTCGTGGAACCGCGCACAGGTCTAATTCCGTTCCAATATGTGCTTTGTCCACGAGTATCAGTCGAACTATAGCTGTTGACTGCGCAAATGGTGGCCATCACAACCTTCCCACTATAAGACACGACGTTCTCGTCGTGTAGAACAAGTCTTTGGCAGAAGTCCTAGCCCATGTCTTCTTCGTCGGTGTACCGTTAATGCACTTGACCTAGCATGACAAGGCGCTCTTACCAAATCTAGGTCGGCAGTTCCTCCCTTCATATCTCCGCAGCGTACATGTGACAGGGTCGTTCTAATACTATTCTGTTACGCCTCGGCCCATCTCGAGCCCTTGTAGCATCCAACCTTCTGCTGCATAACAAGACATGCTTCCTTTTCTAGCCTGAAAATAATGGATCAACTTGAAGGATACCTAAGCAAGGCCTCTTGGATATATTAACCCAAACCAGTTCTTTCCACATGTGGTATGGGGTTAAATTCTTTGTGGACTCGCACACAGGCTCAATTCTAACCCAATCCATACCTTATTCAGTCGACTGAAATTGAACAAAATGGCCGATTAATACCTGTGCTGACTGCGCAAATCTGGCATCACAAATACATAATTATATGTATATATAATTTTAAAAATGAGTTCCTGAAACTGAGTAAAGATCCAGGTTGGAGATAGTAGCACATGACATTTAAGAGACAAGGTGTGCTAGCTGAAACAAGTGATTGGGATAGCAAATGCAGGAGCATAATGGAGACTTTGCATTGTAATAAATTGAATTGCCCCTCGGTCTTTATATATATATATATATATATATATATATATATATATATATATATATACACACACACACACACACACAAGTACAAGTATATTTTAAAAAATTTTAAATACAAAAAATAAATTTTAATATGCTATATAATTTTATATTGATTTTTTTTTTAAAAAAAGAAACTATCCTAAATAGGTGATTTGATGATCCGGTGACAATTTGGAGGTTTAAATATCTATTTAGAAATATTTTTTAATAGTTTTAAAGCAAGAGTAGTAGAGTATACATTCAAAAATTTTTTACTTGTATAAGTGTTTTGAAGTAAATTTTTAATTTTTTAAAAAATTAAGAATCTATTTGATATAATTTTACAATGTAATTTTTCTGACGAAATTTTCTTCTTTCTTCCATTATCCTCCCCTTCATTAAACGGATTATAATGTCCTTAACGGCATTATAATTCACAATGACAACTTTGGATTTGAAATCTTTTTAATCACATATTTGTGATCAATTTTTTTAATCATTTCTCTATTACTAAGTGGGTTGGATTTCATGAGAACTAAGAAATACAAATAAAAATGTCAAACTAAGTTGACTTCCGAGGCACCAGAAGTCGCCTCAACTTCCTCGTAGTCGAAGAGACTTCTAAAAGATTTTGCACTAATAATAACTCTGCGAAATGCTAATTATAGAAGAACATTACAATCATAAATAATGAATTTATTATGAATGAATACTATTTATTATTTATAATTATTAAGAAAGAGGGAGAGGTGGGGAGGGAAGTGCGGCGCGCTGGAGAGGAAAAGGATGAGATTTGCACCGTCAAAAAATTGTAGCAAGTCCAGCAAATAATCTCCTCATCAGCTGGCCTTCGGTTTCAACAATTTATAGTAGTAGTTGATACCTCCCCTCTTCTTCTCTTCCCTCGTTGCTGCTGCTGCGCGGCCGCGCTCCCTCCCGCGGCCGACCATGAACCGACGCCCTAGCTAAGGCCTAGCCCGAAGGAGAAGAAGTATTAACAGCGTCACCGATTCTTGCAGTATTCGTAATTCTTTATTATTTCTAGAGACGATGGCACAGGCAGAGCAGCAAGACCATGTTCCTGATCTGCTGCATGAAGACACCCTGACCGTCAACAATGATGCAGCCATAAAGTCTTCTTTTTCTTCTGATAGCGATGCAGACGATCATGAAATATCAAATAAAGGAGTGGCGTCGACGGAGGAGGAGGAGGAGGAGGAGACAGAGATGCCGCCGCCGCCGACGTGGAATATCAGCGGCAGAAAGCGCCTGCTGTCAAAGCAGCTGTCGATGAGGGAGACGACGAGGGAGGCAAAGTGGGAGAGGCGTCGACGCCAGATCCTGCACCGCCGGAGGGGCACGAACATGAACTTAACCATTTCTCCCTGCTCACATGAAGATTCTCATATTCATCATCATCAGAGCGCAGCAATGCGAACAGAAGATTCTAATCATATGTTGGGATCAGAAGGAGGGTTGACGTCTAGGGTGCGGAGCCTGACGGACGAGGACCTGGACGAACTGCGCGGTTCCATCGAGCTGGGATTCGGGTTCAGTGAGGAGAACGGGGGGCACGACCTCTGCGACACTCTCCCCGCCCTCAAGCTGTACTTCGCCGTCAACCGCCAGCTCTCCGATCCCAAAATCCGACATTCTCCCAGCCCTGTCTCGCCGCCGACCACTGCCACATCATCGTCGTCCCTCGCGATCAGCGGCAGCCCTAGCCCCAGGAGCCCCATGTCCGCAGACTCCGCCACATGGGCAATCTTCAATCCCGGTGAGTGCCAATCTCCTGTCTTATACTGCATTCCGTTGCCTACATGATGTCTACATGTATATGGTACGTAGATGGATTAAAAATACTGTCCTTGATGATGTAAAACAGGGGACAATCCGCAGCATGTGAAGACGAGGCTGAGGCACTGGGCGCAGGCGGTGGCGTGCTCTGTTCGACAAAGCTGCTAATTCGAACGAAAGTTGGATTATTTGGATAACATATATTTCGTATAGCCTGGAGGAGGGAAAGAGGGATAACCAAGATTATAGTGCAATCAGTCCAACAAGTGATGCATTTTTGCTTTTTTATTTTGTTTTATATTGAAATCTGCTATGTGCAGGATTAAAACTCCATCCCCATGCACCCATGTACAAGTGTGGTCTTTCTTCTTTTTTGTTTTTTTTTTTTAAATATTTTTTTATGCACCCGTGTATACGTGTTGTCTCATTCTTTCTTAAGCTTGGATCTTCATGTTAGACAGTTATGTCAATCAGCTTCATCGGTTATCACTTATCGGAATCTTACATCCATGATCAATTGTTTTATCATTGATCGATATATTTTGGGTTTGGTATTACTCAGTTTATGGTTTAGTAAAACTTATTTACGTCCAAATGGCTGGCCAGATCGTAAATATGAGGTCTAAGAGAGTAGCCATTAGCAATATAGCAGGAACGAACAACATAAGCGGAGGGGACGAGGTTTAACATCGAGAAGAATTTGTTTTGATTTTATTTTAATTATCAGATTTTTTTTAAAAAAAAATTTGATGTTGGAGCAAGTCCTTGTAACTCATAACATTATTATACTACTTTTTGTCTGCTTATCATTTTTCTGCAAATACTCATTTTATTCCAATATTCATATCCTAAGAAGTACGAACTGGCACATAAACACGAAATGGCACAGACACGAAACACGATAATTTTTTTTAAAATGACTAGGATATAGTTCGAACATGGTAAAAAAAATAATTTATAATAAATTTTTGAACACTGAAAATAAAATAACATTTAATCACAAAATTCATATATAATTTATTACTTTCTATCATTGAGATAAGAGTCTAATTATATCGATAAAATAAAATATTTGAATATATCACTATATTATATTATTTAGCGGTATATATTATAGTATTATATACTATTTTTCTTCTATCAAAGAAATTTTTTTGTACTTTTAAAAAAGCCACATATTACGGACACATGTGTCCAGAATTTTTTTTATTATTTATATTTTCGTACACTTTTCTGACGTATCTGTGGAGTATCGGTATTGGATGCTGCCTTGTTTATTCTGCATGCACATAGCTTCCTTCTTCTTTTTTTTTTTTTTAAGGATTCTGCATGCACATAGCTAGTTTGGAGAGCCAGTAAGACTGTTATTATGTATATATAAACATACAGACATAGGGTTTCAAAATATGAGTCTTATATGAAAGTGGTACACTGGGGTAGTCAGTTTGCACAAAAACAACACATGAAGTGATCAACACAGACACCACCTGCCTGGCTCCACGTTGAAACAGACGCCTAAATTAGATTAAGCAAAGGTTGGTCCTCATAATCATCATCACAGGTAAAACCAGCAGCAAAAACTCGCAACCAAAGCAACAATCAGTCAACCACGACTCGCAATGCCTCCGCCGATGCTCGGGAACCCGACCCACTTCATGGATCGAGCAAAAAAGGGAGACGGCGACGGCATTTACAGCCTTCTGATCCGTATGTGTTGCTACGCATGCGATCAACCAAGCAAAAGCGAGCCACCAATAATAATCGTCTTATTATCGG
Source organism: Xerophyta viscosa (assembly GCA_002076135.1). Taxonomy (NCBI): domain Eukaryota; kingdom Viridiplantae; phylum Streptophyta; class Magnoliopsida; order Pandanales; family Velloziaceae; genus Xerophyta; species Xerophyta viscosa. The sequence continues at coordinate 302,244 of MJHO01000061.1, read as the reverse complement.
AGAGCCCTAAAAAAAAAAGATGAGAGGGAGAATATGGATTATATATGTAGGTAGTAAGAGAAGGAAAAGAAGGAATATGGTAAGCAGGGAAGGAAGATTAGTCGTCATCATGGATGTAGGAGCAGAGGAGCATGGTGGCGCAGCGGCGGAGGATGTAGATCCTTGCTCGTTGCTCTCTGACCAGCGCGGCGCACCGCCCGGTGAAGCGGCTACCTTTCTTGGAAGGCCGCTGGGAGATCTGATCCTCCGCCGGCGATGCCATATCTCTCTGTTTACCTCCTCTAATGAGACTGAAACGAATGAGTTGCATCTGCATGAAGATGCTGTGTGGTAAACCCTCAAATTAAATACTACGAAGGGGAGGAGCATGGCCACCTTCTCTTCTCCGTAAATTAATATTTAAACTAATTAAAAAATTTGAAAATTAATCTTTTTAAATAAATTTCAAAAGTGAACATATAATGTTTTAATTTTACAAGTACGAACCGTAAGAGTGAAAATCTATCTGATATATATATATATTAATGCACGTTGACGTGAATCCTTATTTTTGTTCAAATCAAAAAATTGAATTTACTGAATTATAGGTCGTATATCAGTGAAATTATTTTTACGATAACTACAAAAATAACTCAATTACCATATAATTTTCTACAATAAACTAAAAAATAGCAATTAAAAAAAAGCTAAAGTTGTAGGGGAGTGCTGCATGAAAAGACGTAATTGGGGTCGTGCAATGCATTTGTTCAACTGCGGAAGGGCAGGGTTTTATGAAAATACGGAGCTTTCTTAGTTAATGTAATAAAATCATCAAAGTGAGTGAGCTCCTGGCTTATTAGCATTACTTAATTGAGAGTAGCTTTATTCAGGACTAAATCTTCATTTTTTTTTAAAAAATTATTGGAACTTGCAACATCAGCATCTAGTTTCATCTCTAATCAACTACTTGGAGACTGGGCCAGTTGATCACCCGCACCTTTCGGTTTTGGTTCCCTCCAAATTCTTCTAACTATGATAGATAGAGTGAATCTGACTCATTTGATTCTTTTATTTATTATTGTGAAATTTTTTATCTGTAATTGATATAATTTGTTCAACCATCATAATAAATAAATTTATAAATAAAATAAATATTTATTATATTAACTGATAAATCTTTGCTTTTTAATCAGAACGAGTCCGAAGGTTTATATTATTTTTCACGTAATATAAAAAAAAAAATTTCTCACATTACTAAAGATGGCACTTGCGGATATGAAACTGGAACATCCACTTTAAAATCAAAATTTCTAATATTTGTCTCTGAGAAATTAATTAGATATCAACATTTATGTATTGCTTTGGTATTTTTAAGATATGATAAATTATAATAAATATTTTATTTTAAAGTAAGCTACAATTTTGTCCTTAAACATTTTCACAAAAACAATATCAAATTATGTGTATCAATCCTAATTTCAAAATTGTTTATAAATCAGCCCATAAATTCAAAATTTCTCACAAATAAGTTTGTGTCTCAAAATTTAAGCTATAGATATTTTCACTATTATATAAATATTTTTTTGGAGAAAAATTTAAATATAGACAAATAGATTTCGAAATGATCTTATAACATTTATATTGAATTTTCTTTTAAAAATTTTTCTTAATATTTATTTGGAGGATGAAAGTATATATTAGCGGTTTAATACTAATTTGCTAATATGCTAAAATTTTTAGAGCCTCAAACTAGATATTTATAAAAATTTTTAGAAAAAAGTAAATAAAAATATATAGATTTTGATATAATCTATAATTTTTATATTAATTTTTATTTACAAAAATATTTATAATTAAATGTTTTATCAAATTCGAGAGAGTGATTAATATGTAAGTTTTTTGTTTTTTGTTTTTTAATTTTGTTCGATGGCACATGCAATGCAATGTCATTAAATAAAAAAAAAATGATGAGACGATCTTCTTATCCAGAGGGATGCTTCTAGGTTGGGATTCTCACACTCGAAATCTCAACTCAGCAGACAGTCAGTCAAGTTTCCTCTGGCGGATGTGGAAGAACCCGTTATACACCTTAAAAATAATACAAAAGATTGTGTTACAGCTTTTTTTTTTTCCTGATCTTCGTGGATACTAATTTGGGATTTTGTTAAAAAAATCTTTACTTTATAAAACTTAAATAAATCAATCCCTCAAAACATTAAGTTAGTTTATCGAAATATTTTTTTAATCCATCAGGAATATTTTTTAACTCGCAGAAATATTTAAAATAGCTCATCTAAAATATTACAGTCTAAACACTATGATATACATTTTGACATATCCAAATTTAAAGGGACTTCGAAAATCCTTGCTTTATAAAACTTGAACAAATCAGTCTTTGAATCCAATATCCTATTTGTTCAATCTAACACTTTATTCTTCGTTCGAAACATCATGCTTACTCGCCCGAAATATCGTGATGCAAGCTGACAACATTATGTTTACTCGTCCGGAACACCTAGAGGTATCTAGCTAGAATGTTCTTTTAAAAAGTTAGAAATATATGGCTAATTTGTACTAAGTTTTATAGAGCAGATTTTTTTTTTTTTTTTTTTTTTTGACGTTATTATAATTTTCTTTTTATTTGACAAGTATTGAAAAATATGGGTTTTTAGACATTATTCCTACTAATTTCTCAAACATTTTTCATGTGCTTCTATACTTGTCCGAAGGTGAGTTCATAGTACCCTAATTCCAGGGAATAGGTCCCTGCAAGGCTGCGACTCCTACCAACCACTCGACATCTTCCCAGCAACTTAATTTAAGTAATCAAACTCTCATCCATCCATTATTCTTCATGTCCGACATTTTTTCCTTATTTTCTTCTAATAAATCTATGAAGTTTTATCCAAAAAAAGCATGCTCTACAAAATTTTTTCAGATAAATTTTTCAAAATTTTGGAAACAAAATAGATTTTTGTGTATTTTATAATTTCTGTATTCAAAATTTTTTTTATTAGAAATATTTCTATATAAATGTTCTGAAGCTTCAAAATATAATTAGTAAATTTTTTAGCCTTAAAAAAATATATTTACTTATATTTATTTTTAAAAGAATTCAATATAGAAGTTGTGCGACATACTAAACACTATTTTGTAGCATTTTTTGATTTAATAATTATATAAAAAATAGAGAGATTTTTAAGGATGACTGTAAAAATAGAGAAATATGTGTATCCGTATCACCATCATCACATGTATAATCTTGAGTCTTTTGTGCGAAGCAGTGACAATTTCTCTTGCCAGCTAGCGTTTCAAATGTCAATTATTGATCCATATTATATATGCATATCATACCAGCAAGTCACAATATCCATTATTTAAAATAAAAAAAAAATAGAAGAAAAAAAATGAACTTAAAGTGTAATAAATCTCTTTTAGTTAAGATTGAAAACAAGCCGAGCTGTTCAAGAGTAGCTCGAGTTCAAACTCGTTTAAGTTCGGCTTGAGTCTTGTCGAGTTTCAGCTGAGTTTAAGCACTAATCGAACTCGAGTAATTAAACAAGTCGAGCATGAGCAACATATTATTCGGCTCGTTAGGCTCGCAACCGTAAACGAGCTTTTTTCATTTTATTCAAAAAAACAAGTTCATAACAAGGCTACTTAAATAGTTCAGCTTGATTTTGACTCGAACTCAGTGTAATTAATGCAACCGATATTCGAGTTCGGCTCTTTTATACAATCGAACTGAGCTCAAGTTTGAGATTTTACGAATCGAGTCGAGTTCAAGCTCAGTATCTAAAGATCGTCCAGCTCAAGTTCGAGCTTGGACTAAAACAATCAAGCCAAACTTGAATTTAGTGGTGGTCGATCAAACTCGGCTCGTTTTCACCGTCACTTTTACATATTGATCGTATATACATAAACAATCCAGAAAGACTCGTACTAATCTTTTACATATAAAAATAGTAGAAAGATACCAACAAATGTCATTGCGAGTATCTCTTCTTCTTCTTCTTTTTTTTTTTTTTTTTTTTTTTTTTTTTTTTTTTTTTTTTTTTTTTTTTTTTTTTTTGCCTTTCTACTTATTCCTTACCATATAATAATGTGACAAAAGTATTCCTTCTCTTTTCTTAATAACGGAAGAAACAAGAAACCTTCGCAAATTAATTCTTGTTGGATGCAAATACAATGTGCTTTGTATCAAATCCTGTTTTGTGTGTGCAAGTGCAATACTTGTATGGGCTACTACAGGTAGGCCCTTTTTTTGAGATTATCGTGTGTAAATGTTACTCGTAATCGGCCCGATATTATATGATTGTAATAACATATAAATTCACATATAACACTGATTCAGGTTCCAGCAAGAGTCTTAGCTTTTCGGTATATATTTGAATATTTTATTAGATACGAGAATTCTAATTCACGTGCAAGAGTTTTTCTTTCTAACGACGATCAAAATGGTCGAACTCAGTTATGAGATATGTAAACTGCACAATGCTAATTGTACTCTATGATGATGAGATTTCAGCACCTCCAATACATGTCATGTTATTAAAAAATAATAATAATAAAATTTTTTTTAAAACAAAATCTGTCTCAAAAAATAGATGTCATGTTAGAAGGTTTAACAAGAAAAGATTGAAACTTCATAGGGAAATTTGTTCAGCTAACCTTCAAAAAATTTGGCACATTTCAACTAGTTTTGCATATAGCATTTTAGAAAGTAAAACTATTTTTTAATATTTATCTTCTTTTTTTTCACTTTTTTTTGAGGAAGGGCATCGTATGCACTTCCGATTCGACTCTACCCGAAAGAGGATTATCATGTAGCCGATCTACGGGCGAAGCTTTCATCGCACGTGAGGGTTGTGCGTGCGTATTACTACCAGCACATTATCCGCAAATATATGTTTATTCTACCAGCACATTTTCATAAAAGATCGGCTTTCAGAAGGGTCAGAACCGGCTTGGAGATTCCCTGTGAAGGTCGAGACCTCCGCCCTAGTGCCTCTCTAGAAATCCCATATGAATCATCCCTAGTTTGGGAATCCCATACCGAGAGTAGTCAAAGTCTGAGGCTCGAATCATCTGTATCAAAGGGCTCAGTGATCCTAAAGCCTATCAAGCATCTTTTTGGTTTGTCAAACAAGATGAAAACTTGAGCGGACATCTCATTTTGATACTCAATCAACATAAAGAACCAACACAAACACAGTGGAAAAAAGTAAAATTAGCAACACTTGAATGTAAAAATTCTAAAATTTACATTAGAATGCTGATGATTAAGCTTCATATAAAATAGCCAAATGGAAGAAGAAACATGCAGGCTATCAATTCTTCTTAATGTGTTTCACCAATTCAAAGGTAATTATAGTAACCAAATTTGTCCTTAGAATGCAGAAGGTTATTCTTATAGTTTGAACACTTCACATGATGGAAGTTGTTAAGATTATTCATATAATATGAATCTCGTCTGAGAACATTGCACCTAGAACAGCAGGGTGTCGCAGTGGTAAGGTGCACTCCAAGAAGCCTATATTCTCTTTGTTCAACTCTCCTCCAGACGATATGAATAAAAATTCTACTGGCGGATGTACACACGTGCACCCTCCCACATGGACAGGTGGCTTTACCTGGGCCAAGTACGGGTTATGATGGCAATGCAGGTGCTTAAAAAAAACAAAACGAATAAAAACAAAAAAAACAAAGAAAATATTGCATCTTTTATCTTCCATGTATTACAAAAATGGTAATATCTGCAGGGACATTGTTCTCCAGTAATGAAACCTAATAAAACATACCGATAACAAATAAATTCGCAAAGATGATTAAAAGTTAAAAGCCAGTGCTTTTTTGTAGAAACTTTCCTATGCCCATGCAGGAGGTGATCAGCTCATCTCCAAAGTCGGTTCGTCGTCAAACTACCTGCCTACTGCAACAAGCAAAGCAACATACCCTATATAGTTGCTAAGCATGCAAAGCTTTGGGCCATGAAGCCGAACCTGGAGCTAGAGGTGGGCACGACCAACCCAAGCTGAGGGTGATTTGGATCCAACCATGATCTGCTAAGCTCACAGTATATGCTTGAAGTTGTGGATGTTGATTTAATCCCTAATGATATTAAACTCGGTACATACCATCGCGGAGCCTGGATCCCATTGTCTCAAGTAGGATAGTTGGTTATCTGCTTCTATTGATTTTGAGGGACTTATATTTTGTAACGAGCTATACTTATAATTTGTATAGTTTAACAAAATGTTAAACTATAATTTTGAGCTCCTTAACACTTGCTGTGACAGGCTTGAAAGCACGATGTCGGGTTCTTGAGCCCTAGTTCCGGTCCACGGAGACGCCTCGTCATGGACAGGAAAGAGCAGGAGTTCAAGCTGAATGGTATACATAATTAGTGTAGGATGTGGGTGCAGATATAAACAGCTAGAATGATCCCGTTAACTAAATGATAGCTAATTCGGACGCATCCGAGGCGCACCACATAATTGGGACCAATTTAAGCATCTTATCCAATTGAATGGAGAATAGTTAAGTAGGAACATAAATCACCTTTTTCTACTCCACGTTGTCTTTTTTTTTTTTTCCTTTTTAAAGAAAAGACGTTGCCTTCGTTGAAATAAAAAAAAAAATACCACATCAGCGATAGCTGATATGGTGGTCAAGCGATACAAAAATCAACCAAATACAACTATAAATACATATTTCAATCCATATCTAATAATATAGAATTAGTCTAGGAATTACAGCGCGAACAAAGTACATATACTTCATGATCGTTGCCTGAAACTATTTTATAGGATAAAACTGGGATAATTTGTTTATTCTATCATAAACAAAGATAGCTAAGACCATCCTAAATTTCTTTCGTGCAAAATGCAACCTTTAATATCTTCTTTCTTTGCTTCGTCAGGTACGAGCATCATCTCTACAATGCTTGGTCGTATATCTATGAAAATTTGTGTGACAAATTCACATCATGAACACATCTATCAGAGCTTTGCTCCCTGTTTTAGTATCATCACCATATTCACCTATCTCCTTTTTTATTTCCGATATATTTGAAAATAGCAACGTTGGGTAGGTCAGTTTGAGGTTCTAAGTGCGCTGATGTATTTATCAGAACCAAGAAATTATTGCACAAATCACATTTATCACGTCATTCCGTGCACCGTATGTATCTATAAGCTTGTTTAAAAAAAAAATTTTCTAAATAAAAATTGTAGATTTTGATAAGATATAAAATTTTAATGTAAATTTTTTTTTCAAAAAATACTTCTAAATATATGTCTTGAGACTCCAAAATCCTTAAGAATTTATAAATATTTTTTGACGTTAAAATTTTTTAGTTCAAAATGTCTATTTAGAAGTATTTTTTTAAAAAAATTTCTACATAAAATCTATTTTTTATAAATATTTATAATTTTTATATTAATTTTTTTTTTAAAAAAAAAATTTGTAGATATATCTGATACACGGATAACGTGGTGCACCAGATGCACCAACTGATTTCTCATCTGAACCTCTCCTGGGAATCATGCATCCCTGCAATGTATGGTTCATATTGAAGATAGAACAAGCGCTATTTTCTACACAATTGATAGTCTTTGAAATCAAACTACCTAATCCGTTGTTAATTTTCTTTTTTTTTTTTCTTTTTTTTCTTTTTTTTAAGAGGGTTTTGACAAATCAGCCCATATTTTGCAGTTTTTTCTAAATCAGCTCATATTTTTGCTGACGTGACAATACTACATGTTATTAAGTAAGCAAAAATAGGCCTGATTTAGGCTTTAATAATTGGGATAGCTGATTTGTTCGTGAAATAAAAGTAGGTGCTAGTTTATCATTATAACTTTTTTTTTTAACAATTATGTTACAGGTGTTTATCATCAAAAGTAGCTTATTTGACTATATATTAGTGCCATCACATAACCGTTGGAAAGCATAGAATAAAACGTAAATGGGTATTGGAAGAAAACTAAAACTTTATCCGTCATTAAAAATAAGTCGAGAGTTCGAATTTCAGTAATACTGATTGGGAGAGTCTATCGTTTATCGCTCAATATCTGGTCGCGATGTAGGATAGACGCAAAACTCGGCGGTCAGATAAAAAAAAGAAAAAAAAAAGTAAATGGTACAAAGAAAATAAATTAACATAGAGAACCCACCCTTCATAAACAAATTTATCGTGCTCTACTATGCACCAACACTTATAAGAATGATTTATAAATAGTACTATTAATACATAAAAACCTTTCCATGAAGTTGGTGTGAAGATGTCTATCTGTATCTAGTCTAACTTGGATAATAAGTTTCGACAATATTGTTTTGGCAGCAATATATTTAAAATTGCTTTTTGCTTGATATATATATATATATAATATATATATATATATATATATATATGAAGAACTATTAATTAGGAACTTGGTATATAATTGATATATAATGACCAAAATCTAACTTAATTTGCTACGGAAATAGTTACCTCTTCAGAATAAAATCAGGAACAATGCAATATTATCGCCATGGTTGAATGATGTGATTTATCGCCATGGTTGAATGATGTGATTCGTTGCGGAGATGTTATTGATCAAGTTCTATTAAAGTGGGTTAGCAATGGAAGATATATACTATTTGGGGAGATATTTGGATATTTTAATGGAATTTAAAGTTTAAGAGAAGCTTGTAGTTGAATATTTGGAAAAGGCTGAATTATTAGTTTTGTTTTGTTGCCTTCTATCATGCATCTTATCCACACCAAACGCTAAGATCCTTCTATATATATTATTTTAATAATTTTATAGTAATTTTTTGTTCTTTTTATAAAGTAGTTGGTGAAAAAAAAGTATTAAACATGTAGCACATATTACATGTTTTAGATATATAATACCATTTATACAATTGGTTTGTTTATTGGTAGTAGAGACTATGGATATATTATCTTATCTTGTTTACAAAAGTAAACGTGTAATTGATATTCTGTGGAATTATATATATCCTTATGATGTTGATTGGCTAGGTATTTCCAAGATATGAAAACCCACAAGAGTTATTTCAATTTTATTGGTGGTAACATCATTACTTGAAGCCCCACGCGAGCATGATTCATGGTCTGTCTGATCACGTGCGCTAGCAACGTTCATACGTCGGATATAAAATTGTGCACTCCTCATAGTATTTGAGTATTCCACAAATAGATTTATTAGTTTGTACCTCGAAATTAAATTTTTATAAAATGTTGAATTCGAGTGCGTGATCGTCTACCGACCACGAATTATGCTCGCACGGGGCTTCATCTAATGATGCTACCACTAATAAAATTGAAATAACTCTTGTGGGTTTTCATATCTTGGACATACGTAGCCAACCAATATCATAAGTAGCCAATCAACATCATAAGGATATCTATTACACGTTGACTTTGGTGAACAAGATAAGATAATGGGGCTTTTGCGTATCAACCCCATATTTTCGTTTTTCGCACATTTTAGCCCCTGAAAACGTATTTTCAGAGACTGATTTGCTTTTTTTTTTTTTTTGTAAATTAGCCTTCCAAAAATGCATTTCCAAGTGGTGATTTACGAACTCCAAAAAATAGAGGAACTGATACGCAATTTTTCCTAAGATAATATATCCATAGTCTCTACTACCTATAAACAAACCAATTGTATAAATGGTATTATATGCAGGGACGGAGCCACATATGGGTTGGGGGGGGCGATCGCCCCCCCCCCCAACCTGCTAGCTTAATACCCTTACTATATTTATTTTTTTAAAAAAATTTAAACATTAAAGTTATAGATTTTGATGATATATATAACTTTTATATTTAAAATTTTTTCAAAATATACTTTAATATAGGTATTTCTGGGGCTCCATAGTCTTAACGGGTTTTTAAAACCCGTTAAGACTTTGGAGCACTAAAACACCTATCAAGAAATATATTTTTAAAAAATTTTGAATATAAAATTTATAGACCTCATCAAAATCTATAATTTTTATATTGAAAATATTTTTAAAAAATATATGTAAGTATTTTTTAGATTGTACGAATTGAGAATAGGAAGATAAGACGGGATTAAAATATTGGGTCTCTATTTATACCACTCTATATTTCTAAAAAATAATTCCAAAAATTAAATTTCTTTCTAAACTCCTGCATAATCAACTTTTCAAAAATCATAATCTACCTAACTACACCAATTTCTAATTCCTAATTTGACGGTGACAGTGCGCCAGTTGCCTACAGCTGCAATCTACCTATGTTTCAATTATTATAATTTATAATTTATAATTTTCAACAATTATAATTTGCAACTACATTTCATTATTATAATTTTGTTGTAATTATATTTTGATACTATTGTTCTATTTTTGTTACTTTATTGCTATTTATATTTTTATTATTGCTGTCTTGATTGTTAAGGAATTGTGTTTTTAATTTAACTTTGATGATAAATAATCTTTATGTAATATCTGAATAAAAATTTTTACCGCGGATAATTTTCGACCCCCCTGGCCAGAAATCCTGGCTCCGCCACTGATTATATGTATCTAATACATGTAATATGTGCTACATGTTTAATACTTTTTTGTCACTAACTACTTTAAAAAGAACTAAATACTACTATAAAATTATTAAAATAATATATTAGAAGGATCTTAGCGTTTGGTGTGGATAGGATGCATGATAGAAGGCAACAAAACAAAAACTAATAATTCAGCCTTCTCCAAATATTCAACTATAAGCTTCTCTTAAACTTCAAATTCCATTAAAACATCCAAATTATCTCCCCAAAACAATATATATCTTCCATTGCTAACATACTTTAATAGAACTTGATCGATATCATCTCCGCAACGAATCACATCATTCAACCATGGCGATAATATTGCCTTATTCCTGATTTTATTCCAAAAAGGTAACTATTTACGTAGCAAATTAAGTTAGATTTTGATCATTATATCAACTATATACCAAGTTCTTCCTAATTAATAGTTCTTCATATATATATATATATATAATATATATATATATATATATATATATATATATATATTATTCTACCGACGGTGGAATAGAGGTTGTCCTCAGCAGTCTCATTATCAAAATCTTTACCTTAAAATATTTATTATTGGTATTTTATTAATATTTAAAAGAAAGAAAAAGGCATCCTCAAATTATTGGGCTTACTCTGACGACAGTTGTTGGGAAATAGGCCAATCCTCAAATTGGCCCGTTTTACAAGATATTGTATTTAATAGATTTCGCCGATATCTTAAATTATAATAATTATTATTATAATTATCAGTCTGGTCGTTCGCTGTCTTTGAGAAAGAAGTCTCTTCCAATGAAAAACTGAAGTTGCTTTCGCGTGAACGACCAAAATGCTCTTCTTCTTCTTCTTCTTAAAAAAAAAAAAAAAAATCCCGAGTATTAGTTTCCATAAAATCTGGTGATATTAAATGTACTAGTAATATTAATTTATTTATGCATAATATTCTTGTTTATTTATTTAGCATATTATTAACTTATTTTAAAAATATTTTTAATTATAAAATTATTTTTTTATTTTAATAATTTTATACTTTAATTTTTTTTTTTTTAAAATGTTTCTAATTATTTCAATGAGTTAATGAAACTATATTACATGAGCATTATAAAATTTCTCTTGGTGTATCTTGTATATTTGTTTGATCAAGATTTGCAAAATACCAACTAATATTTTGATGGAGAAGGACAGAAGACTGAGGCCCTATCCTTCCTACTACATAGACGGTCATTTTGGGCCGTCGTTTCGTTATCAAAACTTTAATTACTTTATAAAAATAAAATATAAATATAAATAAACATTTAAATTATCAACTAAAAAATTATCAATATGTGCGAGTATCAACCTAAAGCGGTAGACAATTAGCATATAATTTATTTGATTGGTAAACACTGACAATTGATAAATACGTAGAAAGATAGGGACCAATTATAATTAGAGATAACTAAAAATGAACCATTAAATTCTTCGTGCTCATACAAATCAACATCTAGATTTTTTAGTTGTGGTTTAAACTTACAAAAAAAAAAAATTTCTCTCTAGTTCCGAAACTATTTTGACAATTGCATATTTATTTTCTGAAAAAAATTTCAACATAAAAATCATAAATTTTGATAAGATATACAACTTTCATGTTCAAATTTTTTTAAAAAATACTTCTAAATGGATGTTTTAAGACTTCAAAGTCTTAATGAAATTTAGAATCAATCTAATAATGCGCTGAATTTTGGAGTTTCAAAACATCTATTTAGAAATATTTTTTAAAAAAAAAAAATTAGCATTGAAGTTATAGATCTCATCATAATCAACAAATTTTATGTTAAATATTTATTCTAAAAATACTTCTAAATAAATATTTTATGATGTCAAAATTAACGAATAAAAAAAAAAATTCACAAATTTTAAATAGTATAGGAGCTGATATGTAAGTCCCTCTTATTATTATTATTGTCGTTGTTGAAATTATGGATGGTTCAATCCATACTTGGTGGCACGAAAATGATGTATCATATATTCTTTTGTTATGCAGAGATAGAAAGCAAGGAGCGAATCGATGTAAATACTATTCCTTTTGAGCTAGGAGCTAACGACATCCACTAGTATAAAGCAGGTGAAACATCAACAATACTTTTATTAGGCCTTTTTTGGGAACTATATTTTTATTCAAATCAAATAAAGTCGGGTATACTAACCATCGTTGGTCCAGTTATTTAGCAGAGCTATATATTAAGTCTATCTCTTATAAAAAATAGATTGGATGTTCGAATCCAACAACAGCTCATTAGAAGAATATGTTGTTTATTGCTCAGTATGAAATCGAAATATAAAAACGAACTCGATGGTCAAACAAAAAAAAAAAGGAAAAGTCGGCTATCTTTTTTATCCCTTTAAGCTTTTTTTCTTCTTATAGATATAGCTCTTGATAGAGGTGATTTATACCTCCCGCAATTGAAGAAATATAAATCTATATCATCTGTACATATATTTGTTACGGTGGTGAGTACATGAGTGACTCTAAAGTTGATTCTCCAGTTTTTTTCTGGGTAGAGTGAACTTTATTAAGACAATAAATGCTATCTAAATATGACAACTAATAACTTGCAGACCTTTATGAAAATTATTAACATTAAAGAATTCATCACAATTAAAACTGATATATTTAAAAATCAAAGAATTAATAACTTGCAGGAATTTTATTAAAAGTAACTTTGTGGTAAAAGAGGAGAGTGAATTGCATGATTAAAATTAAGCTCTATGCATGTAAAAATATTCAATTAAATCTTACGCATATAACTAACGATAATAAAATAAAGACATAGGTTGAGAGATAAGACACTGTATTTATAGTGGTTCAGCTAAATCCGGTCTATATTCACTTTCTTGTCTCAAACTTTCAGACGTTGATCAAATCTTTTCTACCACATTTCTTCAGGCCCAATGATAACCCTTTTTCTTATTTTTGGTGGTTAAGCAAGCAACCTATCCTTCTCTACTTGTACGGACAAATAGAACCGTCGTTTTACAATAATCTCTCAAAGAAAATAAAACTCCAAATACAATCTCTTTCAAGATAACTCACTTAGAAGCAACAGATCTAGTTCTACATATTGTGATTTACAAATTTAAGCTCTATTTATATTCCAAGTGAGTTTTGAGACTTCTAAAAGGAGTGTTGAATTATTTTTACAAGTGTGGAAACCGTGAGTGGCAAAAACAACTCAAATCGGAAATATAAATTTCTCTCAAACGGTCACTAATGGCTTGTTTCTGCGAATTAATGGCTGACTGATTTCTTAGTCTAACAGCTAGTTTACTCAAGATATCAGTCGACCGAAATCTTATATCAGTTTATTAATTTCTCACAAAGACAAATTAGTCCATACAGAGAGTCTTTTCAGTCGACCAATAATCTATTGAGGTCCGAACCTTTGGGTGGTTTGAGCAAATATGTTAACTGCTCCAAATTATCCTATCTTTGGAGCTAAACTTAGATATACAACTCTTCGATATTTCCACCTTATCGAACACATGATGTGGCAGTCTTTGGTTGATGGCACAGCAATGGGACTAAAGCAGGCAAAGGAAATCCGATCCCATAATATATTGGAACTTCATTGGAACCATGAATGGCTTGAATTCTCAATTACATGTAATGATAACACATGTATTTCCACCTTAATATTCACAAAAACATTTGCCAAATGTGTCGATGAACTCGACATTTCTTTTCTTTTTTTTTCATTGTTAATTTAAATAAGAACTAGTTTTTTACCCATATTATACTCATTTATCAGGTATATGTTTGTAAATAGTAATGTTAAACTATAAAACTTTATCTTTAGAATAAATGCTAAATAATTTAGCATTTTTTGTACTGCTTAAAAATTATATCCAGTTATTATTATACCTACTGGCAGATCAGTTATTTGTAAATTTCCATTATTTTAGTAAAGAAGTTCGCATGAGCTGAGATGTTTGCTAGCAATATTGCATATTCTTATCTCTCTGATTTTCTCTACCATGCAGCTTTATGGACTAAGCGTATCTCATGCATCCATTCACCTCAACATTCAAAATAAAATAATCTCGAGCCGTAAGAAAAATTACGGAGAGTTGATCTAGCTCTTTCAAAAGTTATATATGTTATGTAAAAATTAATATATGTAAATGTAAAAAACAAAACGAAAAAAAAAATCGACATGATATATATATATATATATGATGTGATGTGTCACTAAACTATTTTGACATACATTTTATATATTTATTGTTCATGGATATGTCTTCTGATGCACACTTATTCGTGCAGATTACTGCAATCAATGAACTAATCTTAGATTAGTTCATTGATAGCACAATTTAAGTAAATATATAACACCCATAAGATCTATATAGAAGCCAAGGGAAAGGGGAAACAAAAAAAATCTTGGCGTGCGGTTTATAAATGAACAGACACTGCAGCGTGGGACTACAACAGTGGTGATAGTACACTGCACTTAATATTTTCATGGATGAAGTTGAAACATTACCCCAATAATTGTCTTAAGACATTTTTTTCCTTCAGCCGGAAATAAAGAAAGGAATCGAAAGACACCGTGTGGCGGGTTAGGTAAACGTAATATCACCAAATTAATCAATAATCATGTCCTATTCTCCAAAAAAAGAAAAAAAAATGAAAAATTCAATGATCATGTCCTCATCATAAATGTAATCAATTTCCTCGTGCTTCATGACGCGGGATTTTATTATTATTTTTTTTGTAAGAATAAATTAACTGCAGTTTTAATCCCATGAAACACGAGTTTTGCGTTAAAACGAACTATTGCAATGATGGCTTTCAGATGCCTCGCCTCCTGGCCTATAAATAGACATATTCATCTGATACTCAAGCATCACTAGTAGCTAGCTCTGAGTCTCTACTTCGAGTTTGATTTATAATCGAGAGATGGCGGCGACGGGGGGGCAGTACATGATTTTGAGGCCTGACAAGGCGGGGTGGAGCGACATACTGAAGCTGCTGTTCTTCAGGAGGAGTGGTGTAGACCGGTGCAAGTGCGTGGAAACTGACTTTGAAGCTGCAGGGGTGGTTGACTCGTGGGTCGTCGCCGCCACGCTGCTCATCCAGAAGGTTCTCTTGAAGATCTACTATCCCTTCCTCAACTTCGGCAGGCTCATCGAGTACCTGCTCAATCTTGTCTACCTCAACGGCGGATTCCTTGCCTTACTCCGCCGCATCTTCACTTGTAATCTTCTGCAACGTCGATCATAACGTTTTTATTTATTTGATAGTTTTCAGTTGTTTGACATGTTGGCGACGTGCATGCAATGCAGTGTCCGTTGTGATTCCCAAGCGCGACTCCGCAGATTACCGGACGGTGATCGGGCACATCGACAGGCGGGTGGAACTGCACAAGAACACGTCGTTAATCAGTTTCTTTTCCATAATTGATCCGCAGGCGGCGCTCAACGACATCAACTACTTGGACCTCTCCATGATGGCTGCGAAACTCGCTTATGAGAACCCTGCTTTCATCGAGGATGCTGTCAATAACCACTTGAAGGTTGATAACTCTTAATTAATTCAATCAAGATCATTTAACGAATTTAAACAAATATTCCAAATTAATCATAACGGCTAATGCTAAGACTTGTTTATGAACGCAGATGCACTTTGTGCAGTCCTTCAATTGCTGGAACAGTAAGTAACTGCACAGTAAAGCAGCGTAGCAACAATGAGAAAGAATAAATCAACTAATTGAGTGCTTTGATTATTGATACAGAGTTTGTAGAGGATTTCACGACGCAAGCGTTCATCTTGAGCGACAGACCGACGGACGCGAACCTGATTGTCTTAGCGTTCCGCGGGACGGAGGCCTTCAACGCGCGGGATTGGTCGACGGACGTGGACCTCTCGTGGCTGTGCCTCGGCAAGCTTGGCAACCTCCACACCGGCTTCCTCAAAGCCCTCGGCCTCCAGGACGACAAGAGCTGCACTAAGGCTTTCCCCAAAGACCTCCCGAGCGAGTTGAATGATCCTTCTAAGCCCTTCGCTTACTACGCCATCCGCGAGGCCCTGCGGTCTCTCGTGGCCCGCCATCCTAAGGCCAGGATCGTCGTCACCGGCCACAGCCTCGGCGGCGCCCTCGCCGCCATCTTCCCCGGCCTCCTTGCCATGCACGACGAGCACGATATCCTGGACCGCATGTACGGCAGCATGACCTACGGCCAGCCTAGAGTCGGGGATGCTGTCTTCGGCGCCTTCATGGCCAATTACGTCCAGATCAAGCACTACAGGATGGTCTACAGGTTCGACATCGTTCCGCGTATCCCCTTTGATGCTGGCGACATCGCCAGGTTCAAGCACTTCGGGACCTGCATCTACTACGACGGCTGGTACAGAGGCGAGGTTGTGGTTGACTCACCGAATCCGAACTACTTCGACCCGTTGTACGCGATCGTGATGTACGCGTGCGCATGGATCGATCTGATCAAGGCTCTGCTGATGGTGGCGACGGAGGGAGAGGAGTTCGTGGAGACGTATGTGTCGATCTTGTACAGGATGAGCGGGCTGCTGTTCCCCGGAATCGCTTGCCACAGCCCCAGGGACTACGTCAACGGCGGCAGGCTTTCCAAGATCTCCCAGAAGATCATCTCCATCATCCGCAAGAAACTGTTTAATTAGTTACAAACCTAAAGTAGTAGAGAGTATATCTGGCGGCGCATGCACCTCCACCGGACATCGATCGAACCCTGTCCATGTATGGTACTGGACCTGCAAGTAACTATTAGTCTTTCTAAAGTAGTAGTGCTGGTTTGCCGTACTTGTTTGGATTCCTCCAATAGTTGATCAACATTATTAGCTAATAGGAGTAAAATATATTTTTGATATTTTGTGTCCATCATCTCTTTCTGATCTAGTAAAGTTTGCTTTTGGTATTTTTCATCTTCTCTTGTAATAGTAAGTTCTTTATAAACATTTGAATATCTTGTATGCTCATCATGATATATATATATATATATATATAATATATATATTAATATATATATATATATATATGTGGTTGTGATCAGCTGGGAATATATATCCCTAATCCATATACTTTGCCTTTTTATCATTCAAACCTCCGACCTTGAGCATTTCATAAATTTGGCTGGAACTGGATGTGGCCGCTTTGTGGGAATTATATTTGGAAGCGTTGGAGAGATCTGCTATCAAAATAAGGACCCGATGAAATATCATTTTCTATAAACTGGTTTTAGAGGAATACCAACCTCTAGAACTTTGAATGGAAATTTAGTCCCTCATGGCTACAATGGATGATAGACATTTCACTTTATAAAAATAAAAGTTTCATATTAGAATTCCGCAAATGCCAATTGTGATAGTATGACAATATTGCCATATTTTTACTTCATATAGTAATTGAATTACATACTTGTCCGTATCAAAAAATTAGATCTTATAGTTTGATGAAACTTAAATTGGTATCATTCGTTAATTTATCCATTATTATGTTTATATAGAATAAATCCGTTACGGATATAATTTTTTCACGATAATTAAAAAATTATACGAAAAGTTTGCTCGGAATTAGTTGGAACTCATACAGACAGCTACCTTTCTCCCTCTTAGGGCTGAGCATTACCCGAACTTACCCGAAAAACCGACCCGAACCGACCCGAATAAAGCTAAAAATTCGGGTTCAGTTCGGGTCGGGTTCGGTTCGGGTTGAATATGTAACTATTTGGGTACAAATAATTCGGTTCGGATTTTATAATTAAAATTCGGGTCGGGTCGGGTTGGACCCGATTTTTTAACTTTCTATTATCCTCCCACTCCACCCACACACACCCACACCCAGCCACCCACACCCAGCACATCAAACCCTAGCTCCACCCCCCCCCCCGCAGCAGCCACCCCACCGCAGCCTCGCCGGCCCGCCGCCCCCTCTCCCTCGCCCCCCCCCCTCCGCGGCAGCCACCCCGCCGCCCCTCTCCCTGCGCGGCTGCGCCGGTCCGCCACCCCACCCTCTGCCCGGCAGCCACCCCACCGCTCGGCCCTCTCCTCGCGCGGCCCCTCTCCCTGCGTGGCTGCGCCGGCCCGCCGCCACCCTCTTCCCTTGCGGCCCCCCTACGCTGGCACGAGGCCGCCGCCGCCGTCGCAGGGCATCCATCCCGCCGACCCCGATCGCCGTACCGCCGTACGAGTATCTTCCTCCCCACCCCCCCCCCCCCCCACCTACCCCACGGGGATCGTCGTCACCGCCGCAAGAAATTAATCCTCCCCCCTCCCTAATGTTAATCGGGTCGACCCGAACCGGACCCGAATTGACCCGAATTTTTTCGGTTCGGGTCGGTTCGGGTTGAAACCTAATTCGGGTCGGTTCGGATCGGCTATTAAATTTCGGGTCGGTTCGGTTCGGGTTGACCCGAATGCTCAGCCCTACTCCCTCTCCCACTACCCATAAAATTGTCAAAGTTGTCTTTGTACCCTCCCTCAAGTCTCAACTACCGTTTGCGCCGGTCCCCTCGCCGAAACACTAACCCCCATCTCTGAGCTGGAGTTTTGTATGAGAACTTTTATTGGGTCTGGATATGGTGGCTTCGTCAGAGTGAAGTTTGGATGCGTTGCAGAGAGATGAGACGAGCAGCTCAATGAAATGTCATATTCTACATGGTTTGGTTTTATAAGCTTATGCTCACCTTCTCGAAATAAACCAACAACACAATTGCTTCAAAGTCATGAAAAGAAAGTCATAATACTTCTCATCGTCAATTCTCGTTGTTGATCCCTGTACCCCTCCGGAAGAACGGCATCTTCATCAAGTTCACCAAGAGCTTGTTCTCTCTTAATAGTGGCATTATGGGGTACAGGTATTGCATTTTTGTACCCATTTATTTTCCAACATAAAAAAGAAGGGAAAAGAAAAAACAAAAATAAAATTGTAGCTTGCACTCAGTCAGCAAGAGTGTTTTCAGCTAACTTTTTAAAACAAACATTGCCGAGCTCGTTTAGTTCGACCGGTTGGAAGACGCCTCAGAAAGCATCACCATCCGGGTTTGAGACCGCGTGGGGTGCGCAGAATTTTTCGAAGAAAATTTTTTTGTACCCCGTGATAAGAGCACCCATTCATGGAAGGCCTGTGCTCAGATCCCAAGCATCGCTCAGGACTGGACGTCGAGATTTTTCGCGAGTTTGAGATCCCTACGAAGGCGTGCGCTCGCATTACGTGCAAGCAGTATGGTATGGTACAAAGAAACAGGTCCATCGGGTTCCCAAATATCGAAAAATTAAAACGAATACAATGTCAGTTCATCTAGAACATTTACTTCTATTGTCTGTACATTGCCAATTGATCCTGAGCTGTATAGAATGACAGCTTAGTTCCTTGGCATGGATAGTTTTTCCATGACTCCAAAAAGAAGATTTAAACTAATATGATGAAGAAAGGGACCTACTCTAAGGTTATCAAATGTCGGACAAAATTATGGTAGGGTTTCCCATGACTCTAAAAGAAGATTTTCACTAAGACTATGCAGAAAGAGACCTACTCTAAGCTTATTAAATGTCGGGCAAAATTCTGTAACTTTACAAGCACCCGAACACATACTGAAAAAACTTCTCTGATCATCCCCCTTCCATCCTCCTACGACGAGATTTTAGTGCTGTAACGATTGTGAACTTATAGCGTCTCGCGGTATTTTATAACATCCTTCCTGTTCAAATTGTAAGATTCACAAATGTTGGAAATTGTATCGTCATTTAGAGCATCTTCTGAGCCATCAGCAAGAAGCAGCTTCTCAAGATCTTCAGATGGGTTCAAATCCTATTGCAGAAAAAGTAAAAGTTGAACAAAAACAAAGTCTACATGGATCAAAACCTGTTGGGTGAAGCTTCCTAACCAAGGTTTTCTAGTGCCGAGCTGACCAGAGTTTCGGTAAACTCAGATCCCGGTACATGCAGATGATGCCGTGTCAACCATACCGATATATATTTATTTGTTATTTTAAAAAATAAAAAATAAAAAATAATTTAATTTTTTTTTATTTTTTTTTTAAAAAAAAAATTTCGGTACGTGTCGTGCTGACAACTGCCGAAACATACACGTGCCGATATATATTTATTTGTTATTTTAAAAAAAAATAAAAATAAAATATAAAATTAATTTAAAAATATAAAATATAAAATTTTTTGACACGTGCTGTGCCGACAACTGCCGGAACAGGCACGGGCTGTACCGAACGGCACCGAAAACCATGTTCCTAACATGAGATGCCATACCACTAAACACAGCTTTGTGTGTCTCTCGGAATATTAACTAACAAGGAAAATCTAAGAGTAAGTGTATTCCGCCAAAAAAGGGGGGGCATAACAAATAACACGAATATCCATCATTAAATATCTCTTACCCAAAAGCGCATAAATAGTGTTTGCTAATATGTTGTTGATTAATTGACAGAATAAAAAGTTCAAAAGCACGTTAAAAGGATAAAATGTGGAATCTTACTAGTCGAGATTCAGATTGCTCATCTGAAACATGCTTGGATTCCTCCACATTCTTATCTCCTTTACTGTTATTAAATGCACTCGATGAGTTAGATGCGTCTGAAACTAAATGTAGAAGCTTCTGGCTGCCCTGGAAAGTGTACAAACCACATATTTAGAGCAACACTTGACCTACCAACTCTTAAGATCACATAAGTAATGCAAGAATATATAAGCTTAGTCTCTAAGTGTGGCTTGAAGCAAGCAAACTTTAATATTAATCAATGCTCAGTATTAATTGGCCAATTAATTTGCAGCTGATTCTTTCCAATATTAATCAATGCTCAGTATTAATCTTAATATATTTGAACCCCAGCAAAAGGGGGAAATTAAAGCCTTTGGATACCGATTACTCCATAGTATTTGTATGTGAGGAATAGAAGGTGAGAGAGTGAGAGAAATTTGAACGATTATATTTTTTTTCTAATAACAAAATCAACGTACATGTAAAAACTCAACATAATTAGATAATCAACTTACGACAGCGGTACCTTCACTTTAATTGCATTAGGTAAACATAAAAACTTAAACAGTAAAAATATGGCCAAAATTTAATAAATACCCCTCTACTATGTATTTTTGGACACTCATGCTCCTATACTTATTTTCGTGACTTTCATACCTCTTTACTATTAGTTTGGGAACGCGATACCCCTGAAGAAAATTTAGCTGTTAATTACGCTGATGTGGCACCATTAAGCATTATTTAATTATTTTTTTAATATAAATATGGGTATTTTTAATGTCCAACTAATATTAAAAAATAATAAAAAATATTAATTAGTGCCACGTCAGCAAGATTAGTGACGTGTCTGTCTAATTAATCGAATAAGGATATCGCGTTCCTAAATTTGAAGTAGAAGGCTATGAAAGGTCCTAAAATAAGTTGAAGGGAATGAGCGTCCAAAAGTCTATAGTAAATGGGCATTTACTAAATTTTGGCATAAAAATATTTGAAAGTATGCACTACTGTTATTCATATGTCTAGTTATTAAGGAATTTGTTATGAAGTGGAGAGTGAACTATTCCTATAGAGTGGAGAAGATAAGTATTCCTATAGAGTGGAGATGATAAGTATGCATATGAAAATAATTAGTAAATGTAAATTAAATTTGTTTGTGATTCTAAATTTGGCATCTTATATTTCTTGTATTGGTCAATTTATTAGTAGAAAATACCATAAGTTACCAAGCCTCTAAAAATCCAGCAAAAGCCAAAGAAAAATCGGATAAAAACAAAGTCTATTCTAGAAAGGGTATGAAATATAAATTTTAATGTAAAACAACAAGAAGCTTGTTGTAGTCATGAAATGTACATATAAGATATCAGAATGCGTAACTTTCGAAATAGCATGCATTATAGTCATGAACTATACATACGCTATAGGATGATCTAAACATGTACTCCCCCGAGAATATTGTTAGTTTTACAAAAGTTTGGAGTTTTATTAGAAAATTAGCATACGATAAATAATAATACCAAAAAGTTTCTAAAAAATTATTCTATATATACATTACAAGAGTAGCTGTAGATAAGTGTCCATATATATATATATATATATATATATATATATATAAAATATTTATTTGTTTTTTATTTGGCCTGCATTTGAAGTCCATAAGGACCACTTAATCAAAACTCACAAGCACATGTAATCAGGCCTAAATTTGGTCACAACCGCCATGAATGATAATACAAACTTGACCCCTTAATTCATGGGTTTTATATAGAATTTTTCGTAGTATTACATCAAAATCAAGAGCGAAGAGTAGCCAATTCTGGTTTCTTCGAGCATGTCAGAACCTTAATTTGTATTTAAATCAAGGAGGATCATCTACCAAAAATGCTCCCACGATAAATGGGATTGATGACCCAAATTCTTCCCTATATGCCTAGCATGGTGGAGCCAACGCGCAAATCCAACTGACAATCAATGAGCTCATTAAATGGTCTATAGCTTTGCCAAAGCTCACAGTTGAATCTTCACTTATTCATGTTTGGAAGCCAATACATTGGTGGCTTATTTGTTTGTTTTAATATCTATAGTTAGCGCAGGAATCTTCAAGGAACTAATCGCTAAAAAATTCACTAAGAACATTGTTCACATACAACCAAGACAAAGCATTAATATGGAATCTAACACTGCTGCATTTCGAAGGACTTTTTTGAGAAGACTATCTCAAGCATATCTTTTAAGAATGCCCCAAATAAGAAGATAGGCATACCTGGAGAGCTCTCCAATTTGAATACGTACGAAACAAGATCCAAAAGAAAGGCACATTTGGCAGTGGCAAAACCTGTATGTTACAACTTTGATTAGGCAATATATTTCAGAAGACACAGTCAATATAGAATACCATTTAGTTAGTCCACTCATTGCCTCTTCACTATTCATAAGTCTATCTGTCCGCGATAGAACAAACTCCATTAATGAATGAAAATACATATAGAACTTAACTACACTAAGATACGGACACCTAAAAACAATGCAATAGAACAAGTGGGCTATCTACAGCAAGTAGTTAACCAATAAGCTGTGTGAATGTGCACATACAAACAAGCATGTACTTACACTGAATGCAGTAGTAAGCGGGAGCAAAGACATTGAGACATATAGATATTTCCTATGAATTGCGCAACCTCTTCAGACCATACATGGAAGGAAAATAAAAAAGAGAAATCAGTAAATATTGAGAACGCAATCAAGCTATGGTATAACACAAAACAACAAAGCTACCTCGCAGCGACGTGTCTCAGTCGGCGGCGAACGAGGCGAGGGTTCAAGCTAGGTGGGTAGGTGATTAAGAGGGCGTTGACATCCTTGGAGACGGATTTGAGCAGATTCTCCGACGGCTTCACGTTAGAGAGCAGGCGCAGGCCCAGATCGTGGACGCGCTTCTTCAAGCTCCCTGCGGGCGACACCGCCAAGCCCTCCCACGCGCGGTTCATCTGGTCCCCCGATCATCAATCAATAATAATGATAATGAATATGGAGGAATGAAGAAGAATTTGATGATGAGAATATTATGACCTTGGTGGCGAGGAAGTCGACGAGGAGCTCGGTTTTGTGGTTGGATTGGCGGACATCGGACCACAAATGGGCCCAGGATGGCGGCGGAGACGCATTCGAGGCAGCGGCGGAACGAATGGTGGGAGCGAAGCACCAGTTGCGACCTCGCAGGGGGAACACCACCACCTTCAACTTCGTCATCAGTCTTATTGTTTTACCACTACTGCGTACTATTACTGCGTAAGAGAAGAAGACAATGAAGAAACGAAGGCGGCGGTAATTTCACATCTTTTTTTTTTTTGATTTTTTAGCCCGAGCGATTATTAATTAACTGGGCCTAAAACAACTGACTTCGCATTATTTTCTGGACTAATTTCAAATTGGGCTGTTATATAGTGTTAGCCCCAGCTTTTCCAAGTTTGGACCCTTCCACAAGGAAACTGGCGAACTTGTTGGGAAGATTTCTTTGTGCGAAGACATGGACGCGACCCATGAGCGCCACCTGATCCACTAGTACCAGGACGAAACCTTACTGTAAATCTCCGGACGTCCATTGCATCCCGACAATACTTTACATATATTTATTAAATATTTTTAGAATATTTTACCGAAAATTTTAAAAACTCATATCCAATAGTATAGTGGAAATTTTGAACTTATGAATAATCAGTGAGTTGCCCATTCAGGAGCTCCCGATACATGTTATGTCATTCAGAAATAAGTGCTACCCAGAGAGTAGAAAGGTGTTTTAGATCAGTGTTTTACCTAAGTAATCTAAAAAAATAATAATATAGCCAATATCTTAGAGTTATGACCAAGCATAATAATAAATATTTTGCGACATATTAGCGCTCTCTTATCTTGAAGTGGAGCTATAAAATGGCGAGGTTTTGTTCCGACACTTACAAACTTGCCGTGGTTATATTTTACAAAATTAAACTGAACAAAATAGCATTCATACTTTTTATCTTCTCTGTCATGCACCGATAGCTCTGTACTGTACACACACCTTTATATTTTCGGAACCTAATAGATTAATTAAAACTATTTCAATTAAACACGGGAGACATTTTATTTAGAATAATGTCAAAAAAATATATTTCTTTTTAAAATTTATATAAATCAGTCACGTCTTTTTAATATTTTCAATAAATTAGCTGAATATTTCAACATGCTTTGTATTAGGGGTGAAAATAAATCGAGTTCGAATACCACTACACTTAAGCTTAAGCTCTGCTCAATAATTTTAGCCCAAAGTCAAGCTCGAAGAGTTTCAAAGGCTGAACTCGAACTCAACTCGAGCTCGGCTCGATTATATCAACTGAGTCGAGCTAGAGTCGAATCGAGCCGAGCTCGCCGACTTGAACCCGGTTCGATTACATGAATTAGACCAAGCTTGAGTCAAGTTCGAACTCGAACTCACTTATGTATTTTTACAAAATAAAATATGAAAGCTCGTTTGGGCTCACAAGCCTAACGAACGAATAACACGATATTCAAACTCGAATTGTTTAATTACTCGAACAAATAAAATATTTCAGACAAACTAAAAAATATTGAGGCTAGCAGAATAAAAATGCAATAGAACGAGAAAATATATATTATGAAAAACTGAACTCTGTTTTAATTCCAGGAATTGATTGTTCAAATTTTAAACCCAATTTTCTTTTACAAAGTCTAAACCAAACAGCTTGTGTAAGCTACAGCCTGCATAACAAATTCAAGTTCCATATCATGACTACTTGTTGATAAGGTTAAAAAAAACATATAAATACGATGAGCGGATCATGCAAGACTCGAGAAGTATACCTGTGAAGTAAATTACACTCTTTAAAAAAAAAAAAATCATCACATTTAACTTAAAAGAAATTAGCAGCAAAGCACCACATGCATCAGTTGTGTGATAAAACATGCCAGAGAGTAGGTAATGGTTGTAAGAAATTCCACTGACAAATAAAACTAATAGAAGCTGCAAGTCCTAACAAAAATAAACTAACTGGCAATTCGACGACATATAAACTAACATGTTCTGTGTTATTTTCTTGGATAAAAAGATCATTCCACTACAAAACATAGCAATAGACGCCATTACTAAAAATCTGACAGCCATTACATCACAAGCTAAATCTTCCTAGATGTCTTCTTATACAACACCACTCTACATCCATCTAGTATTACGTCTTATTCTCGTCGGGTTTTCTCGTGCCCAACTCTTGATTTTCATTAGCTGGTTCTGCCCCTGAATCGGGCCCTGAAGCAGCGGTTCCTTGCTTACCGCTTCGAGCCTCCGAGGATGCTAGGTTTGCACTTGTAGGCAAGTTTGTGCTTGTTCCATGGGGCACGTCTGTGTGCGTTGTTGGATGCAAGCCGTTCATGCCAGCTGGCCTAGCACCAATATGCCCTTGAAATGGCATCAATGTGCTCTGGTGTTGCAGTTGTTGTAACTGTTGAGGGGAAAACTGCATGGGAGGCCTGGGGGAGAAGAACGGTTGCTGCAGGAAAGGAGATCCCGGTTGCATGGCGGCATGTGGGACCATCTAATAGAACAAAATATGATATAAATAGTGAGTTTATATGGATCAATAGCATGTAATACAAGATGCTGAACTAACCTGAGGACGTGCAGCTTGTGCTTGTGGTTGTGCATCTGCGATTGCCGCAAGATATAGAAGATTCTTTTGAAGTTGCGCTTGGTACCTGTAATTGGAATCCAGAAATCAGTCAAATACTGAAACGGCAGAAATAATATGTTCCATCTCCTTTTACTAATATAAGTATGCCGATGGACAAGTGAAGATTTTCCACTTAAAAACATAACGAAAAGAGAGTAAAAGTTGGATCAGCTCAGCGCCTTTTCTTAGGCATCACTCCTCTCAGGCAACGACAAAAATAGTATGAGAATTGGATTCCATGATAAGATTGAAAAATATTTTGGGACTTGTAACATGTAGTGATATGAGGCAGTGACAAAACTAGTAGGCATATAATCTACAATTTCTAGCATGAGTTGTTCATCCTTCATAGATTAAGAAAGAGTAGGGATTACAGGTCTGGGTCTTGCACGCTTCTTTTTAAGAGTAAATCATCCATAAGCGAGAGGATGAGAGGTTTAGCATGGACCACAAAGAAGCTCATTAAGATTTATACACTAGTGAATATGACAAGTTTTAGAATACAAATACATCATCCTCAAAGTATGTCAGACTTACTCGGCACACTCAGCTAACTTTCCCAAGTTTTGATTTTCCAAAATGCCCAGAATTAGCTGCTTGTTTTCATCTAACATCTGCATTAGGGGAAAGTCAGATTGGCACCTTTCTAACTTCATTCCACAAAAGCAATTGCATGATCAATAGTATACATGCCATGGAGAAAAGATAAACTATGGATGTAAACAATGGTGCATTTAAGGAGAGACTGTATCGCTAAAGTACAATCATAGAGTTGAAAAAAAAAATACAGATACATGAGGGATTAGAAGTATTTTTCAAAGTAACCAATAATATCATAAAAAACATAAAATGACATGCCAATCTTCCAATCGAGATTCAAGATACAGCTTTAGATATCAATCAACCCGCAAGTCCAAAACAACCTGGGTGGACCTCAAGAAAAATCAATGTCATAGCATCAGGAAAGGGTCATTTTATGCATCCTCAAAATATTCCAGCTATTCAGTAACCACCAGAATAGGTGCTAAACCACAGGATAAGCCTTTGCTAGAATCAACAATAGTAGACAAACCTTTGACAACAAACCCAAAAAATTAAAGCACCAATTAATATGGTTCAGGACTAAGTTAACCCTCTATGATAAAGATGTCAAACTCAATCTAAAGCCACAGGATACACTACCTAAATTCGCCAAATGCTTATACCCTTTGACAATTTTACTCATCTCTTTTGTGCCACACAGACAATCATTTTTTCTTTTTTCTTTTTGTATGTATGTGATACAGGGAGCACTACCCACATCTCTCCTTTACCAATAATGTACTTATGAACCAAGAAAAAGATTTAGCACAAAAAGGTATTTGTTGAACTAAGGAGGGTTAAATGCAAGTTTTATACAATTTTCTTTGGCAAGTTAGAGCCACATTTTCAGGTTACATGTTTTGCTTTAGTAAAAGGGCTTTGCTATGCACCCCAAGAAACCACACAAGAAATCACACATGCTAACATGGCACAATCAGAACCACACATCACGATGGGTATGTCTGTAACTTTGATTTTTGCGGATCACGAGGAAATTGTGCGGATCACGAGGCGCATGTATGGTGGAGATTGATTGTGTGTGGTTTGTTGGGGGTGAGTAGTTTTTTCATTAGTAAAATTGTGGAGTCCAACAATCCAGCTACACGAGCTACAATCCAGCTACACGGGCTACATTAACCATTATCACCATCAGCACAATTAAAGAGTAATGGTACTGTCAATGTAATCCTTTCCGATAAAATATAATGTTGCAAAACAATGGTCTAAACAGGAGCATTAACACTATTATTAATGATGAAATAAGCAAAAGATGGTAGGATGTTATGTGCAACTATATGCCTCTAAATGAAACGTCCATAGAATAGTTACAAGTATTCCTTTCATGTTAGTCCAATATCTTCAACTAAATAACAACAACATGAAGTAAGACATACTGTGTACTGGTTCATTCAAGCTACACTACAGCATCTAGACAACTATTGCTAAAAGAAAAGTTCTTGAATTACAAACCCGCCATGATAAATTAGAGAAACCTAACTTAATATTAATGTATGAAACTTAATAGGTTTTCTGGTTAAATGAGAGGTTGATGAGTTCTAATCCAAACTCCGCGAGAGCATCTTCATGTGCTCTCATGGTTACCCGTATATGTGCCCCTTCACATGCGATGGGTGAGCTGGGACTGATGGCCCCAGATGGGTTGGTCTGTCATTTCCTCCTGGGTTCGCCTGGACTATCCGCCGAATAATACCCTATAAACAGGTTCTTCAAAAAAAAAAAAAAAAAAAAAAAAAACAACAGCACTGCTCCGGTCACAAGGGAAAAACACAAAAGAGACCAAGCTACAAAGAGAACGCGCAAAGGAGACGATCGTAGGAAATTGAAGAGAAAGACAAAAACAAGCGATTCTATCATTATTTCTTACTAAAGATATCAAGCCCACGGCAAAACAGTGACCAAACTGCGCGCGGTCATCCCCCAAACGAACCAAACCCACGTCGTCACCTCAACCACAGTAAATGCGCAGATAACAATCAAAGGCGGAGATTCAAAGAGTAAAAAATAAAATAAAATATCAGAGCTTGCTGCCCAAATGTCTGCAAAAATCCAGCTTTTGGGGGTATCTGGTAGAAGGGAGATTGGGAGTTGAAGTATACCTTCTGAATCTGCTCCGTGCTGATGGCTGACGACGGGTGCGGCGGCTGTTGCATTTCTTCACCGATTTCCCCCCTTTCCTGATTGACTCCGGATTCTTCTGATTTTGATTTTCCCTCCCTCCTGCGGCGAAAATTTATATATCTAGTCCATCATGACATATCAGCATTATAAACGTATTAGAATAATACCAATTACATTACTGACTATATAGATCAATCTTTAAAATTAAAAATCTCTCAATATTTTAAATTGAAGTAACATGTGTTATTGTTTTCCTGTGTGTTATCTCTCAATATTTTAAATTTTAAATATCTCAATATTTTAATACCATGTGTTATTGTTTTCCTAAAAAATTAATGTAGCATTTATATTAATTGAATTTAAAAAATAATATAACCAATTGCAAAAATCTATAAAAGGTCTAAAACAAAAATAAATGGAATATAATAACTTAGTCAAAATAAATGTTTTTAAATAAAATCATACTAAAAGTTTTTTAAATATTTTAAAATTATTTAATAAAATATCATCATTATTTTACGTCGTATATTAAATACTATCATATACATCATTTATTGTGCTTTTACTATTATATAACGAATAAATATAATATTTAAAAAAAATAATTATTAATTTATATCAAATTATGAAAAATTAAGTTTTTAATATTATTATTATTATATTATAATTATATATATATATATATATATATATATATATATATATATATATATATAAAATTAATATCCGTATATCATACATATATAAAATTAGTAAATATCATGAACTACATAGTTAATACTATTTGTCAAGATTTAGTTAATACTATCGTGATATATATGATAATGACATGTCAGATGGCCACCAGATATAATTACTCCCAGGGCGGACTATGTAATTTCAGTAATTTAATGGGGCTTTCTGAAGCTTTGCTGTTGCGTGACTTTCTTACATTTGAGCCCTCCAAGTTACAGTAATTAGATACAGATAAGGATTGTGGGCTAAGTAATACGGCCCAAATAGCAGCTTATCCAAGTCAAAGTCAAATCCTACTTTGACTTTGATAATTTGGTGGTCGTTGAAGTCTGTATTGAGCATGTGAGAGTTCAGTATTAATAAAATTCATTACTCAAATCCGCGTTTTGACTTAAAAACCACAGCCCCATAGACTAACAATACTCTTAGATAGGTAATTTTGACATTTTAATTTAATCGTGCAAATTATTACAGTGGCAGAAAATAATATTCTATATCAACTTACAGTTTTCTAATATCAAATAAAATTAATTTATTTAAATGACAACCCAACATAATTTTAAAGTGATTTACAATCGATATCAGTTATATATTTATGAATATTATGCTGTTAGATATGTATATACATGCATTCTATTATGTACGATGAATAATTTTACTTGGGATCGGTTTGAGAATAATCTAAGTTTCAAATTTTGAAATAAGAATAACTTATTATATTGGATTTGTGTTTAAAGACACATATGACCGACCTCTTTGCAAAAACGAAGCCGTCATAATTTTTATTTTTAAACACCTAAATTGATTAATTGATATAAATCAATTGAACAATTTTTGTTGAATGAGATATGTTAAGTTATGTTAGTTTTACGTCAGGTATCCCTCTTATCTATGTTAATTTTAGTTAAATCAAGAAAATATTCAGTCCAAAAAGAAATATCATAATCAATATTGTGAGGGAAAATCAATGGATATATATTAATAAGATGGTTAGTCAGTATCGACTGACATTGTCATAATACAACTAATTATGTTGTGAGGTGGATACAACAAAAATACATCAGTATTACAGCCATATTTACCCACCTTACAGAAGTATGGATACATCAAAATTTTAAACACACAGTATTTAATATAAATACAGTTAGCTACGTATCGGACAAATCAAATAAATGTGCAAAAACTTGAAAAAAAAATTTCCAACATGTGCATCGGAATGAAGGCAGGAGTATCCGACATGTAAATCCATATTATTTTATTATTTAAATTTTTTTGGAAACGTCATACTATATAATATAGATAATACATAAAATTAAATAATATAATATATTTATATACTTAAAAATAATATAAAATATTTTATTATTTATTTTTAGATAT
The DNA here is from genome assembly GCA_002076135.1 of Xerophyta viscosa. NCBI lineage: Eukaryota > Viridiplantae > Streptophyta > Magnoliopsida > Pandanales > Velloziaceae > Xerophyta > Xerophyta viscosa. The sequence continues at coordinate 270,636 of MJHO01000061.1, read as the reverse complement.
TATTGTACTTTTATATAGTTAAATATTTAAGATAAATTAAATTGTAACTATTTATATATTTTATCATCATATCCAAACAGTAGCAGTACATATTCTATATTTTTAAAAATTGTTATATTATTATATCTCTGTATCTATTTCTATGTGTTCATACTTCTTTCCGTACAAGAATCCACCCAAGTCCGGTAAAAACAACAAAATACACAACACATCAAAGGGGACTTGCGGATCAGTCAATCTGCTATTTAAACCTTATGAATTAGCTTCTATTTTATTTGCTATTTTTTATATTCAAAATACTTATTTAAAAATAGTTATTGAAAAAAAATTTTAAATAAAAATTATAGATTTTTATAAAATCTATAGCTCTTATATCAAATTTTTTTTTGAAAAATACTTCGAATATGTGTTATCAAGCTCCAAATTTTAATGGATTGATAGATTAATTTTAAAATTCACTAATATTTTAAAATTTTAAAATTTCTATTTAGAAATATTTGAACAAATATTAAAAATTAAATTATAAATCTCATAAATTTATAATTTTTATATTAATTTTTGTTTTAAAAAATATTTATGTAGTGGTTAAAATTGTTTGATATAAAAATTAAAAGAAGTATTTTTTTACAATCTTTAGTAATAACTAAAAAATTATAGAGATTGATTTGTCTGTATACTAATATTTAGTTAAAAGAAATCTCTAAAATACCGGGATAAACCGCTACAACTGCACTTGAGGTCACGGTCATCACAGGTTGCGACCATAAAGACTTAAGCGTAACCACTAATCGCTAGTCAACAAAGGTGATGGCGGCTGCTCCAGCTGGTCAAAGACGGCAAACGAGTAAAATGGAACAGTTTGAAGAAGCAAAATAAAAAGGGAGACGTGAATATCAGCCCATGTGTTGCAAATAAATTATCGTTTAAAATTTTGTCATATTACATCTTAATAAATAAATTAATTAATTAATTAATTAATTTTTAAAAATATTTCTAAAATAATATTTCAAAAGATCTAATATTTTATAAATTATTCTATAAAATCATAACATTTTTTAATATTTTTTTAGAAAATTAAATATAAAAATATTAATAATATCAAAATTTATTTTTTTAATTAATTTATTTTTGAAATATTTGAATAATATTAAAAATATTTTGGTATATTTTTTAAAACAGATATTGATTTGTATGGAAACACCTCAATTTCAGATTAGTTTTGAAATTATGCAATTATCACGAATAAAACCACCTACTTTGAATGTTCTAATAACATTTGAATAAACAAATTCATTTTCTTCTTCATCTTGTTTGATATCTCAGTCGCTTTCATGGCTCGCTTCAACCTCCTTCCCTTCTCCGACTACAAATGACTCTTATTATATATAATGTAAAGCTACATAATCCCCGCACACAAATCTCTCACAGCTAGAATTAGGTCGCAGCTCGGTATCTTCGTTCAGCCAACACCCAGCTGAACTAATCATCAATCATGTCTCGGAGCGTGGACGACTACAGCAGCAACTTCGGTCGCGACACCGGCGGTGACGGAGTCGGCGTCAAGGTGAGCAGCGAGGTGATGATCGGCGCTGTCATCCTTCTCTTCTTTGTCGTTGTCTTCGTCTTCATCCTCTACCTCTACGCCCGCCGCTTCCTCGGGGCAGCGCCTTCCATGGTCGGCGGTTCCCGGGCGAGGCTAGTCTTCGTTTCGGGTGACGCCGAAGCCGCTGCCCGCCGGGGACTTAACCCAGCCGTGCTCAAAGCTATGCCAGTCACAATCTACAAGTCCGCCGACTTCGCCGAGCCGTTGGAGTGCGCGGTCTGCCTCTGCGAGCTCGCCGATGGCGAAGACGCACGGCTGCTTCCGAAATGCCACCATGGCTTTCACGTGGATTGTATTGATATGTGGTTTCACTCCCACTCAACTTGCCCGCTCTGCCGAGCCCCCGTCGGGCCGGGAGAAGAACATGAAGAATCTGTAGTCGTCGATATTAGTAATACGGATCCCGAGACGCCACCGGAGTCGGTGGTTCTGCCGACGAACGTGTTGTTCTGGGGCACGCAAGATCAGATTAATACAGGGAGACGCGAAGAAGAGTTCTCCCCACCACCTCTACCATCGTCATCACGCGGTGCGTTGGTTATCGAGATTCCGGGACGAGTGATGGAGGAATTTGCACCCCCGGCGTCGTCGCTGCCGACGAGCAGGGTTGCGGAGGAGATGAAGTCGCCGTCGCCGCTTCCGGCGAGGATGAGATCGTTCAGGAGACTACTGAGCCGCGGGAAGAGAGCCATGGGAGCTGCTGCTTCTCCAACAACTCCTGGAGGAGGTGATTTGGAGAAAGGAATTGTAGCAGGGGAAGGTAGTAATACTCTGTTGAATCCAAAGACTCCGAAGACCCCTGCATAAAAGCGAGCATATCTCCATGGATCCTTCTGGGATGTATTGGTTGCTCGCCGATCATCTGAGTGTTCTTATTCGATTCATTCCTTCATTGATTCCGATGCATAAAGTTTTAATCGATTGTACATAAAAACGTAAAATATATATAGCTCGTTATATACAATTCAGTGGAGAAACCATGTCTGATTCTTCATTCTTTGACGAAATGCAGTCGTCTATTACTGGTGCTCCTCCATTGTATAATCAAATTTAGCCGTGTTTTCTTCCAAAGCAAAGACCGGAAGTTCTGCAGTCCAAGTGTGGTCCCTGATTTGGAAAAAAATTCTTTAAAAAAAACGTTCCGCCACGTTAATATATATTTTTCTATATTTAAATTAAAAATATAAATTATATTTTTTTAAAAAAATTTAAATAAATTTATAAATTTTAATTAGATCTACTATTTTTATATTTAAAAAATTTTCAATAAATTATTTTTAAATTTAAAACTTCAAAATTCAACGAATTTTAAAATAATTTTTAAACCCACTTTAAATCTATTAAAGTTTGAAATCCTAAAATATATTTTTAGAAATATATTTTTATATTTTATAAAAAAAATTATGTTCAATTTTTTTTAAAAAAAAATATTTTTAAATAGAATTTTTTAGCTATTACACGAAATGACGCGGTGTAATTGTTACACCGAATAATTTCTAATGATTTGGATTTACGACTGACTCGAAACTCACCACTCAAGCTATGCTTCTGTGAAATTAATTTTTGCAATTTGTTTATTAATCTCTAAAGAGTGAAAAAATATCTTATTATTTAAGTTTTAAAAATATAAAAAACAAATGTCAAATAAACAAACAAAATACTTTATTAGACAACAAGCATTTCTACCATTTTGATGATCTTGACATGATTCTAATAATCTTTTCAGATAATTTAAATACAAATTAATTTAGTTTATGTACTTCATACTATTTATATTTCTTTAAATCTAGCCATATTTAATTTTATCTATTATAACAGTCGTATAGATTATTTATTACAATGGTTGTATAAAAATAAATTGATAATGGACAGAATTTGTCTATGATAATTTCAAAATAATGCCTTTTAAATATATATTTATTTTAGAATCATAGGGATAATTTCAAGGAAAAATGTCAAAAATAAATTTTTACTTTTCAAAAATCATACGATTCGACTTCTGTCTATTTAACTTTTTAAAAAAGTTTATGGTTGTAATTTCCAAAGTGTTCTAAACGGTTAGTTTAGTATTCTTGAAACACTTGTATCGTATATTCGGACTAAAATTTTTTCAGACGAACAATAAAGTGTTCTGAAAAGTAAACTTATTTTTTTTTATATGAAGAATGATCGTTTAAATTCTATAAAGTAGGAGTTTTCTGTCAAAATCTATTTCAAATCAGTCTATTTTTTTAAAAAGTTTTTGCGTATCAGTCTACTGTTTTTATTTTTTGCGCGTTTCAGTTCCTAAAAATGTTTTTTAGGGACTGATTTAATTTTTTTTTGTAAATCAGCCTTCAAAAATACGTTTTCAGGGAGTGATTTACGAACCCCCAAATATAGGGGGTCTGATACGTAATTTTTTCTTTTTTAAAACTTTCTCAATTCAACCCCCAACAAATTTTTTTTTTTAAAAAAAAAATAAGTCCCAGCTCATTAATTTATAAGTGTTTGGAATAAGTATAATGTCAGTAGAATTTCATAGTGTTGTCAATATTTATTATAATATTTAAATTAAAATATTTGATGGAATTCGTATGTGAGCGCACGTCTCCATAGAAATTTCAAACTCACGTTCAGTTCTAACCGATATTTTATGATCTAAGGTATAACAGATACTTCTATCAAGAGGTATAGAAAATTTTTTAGAAAATTATGTGAAAATTTTTATTTAATACATATTCGAATTTGAATGGCAATATTTTCTTAAATACATTTTATTTAGTGAGCTAACCTCGCTCAGCAAATTACATTAATATTGTGATATAAATTTTGATAAATTGCATATCAGTCCTCTATTTCGAGGGCCGTATAAATCAGTTTCTAAAAATATATTTTTAGAGACTAATTTGTGAGGTTTTAAACTTAGAGGGTTTGATACATAAAAATAATTTTTTTGCTACTAGGTGGGACTCGGGAGTAGGGGTGTGCATATACCGGTCCGGACCGAAAAACCGGACCGGACCGGTGAGTTCGGTCCGGTCCGGTCCGGACCGGTACAGATCCGGTCCGGGTCACGGTCCGGAGGTGGCCAGCTTTTCGGTCCTCGGTCCGGTCCGGTCCGGAGGTGGCCAGCTTTCCTGCTTCATATTTTATAAACTCCCTTAATTTAAGCATATATATATTATATATATATATATATATATATATATATATTAAAAAAATATTTGTGGCTTCAAAATTTTAATTTTAACGAATACGTTAAACTAAGAGACTTCGAAATTCTTAAATAATTATTTAAAGTATTTTAAAAAAATTTTGTATATAAAACTATAAATTATCATTTTTATTTTTAATTTTTGAAAAACTATATATATATATATAAATATGTATATAAAAAAAATTAGAAAACGGGCAGACGATCCAGTTTCACAGTAAGGACGTCCCACAGTCCAACAACTTCCGAGAATTGACGCCTAACTGAAGGTCCGAATCTAAGAAGCAGCAGTGAGATTAAATACAGTAAATTTACATACTTTATAATATGACATTTGATAATCATATTTATTTATTTTTAAAAAGTTTAGATAGATTAAAAAATTTTGAACGCAATTATTTTATTTTAACTTTATTTTAAAATCTTTTAAAAACTAAGTTATCTATAATAGTAAAATATAAGAGCAAAATTTGGTAATATCTTATATAATTTAAATATAAATTATTTAATAATTAAAAATAATTTAAATTCAAAACTTATATTCTGTATAAAATTATAAGCCGTCCAATATTTCTCACATTTACATTTTCTATAAAATTTTTATATTAATTTTTTATTTATAAATTTGTATTTATAGATCTCTTGAAGATCTATTTTTTATTATCTTTGCAAAATATAATATACAATAGATTATTATACTTAAAATAATTAAAAAATTTTAATTACAAATTAAAAAATTATAAATTAATTAATTATAAAATTTAAAATAAATTTTAGTTTTTTGACATTTATATTATGGATGTTATGTCCACTAATACTTATATATAATTGAATTATTTCATTAAAAAAGAAAAAGTATTTATGCTACACAGAATGAGAAATAGAAACATGATCGCGCGGCCGAGAAATATTCTTAAAGGGCCGCCACTTTTTGTTTTTTTGTTTTTTTTTGGGTAAAAACAAAAAGGCTGCCATGTTAATCGCACAACTTACTCGGCATCCCAATGTAATCTCAGGAATAACCTTTATTTTTTATGAAGTGAGGATTTTCCGGGATTATATTCATGTTCATATGCAAATGATCGTCGTCCTAATTGTTGCACCTTTTGTTCTGAAAACAGAGGTCCAGGCAGTGACAAACAAGGGTTACCTTTCTGTGAGAGAGGATCGCAAGAATTTCTGATTTTCGACAAAGCTGTTTACCGATTCTTTCATTCGATTTGATCCCAATAAAAAGGAATCAAATAACTTCTGTTGATCGCAATTCAAAGGGATCCAGGGTTTCGCATCTTTGATTGATTCAGGCGTCATTCTTCATATTTGCATAGTAAAATTATTGGAATCTTTTCGATTAGCAAAGTAAAATCCATTGGGAAAGCCTCTCTTGTTTCCTTTTTTTTGGGTAAATTTTGATTCTTTTCGTCGAAATATCATCGTTGAGTCATCAAAAGGTCAGATTGTCTGAATGTGTTCGACGTTATGCTAAGGCGACAAGGTTTGCAGCTCATCTCTTCCTACTCGGCCATGGCCCTTTCCAGGCAACTCCCATCTGCATGCTTTTGTGGGTTAAGTGAGTTGAATGAATACAATGGCCGATGCGGTGGGCTCCCAAAGATGGTCTCTTTTTCTGGTGTCTTTGTTGCCAATCCTAGTAAAGCATTGAGGTTGATGGGCTGCTTGAACCGAAATGACAGTGTTTTCAAGCGAGATGGTAATGATGATACGGGGAAGGTTAATGTGGTGGCACCATACAAGCAGTCGGTTCGTAACTCCAACATTTTTTGTAATGAGAAACTAAACGAGAATTGCGTTAATGGACAAGGTATCTCTAAGAATGGAAGGCCTCTAGGATTTTCAGATACTCCCAATACTAAGAAAATGGTTGTCGCTGTGGACGTTGATGAAGGTATATATTCTAGGTTCCTAGAAGAAAGTTTCTCTTGCTTTTAGCCACCATCTGTTGTTCCTGTTTTCTGTTGTGGGTTTGCTCATAGACTATTTTCTCTTATTTGAAGCAGTGTCATACTTGTTGAAGCATTGCATATCACATAATCTGATGTATACGCACATCTAGGGAGTCATATTTGGTATATTAGGGTTATGGAATGGTATGATATCTAGCGTTGACTTGTAAAACTTTGTGGTAGTGATTCCTCATTATGAATTTCATCAGTATCATGCTACTAATAGAATTACGAATTATTTTGCATATCTTCTAAAGATGACATTCTAGGAGCCTATTTAATATGCAAGTGATTCCATCACTTAAAGGGTGACGAACAAAGGAGCTTGTATGTTCTCTCAAAATATCTAAAAATAAATGACTTTGATTTTAGTGTGGGATTTATGGCATGAATCCGTATGTATCCTTGTTGTAGCTACATAGTCATTTTCAAATACATAGCATAGCAAGTAAACTTTGGAGGATGTGGATGAAGTTGTGGCACTAGCGTTATGTTATTCATCAAAAGATAACTTTTTCATGGTGTGAGCTCGTTTTCATTCGAAAAAGGAAAAAACAGTTCAAAGGACTCGATTATTTGAAGCTTCTGTTGGGGCTTTTGGAGGTTCAAATCCCTCCATGGGGAAGTTAACCTAATTCACATTTCTTCAGCATGTACTACTTTTCTTTTTAGCTAAATGTATTAACAAGTGTCTATCAAGTTAACTAAGAGGCGCCCTCCGCACTTGGGTCAGCCGGTTGAGGGGTTCGCCTCGGAAAGCGTGCCCACCAACGCAGGTTAGACTCCCATCCCTGCAAAGGGAAAGTGCTGCTTGTAATGGGGATGTGACTGCACCGCGTGTTTACAACGGCTGTAGGGAAGCTGGTGGCTGCGAATTGCAGCACTCCGTGTCTGGTCCGGAGGCAAACGTCAGGTCCGGGTTTTACTCTCCTGCGCCATCTGGGTCCAAAATGGTCCGCCTATAGGTGTGTGTAGAAAACTGTGGTCCGCGAGTTAGCGGAGACCCAGGGAGGGGTTTTGACTCGTTATCTCAAAAAAAAAGTTAACTAAGAGGCAGCTTTAGGAGGTAACTTTTTGGCAAAAGTGGATAAGTGGATTACACAGTTTGTCTTTCTTCCAGCATTTTTGTGATTCTTGTTCCAATGTCTTTATTGGGAACCTTCCCTTTCTCTGTTATAGACGAACAGTGGTTAACAAATTGGTTAAGTTGTTATTAATATGCTATGGTTTAGTGATTTAGTTAAATCATGAGGCTTGTTGGCAATTTAGTTGTCAATTATCCGTTGCTCACAAACTTTTAACATTATAACTCCTATTTGCCTATAGCAAACAGTTTATATTTCTCTTATTCGTCTGATCATTGTTTCTTTTACAGTTCTAGGAAGCTTTCTGTCTGCTTTGAATAGATTTATTGCAGATCGTTACTGTTCAAGTCATTCAGTATCGGAGTATTATGTGTACGAGTTCTATAAGGTACTGATTAGTCAAGCAATTGTTATTATAGCTCTTTGTTTTTCTTCTTCATTGATATTTAATGTGCTTGCTGATTTTGCATGCAGATTTGGAATTGTTCCCGCGCGGAAGGTATACCAATTCATTTTCATTACCAAAAGTAAACAGACTCCCCCATAACAAGATACATGTTTGAATGCTTTTTCCTTCTTGTTAACACAGCTGATCTCCGTGTTCATGAGTTCTTTGAAACTGACTACTTCAAGAACGGAATTCACCCCATCCCAGGTGCTTGGTACACTCTTCATAAGTTATCACCATTTTGCAAACTCTCAGTTGTAACGTAAGTCTCGTTTTTCATCATTTGCATACTTTAAACAAATACTCATCACAGTTTAGTGCTTTTTTTATTATATTAGCTGTCTAATTCAACATTAATGTTGTAAAATCTATTTTGCAGATCTCGACAAAATGTCATTAGAGATCATACACTTGAGTGGCTTGACAAGCATTACCCTGGCCTGTTTCATGATGTACATTTTGGCAATCACTTTGCTTTACACGGAAAGTCAAGGCCAAAGTCTGAAATATGCAGGTGGATATCATATGCATTTTCAAAATTCTTTTTCTCTAAACTTTAAAGAATATAGGACAAAATTTAAGCTGTTATGATTAAATCCATAGCTATAAAATGTAACTTCAAATCACTGTTATGAGTTACAGCTGACATAACTTGTTAGAGAAATTTAAGCTCTAATGTATATTTCTGTGCAGATCATTGGGGGCACAGGTGCTGATTGATGACAATCCTCGATATGCTCTAGATTGTGCAGATGTTGGCATTAAAGTCCTGCTCTTTGACTACGATAATTCATATCCATGGTCCAAAAGCTTTGCCACAGATTCACATCCGTTGATCACCAGGGTGCACAATTGGCATGAAGTAGAGAAGCATCTGTTTTCATGGATACCATCATAGCAAGTTGGAAACGCATTTTTCTTGAACGATGATTTTTTGACAAGATTTTTCTTGAACAGCTCGTGAAAATGAATTTGGAAGCCTGCAAGTTGTCTCAGCTATGATACAAGCTGATCATCCTCAAGGAACAGCAAACGACTGAACTGAGGACATTTTATAAAATATAGAATGTTAGATAGATGACTTCCCCAATTCTTGGATTCATCGGAATTCAGCTATTATTTTTACCAACATTTCTTTTTTGTGCACCCATTTTATACATATGATCATAAATCAGTTGTGGGGTTAATCAGACTTTGGCGTGGAGCATCATGGATCTGAAGCATCAGTTTTAGTTTTAGGATTTGTTTTTATTTTAATTTGTAGTTTTCTATATTTATTAGATGATTGTCTTCCAGATTTTGAGTAGGATTAGTTAAGAGTTTTTGTAATTTGGAGTCCAAGAAAGCAAGGGAGTTAGATTATCATGGTTTTGATAGAATGAACTCCAACGGATGATAGAGCGTGTGGCCGCTCGTCAGCCATCTTCTGCGGACTGTGAATTGTTGCCAAACAACCGCAGGAACATTCTTTGGACTTGTGACATGTCAAGATCTCAGCCCTTCAAAGTAAATCGAGATTATATTTTGCTTTCAAGGGCTGATCTTGCCACATAGTTCCCCATACTGGTTCGCAGCAAAACACAGTCCAGCTTCTTCTGCCCCTACTTCAGATTTTAGTCAACTCGTGCAGGAATCTTTATACCTGCTTGTAATTATTTATTCCTAAAATTATTTAAAGTATGTAATGCTTTTGTATCATCATTTCAAGTAAATGTCTATTTTTTCTGAAATTATATTAGATCAAGTAAAAATAGGTATGTAAATATATTATTTGAAAATGTTTAAATATGAAGAAAGTACTGTTTGAAATTTTCTGAATATTAAAAAATAGTTTTTTTTTTTTATGTGTGTGTATTAATTTTTTTTAAAAAAAAAATCTAAATAGACATTTTAAAGGTTTGAAATTTTTACTTGTTACAAAAACTTTGGAGTCTTAAAACTTCTAGTTTTAAGAAAAATTTCAAAAAAGTTTGAATAGAAAGGGTTTAAAGCATACCAAAATGACAAAATCTATCTTTTCGTATTTAAATGTATACGTGTAAATATGTGTTTTAGAGTGATTTTATCTATTGTTTTTAAAAATCAAGAATTCGTTGAGTTTTGCAAAGTAGGATTTTTTTTCCCAAACAAAATCTGAAATTATTATAATGTAATGGAAAACCACCAAACTAACGAGTAATGATGGTATACTTCAAATAGAAAGCAACTGATGATGGTATACCAAATGAGACTATAAAGTACTCATTTATATATATATATATATATATATGATACTTATTTGTGTTGAAAATACTTCATTAATCAAAATAACTTGTAGTATTCAATTTAACAACAAATTTACAACTCATAGTTCACTTGCTCGAGATCATTTACGCAGCATTTAGAAGAGTAATAACTATAAAATTTTCCATATATCAATCACTGTGTCTCAGTTTTCTCCAACAGCTTGATTCCATAAGCTTCAAGGATCTCCAATGCTACAAAGTCCACCAAGAGGGTGTTAATAAGATCTGACATAGCGCAAGCTTCAAAATGACAGGCTCAATGGACCTGCTCTTACCTGGCATGTAAACTTCACGTTCGACAGGTCTTATGACTCCTCTTGTTTGAATCTTGTTCTGGAGTAAGAGCTGTAAATGGAATTTGGTAAATTCAGTTTCTGCTAAAAATATGGATTTGATTATATCTTAATTTGGCATGCAGAGTATTACCAGAGCCCCGATTGCTGCTGGAATGCCAACAGTCAGAGACATTGCGGTGGTTGTTCTGCCATTCTCTCTCCTCCCAAATTCTAACAGAGTAGCTTGATGATTTTCTGTGGGCCTTCCATCGGCGAACTCAACCTCCACTTCATGATGCAAGAGCACCATATCCTTCAGAATTAAGACATCAATACAATTCAGAGAATCTCAAGTAGTAATTTGGAACTGCATGCTATAAATCCTGAGGAGTTAGTGCAGAAAATAGAATGGGCTTTCTTTTGAGAAAATAGTATAGTTCTTAACAAAATTGTCGGCACTTGACAAAGTGGAACAAGTTAGTATTACAGAAAGGACAAATCAGAAGCTACATGTACAGGAGATAAAAATGGGAACTAGTATGATTGAGTAGATGTTCATTTTTACTTGCCTGTTCTTGACTTGAGTATGCTAATTTTTGTTCCATGCATAAACATGATACATCAAATGCACTCGAGCATGTCACCGGAATTTCCACATTTTCATGAAGCCCCAAAAATCTGATGTAATGGATAATAACAAATTAATTTGGATTTGAAGGGTCAATTCAATCTTAAAAGTAACTTGCGAAACATTTCTAACTACACAAACATGCGGAAGTGCATTTAGATAGATATTACTAGAAAAGGTTCCAGGGAGCACCTTAGTGGGGTTGTTTAAATGAACTTTACACATACTGTATCCTACCAAAGATCATATCATCAGTGGAGAGACAAATAAGGGTCGCAATAAAGTTGGGGGTAAAATACCTCAAATTTGGTAAGTCGACAATAATTGACAATTATTAGTAAGAAAATAATAGGTATAGCCTGGATTGCGGAGTTTTTCTTTAGCATAAGTATATTGATACTGCATTTGTAAAGAACGATTATGCTAGATTCGCTTGTAAAAGGTACAAATTTGAAGTGAAAATCTCCTAGATAAAGCATAAGAACAAGAAGAATTAATTAACAAGAAATTAGGGATATGTGGTACCCAATGTAAAAGCTCATCCTTGAACAAATTAAAATGGGGCCAGTCGGTAACCTGATGGTTTTTACGGTCTTCATGGCAGTGGTTATTTCCTTGCAGTGCCCCATCATAATTATCCTTCCGATCATTTCTTTCTCATCAACAAGTGGGCCAGAGATGTTTGTCTTCAAGGAATCAGAAGTCTGATGTTTTAGAAGTTCATTTAAAAATGCCCCAAATGTTGGCCTTTGGGGTGATCTCAGCAGCGGATGAGCGTCAGTGTTGAAAAGGCCAATTTTTGCCATAGTTGCCATGATCTCGCTAAAGCCTGCACAAGATATGGACATAAATGGAGAAGATGCTTATTCTTCACCAAAAAGTTTGTAGTTACACGTGTGATTGAAATGACTTCAGTATACCTTCGTAACGTAGTGTAGCCCGGAAGATTGTAGATGCTTCACCCCTGATGCCATACAAATCGCCATACACCAATGAGTTCCTATTCGGAAGATACTCCAAGGCAAAAGCTGGAAGATTTGGCAGGCGGTATTTCACAGCAGACTCATAGAGTTCAGTCCCTACATGATCATCATGGAAAAATAGAAAAATAATTTATTTAGTTTAGTCAAGCATCTTTAGCTCTAGCAATCAGGGAATTTTCACTGCCATAAAGAGTTATGAAAGTAGTTGCAAAGACACTTTTAAGAGGGAAAGACTATATTGTATTTTTTTTAATAAATTCTAATAACATTTCTAGAATGGCAACAAGGTCACAAGTTGTTTTGTGGAACTTATACTTTTATTTTTGTTAAAACAAAAGGAAACACAAGTCTAAAGGAGCTCTTAAATACATGCTATTTCTAAGGGGATGTATCATATACACCTAACAGTATGTTCCAATATAAAGACGATAAACTGGTAGATGTTGGTGGATCCTATTTTCCAAGCCGATTAAAAGTTGTGTGCAGTTTAGGAGTAAACTAGCATTCTTTGGAGAGACCCTTCCAAATGAACAACATACCATCAACATGTAGAACTTTCCCACAGTATTTATAAGTTGCTGGGTTTCTCCCTACTCGAATAGCCCCTGCTGGATTCCAACTACACCACAAAAGAGAAGCCTTTAGATATTAATGACCAGAATTTATTGCAGAAATCAAAAGTCGGCCGATAATGTGGAGTGTGGACCAACTATCATGAAGACGTTTTTATTACAAGATGAGGTGAAGCTACTTTTTTCTTACAAGATGAGGATGTGTTATAAAGTATCAAGCAATCCAGATCAAAGACGTAGGAATATCATCAACTAAACAAATAAGTTGAAACTCATGGTTGCCCGTTTCAATTTAATATGAAAAGAGAAAGCACATTACCTGCAAGAAGTTACATTTCTTGCTTTTAGTTGCTATATCTGTGTTTACACTAACTCAAGCATCATTACCAGCAAATGTGAGCCTGTCTTCTTTATGATGAAACAGTAAAACCAAATGACATGAAAATTCAACCTTTTTTTAAAAAAAATTTCAGTTGTTTTATTTTCTATTTTAATAAAATTATATAAATGATAATTTGTTATCGGCAAGGGTGGGCACGACCGGCACATTTTGAAGTTAAGGAAACTCGGCTCAGAATGGCTTGGAAAATCTTGCTACAATCATACTCATCCAATTTATATCAGGTTTTCTTTTATTTTGCTTATGTTCTAATCCATATGATAAATTTAAAAGCATTCTTCTAACATGGCAACCTAAGCCAATAAGCCAATAATGCTTTTCTAGAATTTAGACTTCAGGTAAAGCCTACTAGCCAAGTTGTTAGATTTTGGCACCTTTATGCATGGGACATATTTTGAATCCTCCTTTCAACAAGTCCCTAAAAAAAGAAAGGAAAAACAAAGAATTCAGGCTTCTTTTGTGCGATTTATTGTTTTTGCTTTAGACAGTTGGTTTCTATCATGAGCCAGTGTAAGTCGCTTCTAAATAATCAATCTGAAAACTCTCATCTACTGAGCACAAACTTTGAATGTTTGCTGTGATACAAAGGAAATTGCTACCTGAACTTGTAAGCCAGTGGGTTGTTTGCCGCTGCAGGAGCAGGAAGTCCACCACAGTAAGATACAAATGACTTGACCATTCCCCCTTCACAATGTGCGTGATTAATCATTTTCATTGCCATCATGTGATCTATAGATATACATAAAGGGTAGCATTAGAGACAATGAAAACCTCAAACAGAAAAGCATGCGCAACATCTTAGTTACAAGCTCATACACAACAAAAAAAAGGTTACAAGGGTGCAATGGGATGTATAGCTTCTGATCCAAGGATCTGAGCTTTGTGGTGTTTTTAAAGAGAAGAAGAAAGAATATAACTGGCGTTCTTTAAAGATATTGCTCTCAGGTTAACTATGCAAGTGATATGCTGGCTAGGTAACTTTATATAAGCAGCAGTGAAGTCACACAAGAGAATTTCTGATGATAGCAGGTCCATTTCCAGATTATACTAATTGCATTATAATAGAACAAGTTTTCTTTGTACATGCTAAGGTATGCTGTAAGCTAAAGCAAACCAGAATTATGATGGAAACACGCGTCTCGAAGATCTAATATTCTAAAATGAACCAAATAATAGGAAAACAATATATTGGTATGCTTATCATATTGCTCTTGAACCAAAGAATATGCCTAAATTATTTATATTTCAGAAGTTGGATTAAAATGGATCAGTCCATGATTAGAGAACCAAACTTCGTAAACTTATATTCATATCGACATAACAAAATACCATTTATCCAGTAGAATGTTAAAGAATATATAACTCTTTTTGGGTGCAAAATTACCTATTCCAGGATCCAGACCCATCTCACCAAGAATTGTGATACCTGCCATTTTGGCTTTCTCATCTAAACTTAACATGGAGTCATCCACATAGCTCGCTGTTACAAGGTTCCTATTGCGCTGAAGCAAAAACAAAGGTCACATTGTATTCAGATTCTATGAGAACCATATTACAAATAACAGTGGAGAATAAAAATATTTTTTCGAGCACTAGTTTGAATGACTGCAAATAGTGGACTAGCATTTTATAAGGAAATTCTAAAACTAGCTTCATACAAGAACGAATTATCAATGGTAAAAGAATAAAGCAAGTACCTCTGCTATGTGACATTCACTATACCCGAGAAAAAATTAGGTGAAATGCTAACTACAATGTAGCACGAGGACTAGTTCTTAATTAGTGAATTAGTAGGCTACCATTTTATGAGGGAGACCTCTGACAGCTTCATACTGTGACAAAATTATAACATGACAAAGGAATAAAGAAAATACCTCTATGCAGACATTTGCTATTGCAGAATGAAAGCTAGGTGGCAGGAGGCTAACAACAACGTCGACCTGAAAGAACGAAGCCATCACATAAACACACAGATGGACGGATGCCAAACTTAAGTGAGCAGTCACTTACAAGACATATAATGAACTATTGATAGTAGTGAAAATTTTAGACGGAAACTATTCCACAAATTCATTAAATAGACAAAGAAGATATGTATATATCGAGAGGCAAACAAGATTGTATTATACTAATTTATCAAACAGCTGGGTATAATGATAACTGGTGGTATCAACCAGTATATTACTTTCCAGAAAGTGTGGAGAATTAGATTCGTAACGCACCAGACGTCAATTTAGTTAAAAATGATGAACAATGTCATGTTCTACTATCACAAGATACTGCCCATGATAAATGTCCTGAAACATTGTGCAAATTCTCAAAAATTTGGATAAAGTTGCAGTTCAAAACTGTTTTGCCAATGCAGAGGTCGGGGTAAGTCTTTACAGGTTTCTATAGGAGTGCTTTTGCATCTTCAAACAAAATAATCAATATCGCAAATGATGTTTGGCACCTTTTTCTCTTAAAGACAGCAAAGCCAGAAATCGAGCCATGCCCCTTAGTTGTGGGCCAGAGTACATATAAGCTCTCCCGATGTTGATAACAAATAGAGCGAACGCCGAAACCCAAGCCCAAGACTACTCTCTTTTGCATATCTTCAACGCATAACATTAATAATATAGAGAGGAAACTTGTTCAATATCCACTTGCCAAACCCAAGGCGGGTGGTAAAAGCTCTCCCCCGAACGGGGGATAATTGGCTTGGATCCCACAAAGAGCGCCCACCTCTAGTAATTATAATATTTTTTAATAAACAGGTAATTGACTAAACCGACTAAAATAAACAGTCCAACATCTTAAACTGACACATCTTGACATCACATTTTTCATATATGCAAACTTTTAATAAGAATGGATAGAGTAAATGTATGCTTGATTGCACATAAAGAGGGAAAGGAGATACTTACCTGCGCTATAAACTCAGAAAGGTCTTCATAGTTCTTGGCATCAAGTTGAACAGCTTTTGCATTTGGTATGCCTTCAATGGTCTGAAAAACCCATTAATTGCCTTAACATTTGCCAGCATTCATTTGGATATATATTTCACTTAATATGGGGAAAAAAAGAGTGCACGTGAAAAGGGCAATGTCAGCAAGTTACAAAGCAACTTAATGGAAAGTTGAATATTGAGGCTATAAGACAGGGAGTTGAATTTGACAATTCTTTTCTTAGAAAGTAAACTGATAGAAAGAGTATTAGATGAATATATACGACATCACAAGTTTCAAAACAGACGGAAAGCATCATAAATAAGCCACGCAGATTCACTTTCGTTTAAACAAGCTCCACTTTTGCGATGGACTAAAAGAATGGGCGTCTAATATGTAAATAGTTAGTCAAAATGTTGTTTGTCTTTCAAGCGAATGCTCAACAACAACCAAGTGTTAAGTCCCCGAAGTAGGGTCTGAAGAGGATAAAATGTATGTAGCAAAAAAGTCCAGAGCAAGATTCCAAACCGAACACGCCAAAAACAAGCAATACAACATGCACACACTAAGTAACATTAAAAGGGGGTAAAACCAAAAAATAAAAAAAATAAAAAATGAGAACAGAAAAAGGTAACCACCATAGAAAATACAAGGACAAAACCAATACCTTAAGTCATCTAAACAGTGGAATTACTAACATGAATTCTTTATTGCCACTCAGCTAGATGATTGCTAAGTTTTCACCAATTCTAAATAAAAAAGATCCTTTCTCTCCAACTCTTTTTCGGTATACCTCCTTTTCTTTTCACTCTAGTTAATTTATCTTCTAACAGGAACAATTGATGGTCTCGTCTCACATGATCAAGCCATCGTAATCGACTTTCCTCATCTTGTTTTCAATAGAAGCCACCTCGAGATTTTGTCTTATCACTTCATTGAGGATCTATCTTTGATACAGTGATGAGAAATCTGTATGAGCATCCTCACTTCTGTCACCCTCATCAGCTATATATGCTGATGTTTAACTGGCCAACATTTAATATGTACAACATAGCCGATCTTGTAGTAGTACGATAATATTTCCAAAGAAGGTTGGACGTCACTCATCTATTACACAAAATTTTTGATGTCGAATTTTACTTGTACCATCCTACTTTGATTCAATGCCGATATACTCGTCTATTTTAGCTTTTCTTGTACAATTTCAAGCCAATGGTCTTGTAGCTCTCTGCACAATCTTAACTTTTTAAATGGTCTTGTTTCTCACCGCACA
Source organism: Xerophyta viscosa (assembly GCA_002076135.1). NCBI lineage: Eukaryota > Viridiplantae > Streptophyta > Magnoliopsida > Pandanales > Velloziaceae > Xerophyta > Xerophyta viscosa. Next base: position 252,997 of record MJHO01000061.1, on the reverse strand, counting down.
ATCTTAACTTTTCATCTTATATTACTGCCAACTAAGTACCAAAAGTTTTACATGTAAGGCCTGTTTTTAAGAACTTTGAAATTCAGATCAGCATTATTTTTATGATGTGCTACTGTATACACAATCAAACTAATTTGTATAGAAATGTGATGAGCAAAAATTACACTCCCTATAAATTCTCAAAGAGAACAAAGTCCATAAAGTTAGAAGGATGAACCTCTTCTGCATCCTTTTGGTAAAGAGATGCCACGATGACCTGACACTCCCACCATTCTTCAAAATCCAATGCCTGGCAACTTTTTGAAGAGGGATCAGAAAGTATACTTCCGACTGATGCCAAGAACTCAGCAGCTGGTCTGCAAACACGCCCTGCACCTAAAATTAAAACTACAGGTCTCTTCTGTAAGCCGCTTTCCTCATCCGTTATACTCTCACTAATTCTTCCGAATTTCAATGACAGTTCTTTTTCTTTGTTTAAAGCTCCGCCTTTCTTACTTGAATTTGCAATAGAAGTCAACGAGTCGATAATCTTATCTAAAATGAGAGCATCATCAGCAGAAACCTGGAAAAAAAAAAAGAAAAAAGAAAAACAGCAAACGAGGCCCGTTTATTGACTTTTTCAAGAATCATGTAGAAAACAACCTCAACCCTGGAATTAATAATGATTGTTATACGTCAATTTGATGATTCAATTATAACTGAATACTAATTTAATCAATGGAACAAACAAACATGAATACCAATCAAGCAAGCTTTAAGCAAAAACTGCTCAATATTGAACTATTAACCTATATATCATGGTGTTTACACCATATAGTACAATTCCAGCAAATGTTTCTTTAAGTCCTATAAACTTGGAAAATAGCCAAGAGGAGAGATTCAATCCAATATAGAGATTTCAGGGCTGCAAAAGGTATACAAAAGACAGCCACGCATTCTTGATAAGAAATGTTCATTCATAACTAAAACATGAATCAGAATGAAGTCCAAGCAGGATGCCATCGCGATGGCATCAAATTTAAATGGTCTTGCTGAACAAGCATCACTTTAAAGTTCAGTCACAGTGCATAAGTTAGTAATCTTCAGAATAAAGTAAAGAAAACAATGTGATAAGTTGATTCAATGAGGAAGAATAAAGGAAGTCTCACAGTTCATAGAATCCTTACTAAAATTATAGATGCTATCACTGAATAGCGACTACCAACAACGTATTATTGTTGTACCGAATACTGGAAATTACTGATATCTCCTATCCTTGCTTTTAAACGTCAATATGGAGTGTTATAGAAAACAGAAGAATTTCAACTTACTAGAAAACTTCTATTATAAGATAGAACAATCTGAACTTTCTAATTAACAATCTTCCTTTAAAATATATGATCCAAAGCCTTTTTTTTATTTTAGACTTACCTCTAGTTCTGAGTAGGACATAGCATTTGCACTCTGACCCACTTCACACTTGACTGAGCGAAACGAACCACCAGCAGCTTCTATGACATCTAGAGCTTCGTTTATCAGAAACTGGTCAAACAAGTGACCACTAAGAGATACCTATCCAAATGAAGTGATAATGATCTTTAAGTATAATATCTACTTTTGCAAATACAACATCATGATTCACACATAATCACCAATAACTGGGAAAAGAAATAAAGTTAAAGCAGTTTCCGGAAAACAAGTTACACAGACATACCAGCGTATAATACTTCTTCCTACTTGACATTCCATTTACTTGGTGTACTGGTTGATCTCTACAAACAATAATGTTAGTATATTTGATTCAAATCTGAAAACACAAATAGTCCTCTGACTTAATGTAACATAGCAGCAAGGAAGTTATAGTCAAAGATTAATTGTCAAGCTCAGTTCTTTCACAACCATTATAAAAGCGAGCAAATGATATGTATGCATTCTCATACAAAGAAACATCTAATCAAAGATTCAACTGTTCACTGTCTTATATTTCCCATTAATATGGTACTAGGTCCAGCAGTATTTGGACTCGCTCATTTTGCACAAGTAGCCTCCAATTGTCTACTTTTAGTCACTACAAAAGCTTTATGCTTTGCATCCCCAACTACACCTCTAAAAATTGTATGTGGCGTGGGTCCTGAGGGAGTTATCCCCACCACATGTTTCAGTGATAGGTCACAACATCACTTTAAAGCATGTGGTGGGGATGTCTTACCATTTTAGATATATCTTTAGAGGCATAGTTAGATACTCCTGGCATTACTCGTCACTTGCGGCCAAAGGTTATCATTCTGTTTGATCTACAGCCCATTCAGGTACAAGATATGTTAAACTGACATTGTAGACAAAATCAACTTCTCTAGATTTATCCACTAGAAGCAAAATTAAGAGAATGATTTACAAAAAATCTGCTTTACTACTAAGTTAGAAAACATATGGAAATGAAGTTAAAAAGTGATCAAAATCTCACATCAAAGCAGATTCTCTCATCCGAGTGATGTATTCATACAATGACGTAAGTGATCCTCCATGAGCAATGCATGCTCTTTTCAGATGTGATGGCAAATCTTTTAGGTTCGGGGTCGAAGCCAAGCTTACAATAAAGTGAGACAGAATATCTCCAAAATGTTGAGAAGCCTTCATATTTATAATACAAATTAACATTAGTCTAGGAGTGGATGAAAATTAAAACAAAGTACTTATTAGGAATAAACATGAACTTTGGAAATTAAATGAAATAACACTTCCTCACCTCCCTAGAAAATTCTGTCGGAAGGGTGTCCACAGCTAAACAAATGACACCATCACCCATCATGTCGTCATGGTATGAGTTAGTGAAGGGGTCATACCTAACAATTTATACATCTATACTTAGAAAGTGACTCCATAAGAAAGATATGAAGCAAAGAAACCATATATAAGGGTAAAACAACTGAATCAAGACTTATCACAAATGATACAGGAACTTAAACAAATCTTTTAATATATATTTATAAGAGTAAAAGAACTGAATATATATTTATAACTTAAACCATATATAAGGGTAAAACAACTGAATCAAACTTATCACAAATGATACAGGAACTTAAACAAATCTTTTAATATATATTTATAAGAGACGTTCTTAAGTCTTACAAAAACAGTAATCACATATATATAACTTTCTCCATAGTAATGATCCAAAAGTTTGTCATAAGGAAGGCACATTATATCATGAGAGTAGACATTTTACGTCTTACTAGGATCTAGCAACCTTGCAGATAAACACATTGTTTTATTAACTCTTTTACAGTTATAAAGTAACCTAACAATTGTAATCCTATTTTCTCTTTTTCAATAGGGAGCCCTAAGATAGATTTGTAGCTTCTTTCTTCTGCTTTATAAGCTATTGTTAAGCAATACCAACTTTTGCAAGATCTTTAGAGCAAAAACATATGAGCATGAAATCTCCTGGTCATGGTCTTGCCATTGCTTCCCACTGGATTCAGAACCTCAAATAGTTTTATAGGCAAAGAGATGATGTTACTTTTTCAACTGACAATATAGTATTCGCATCATTCTTGAAATGTTTCAGCAATATATGCTCACTTTGCCAATTATTGTAATAAACAAAAAAGAGCAAAAAAAGATGATAACAAAATCAAAGTTCAAATATCAATTTCTCAAACAGAACAATGATTAACATCACAAGATAAAAATATCAGATTAATAACAATAACATCCTGAGGTATGGAAACATTAAATGTTATATAACAATATTGAAAGAAAAAAAAAACCTAAGAATCTCATTCGTAAAATGATTGACAACTGTCTCTCAGAGCATTATTAGCTGTTAATTTCCCTAACTTGTTATTGGAAAGCTGAGTGTACCCAGTCTTAGCATACCAAGCAATTTGGTTAAGTTATCCATGGAAACTGCTAAAATCTCTTATTTGACTTATATATTTGACTACTTGATGGCTATGTCTACCGCTCTTGAGTCTCTAATGACAAATTTAGTGCAAAACAATGATAACACTCCTATGACTATTATCAGTGCAGCTTGCCCACTCGCACACGAAAAAAAAGGGCTGAAAAATATGTACCTGAAGAAAGGTCTTTCTATTGGTGTTGTCTGGTTGACAAACTCCAATGAACCACCAACATCACACGTAATATCACAAACTCCAACAAGAGGGCAACCTTTATGCATTAGTTCTTGCAGTTGATTGGTGGTAAGCAAACGAGGAAACCTTTTCTCCCAATACATGCAGTTAACTGGCGACAAATAGTCTTATATCATAACGACTAGTGCTTTAACAAAATGAGCCATTCAAAATATTATAAAACATGAAAATATAATTTATTTAGTAAGTAAAGGGGACACAGTACACACATTTGGAAATAATTGCACAATATCTTCTTTCAATTGTAGCTATCTAATGACCACATTTTCTGGTTATGGGCATTCAATTGGAAGGAAAGTACATACATCGTGGGGGCTATTTACCTCCTTAAGATTTCCTCTCAAAAAAAATAAAAATAAAATAAAATCCAATTGTATGGATTCTATTTTCTCCACCGAGTGACTGCAATGGGCATCAGAACAGTCTACTCAGCCATCCCATGTCCATCTCTGCCTATATTTTGAACCTCACAAATTCGCCATCAACCGTATTTATCATGTTGCATGTTTGGTTTGTCCATAACTTAACAAATCAGTGCTCAGATTTTTTGCAGGTAGTTTTTTTCGAGAAAGGGACTGGTTATCCGCGTGGTTAAGGCTAAGACCGTGACCTTCTTACCCCGTTATCCAGGCCTGGTTCAACCCTCAGGAATAGGAGCGTCACACCAATTCTAGTGATTTATAGCCTTCGTGGGTCCAACCTCACAGCCCTGTCGCATGTGGGAGCCTCCAATGCGTATATCACGCCAAATTTTGCTAATTTGTGAAAATTGACAATGCCAGGATTTGAACATGTGTAACACGCGGCCATGCCTCCCAACAAAGTGATGGGAAGTTAGTACATGCTTAAAAATGTGGCACACGAGACGGATCGAAATGCAACATGATTTTTTGGGCGGGCCACTAGCTCCTTTGTAGATGCGTTTTGTTGGAAAAGTATAGCTCCATTCTAAACAATTGTGGCACACGAGACTGATGGAAGGTACATGGCAACTGTTCAAACACAATTAATGGAGCTTGCATCCACTAACTTACTAACAAGTATATAAATTTATCTGATAAGCTAGCTCCATAGGATAAAAGAAGCTTAAAAGATTTTATGTACATACTACACACACACGAACACACAACCTGTTGTACATTCTGAGTGGAAGGAAATAGCTTAAAAGGTTATAGTGTCAAAACCATAAGGCTAAGTCCTATAACACATTGTTGGCATTATATACGTTACCAATCCAAGTAAAAGTAGGCACTGAACTCTGCATATAAAATCAGCCAATCATGTTGCTTAATAGATTTAGCATATTCAAAAAGAGAATATAACCTACCAATAGCGGATGCATATGGGGCAACTGTTTCATGAAAAACAGGAGAATAATGTTCTGGATGTGCATAATAATCAACCTGCAAACAATATCAGAAAAAAGTTGCACCCTGAATAAGCTAGACCCCCTTTTTTCTGAATAAGCTAGACCTACTGATATACTCTGTACAAGAGTTTCGCTACAATAATCTCAAAAGCAAAAAAAGAATAGTATTAAAATCACTAAGCATCAACATGTTCAACCAAGATCTTACTGTCAGATCTTATTGTAACTGAACATATGCGGACATATATTCAGTAGTTTAAGATAGTGCTCATTGCTTCTTTTAACAATTTCACCATCATGTTCTCTTTCCTATCTTATGATTAAGAAGCATACATATACTTATTAGAAATTTAGTAACTCAAGTACCACAATTCTTAAAGTATTAATCCACAGATGGGATTATCCAACTGGGCATCATAACATACCAGCATTACAAATGGCATTGTTTTCAGAATTTATAGAAAATATGTTTTAGCAAACTTTACATAGAGAAAGGAAGTGTTTGTACTTTATCAAAGGCTCTCTTTGAGTCATTTGGTGCCACCATGTCTTGACAAGTAACTATGCAGCCATACACTTGGTGGACCCGTCTTGTTGACCGAAAATTATGAGCCAATTCCCCGTCCTACAATGATATTTATGAAGACAACGCAGAGGATCAGAAACCAAAATGCTAAGAAAAAACATCTTCTATGAGATTGAAATCTAGATACCAGCTAGAATACAGGATAGAAAGAAGATAATGATCTCAAAGAGCTATTTAGCAGCTAATAATAACATAGTATCCCATGACTACATGATCGACTTGACTCCCTCAAACCATGGATCTAGACACAGACCAGCACCTTGTGACTTCAAGCAAACATATGAACGAAGTAGTCAGCTATTTGAAGGACATGCTAGGCATGAAGCTGTGGTAATACTTGTATATGCATTTCTACATAGTAGGATCAATGAAATTACTTGGACTATTACCGTTGTAGAGCTCAAATGTGTGTGAAGGTCATCAATCAATTAATCATAAATTACTTACAACTGAAGCATGTTCTCACCCTATGCCCTCAGAGTTCACCGATTCATTCCCACTGCATCACGCAAAGAACTTAGGGATGGGTGAATCATAAACATCATCAGGGTAAAGTTGTAATAGCTCCAGTCTGCTTGGAATTGTACAAAACTAGATATACACTTTTAACTTTCACATACAGTATAATATGATGGAAAAAGGAAGTTATCTGGAACGATGCAAGTATAAGCTAACAATTCACTTTATGCATTCATGATGCATCACTATCTTAAAGAAAAGGAATCAAGGAATGAAGCTGCACGAGTATTATGTATACCTTTTGAACAAGTTCCCTTAGTTTGCTTGTATCGACAAAGGTATGAGGCAGGAGTTTAAATATCTCTTGTGCGCCTTGAGAAACTACAGATCAAAGTAGCAGTCATCAATGATTTTGAAAGTTGAAAGAGAAAAGGGAGCCTTACAGGTTGGTATGATATATGGATACTAGAGAAAAAATGCACAATTCAGTACATAGAATCCATATGTCTCCATTTTGTCTGAATAGGATTATTTATTAAAACAAAGATACTGAAATAGTCATGATCTGTCATCTATAGGTTCCAATTATAAATGCGCATTAAAAAGTTTATTTGTTTTGGAACTTCCAGCTGCAATAAATGTATTAGCAACTGCTTCTCAGTATGTGAACTCCTATATGATCTATCGTACTGCAGACAATCCACTAGATGCATCACATATACAATGTCCAATCATGAAAATCAATAAGGTATCATACCATTTCCATTGCCAGTAAATACGAAGGTCAAAGGAGAAATTTTAGACGGTAGTCCCTGTGTAGCTATCTCTTCACCCACCGCAATCACAGCAGCCTTTGCAGCAGCAAGAGATGAATACATGTGCGCCGCTCCCAAAGATAAAAATGGTGTTGAATATCCAAGATGTAAATATCCTAAAAAATGAAGGTAAACCTCACGTCACAATAATCACAATTGCTAAAAAGATTCCTCGCAAGTGCTATCCTAAGATTGAGAAATAAGTGGTACTATTGAGCGTCTATGCTTTCTCCTCCTGTAGGTAAGTAAGTCAGGAGGAAAGAACATAGTCAATATCCTTCTGGAGCACGTGTGTTTCATTACAACAATACCTACTATAGATCAATAAATCGCTATATGTAGAACATAACACCCTTGCAAAAGACAGGTTTAACAGGTGAATGTCAATATTATACCCTTTTGGTTTTTGCATGAAATCTTAATAAGAATGACATCGTATTTCATAATTTAAGAATGAACTAGAATAGTGGAACTCTATGAAGAAAGTTTGAAGCATACGCTTTCCCAACCCATGCAAGAAATCTATCAGCCCAGCTCTTCCAGCAAATTTACCAAATGCAAGCATTCGTTTGCCATTGTCTCCAACAATAAGCTCATAATCAAATAATGATGCCCTTTCATCGAGGATCTACATACTCACAAAAGGAACATTTAGAAGCTACTTTCATTATAGACCATGCAAACTAACAAATACAAGTTAAATGCACCAGGCACTGGCCTTGTCTAACAGCGGCATATTTTCCTTTTGAGCCTTGTGAGTGTGGGAGAAGAATGCAAATGCTCTATCCGGAAGAATCATCTCCAGCTGTAACAATGCCGAGGTATTAGCCTAGAAGCTTCTGAGGTTTTACAAGATGCATAATATGTCGAGTCCGCAAGAGAATGGATCTAAACACCTTTGGCTGTTTGATCCCAACAACGAGGCCACACTCTGATAAATCATCAGAAATCTCACAACCAACTTCCTCGTATTGGTAGTCGTGATAAATCCGCTTCGTACTTGGCTGCACAATTATTTTTTTGACTCCTCTCTTATTCTTGCCACTGTGTAGGAGGCGTGCACAATGTGATGGAGCTAAAGGTGCTCTTCTTTCCCATATATTTACAGACTCCGCAAGGATCCCAATTACACCATTTCCCAACATGGTTCTACTATCCTGTCATAAACAACAGAGATGTCGAATTTTCAGCTGCTACATTAGGTTTAAGATTCACTAGAAATACATAAATGCATTATTAGAACAACGGTCCCGAAACTATTTTCTTTTTTAATTGAGATAACAAGGAAAAGCCTTGCCTCTAAACCGAACATTGGATAGTTCGGGCACAGATACCCGGCCTGGGGGAGCCCCAACCAAAAAGTATGGGTTATACATGTGGGAGTATGAATCAACCTAAGTGCCACCCATCATGATGAGTGCTCATATCTGTAGATCTAACTGCCGGAGGAAAATATTCATAAGGAAAATAATTCTGTTTACATTATACAACAGTAAAGCACAAGATATTAAACCAGTACCTCTTGATTTACAGTCTCCATGCTGGAAATTAACAGTTCTGAAGCAGCAAAGACAACTTTCTCCTCTTCCCTCAAAACAACAGAGAGCTAAGAGCCTTCAAGTGTATCTTGGTCTATCCTATGCGAAGGTCAACTTTTAAACTCCAAGCAGCTCATGATTCAATTAGGATCGATGAATAACGAAAAAGATGAATGAATATCCAAGAATTTGACAAGTACATTGCAATTCCCATACCTGGGGATTAATTAGAAAAAAAAGAAAGCTTTTCCACAGGGAATCCACTAACTGCGAATTAACAAAGAAGAAACTCTATTTCAGCAATGAAACGCAGAACACATAAAAGTGAGAATACAAGTTTATGATTTACATACTCCGTTGGTTGAAAGACGCGGGAGGTCTGTTTGCTCGCAAAGTTCATATGCAGATATTATGATTATAACGATAGGTAATGGAATGCTATTTCACTTTTCATCTGATCCCGCAATCCACGTGCGTCATCTTAAATACCAGACTAGATGACGCGCTGTGTCAAACCCACGTTCGTGGGCGAGGTCTTTTAAATCATTATTACATATATATTATGTATTTCCAAACTATTATTTTAAATTAACAACGAACAAATTTATCTTTTGATAATGCGAAATAAGTTTAAATTCTCTAAGACTTTAGTCTAAGCTCGATTATCTTTAATAATTCCCAATAAATATTATACTGCTGCTTGTCACAGCAAATAATATGATCAAAATTACAGTTCGTGAATAGACTGCTCAAATCCAAATTAAAATAGTAATTATATGAGGAGCCTGTGTATAAGCAGTACAAGTTATTATTGCGGCAAGACGACATATTGGATTCACATGAAGATTGCTGGCCGCATGATGATGTGGAGGATAGGGATGATACGAGAGTTTGGTAAGCCTAAAACTTGTCTTATCTTTGGTTCTTAGCTTTTTGTTCATACGTAGTTGAATTGAGTTCTGAGTCTTCTGACAAAGCGTTGTAGGTCATCCCAAAAAAAAAAATTTAAAAAAAAAAGGCTACTGGAAGATCTATTTATCATTTATTTTATTAGCATCCTCCTTCCAATGTACTGTAGAAATAAATATATCTAGCCGATTTTCCAATTATTCCACTAAAGAACCTTATTTATCCCGAGATATGAAACTACAGTTACCAGCTGTAGATAAATGCAGGTATGAATACGTTACGAGAGTGCAAACTAGGATAATGATATGGAAAGACAGTAGGATTTTTTTTTCTAGACATGCAAGCCCAATCAATTCTACTCCGTAAATGTTACAATCAATCGCAAACAAACCACTTTGCGTGTAAAGACCACAATGATTATATTAAACCGACGTTGCATACACGTAACCGGTTCCAAAGTTATTGATTGTCAACTGAGACGACATATTGGGAGAATTGGTGATGGTGCACGCGTGTTTTGGAGGTTGTAACGCACAACTACAAAAATTAGAGACTGAAATGCAATTTTCTTTTATCTTTTTTTGGAAGAGTTGCATATCAGCCCTTCCATCTAAAATTTTAAGCAAATTAACCCTTCTTTTTTATCTATTATTTTAAACATTTAGAACTTTTTTAAAAAAAAAATTAACATAAAATTTCTAAATTTTGATAAAATATGCAACCTTTATTTTTTTAAAAAAAATTCAAATATATTTCTAAATAAATATTTTAAAGCTCCAAAATTTAGCGAATTAAAAAATTAATTTACAACTCACTAAAATTTTAAAAATTCAAAATATCTATTTCAAAATATATTTTTTAAAAATACTAAACATAAAAATTATAAATATAATTAAAATTTATAATTTTTATATTAATTTTTTTAAAAAAAAAAATAATTATACAACAATTAAATAACTCTAATACGAAAAAATATTTATTTATAATTACAAATAGTAAATCTATATTATTAGACCTGGTTTGTTTGGATAGAAATATTTAAGAAACTGATTTTTTTTTTAGGAAAATTACGTTTCAGCCCCCCTAAGTTTGGGGTCGCGCGATTCAGCCCCCGAAACGCCACGTGGCGGCACGCGCGCGCCGCCACGTCGGCAGGAAAACGCGTTTCGGGGGCTGAAAAGTCGAAAATGGAAAACGGGAGGGCTGAAACACAATTTTCCCTTTTTTTTTCCCGAGTGGCATCGATCTACGTGTCGTCAGATTATTATTGAGCGACACCAACAGAAGCATGTGCTTGTCATCGTGAGTACGGTGACATTCAACTTACACAAAGCTTCTCAAACCAATCGACCAACTCGTAGTACTATGACAGTGACCACAGATCATGAACAATCGATCCTCGGCGCTGTAACAGTTCCCATGATTAGTTCAAAATAAATTTCTAGATTATAAATACACAGAGAGAGGAAAGACGAAAGAGTTCTTATTAGCGCGTGGTTTATACGACCAATATCAGCATTTACCTATACAAAACTCAACTACCAGTAAGAAATAAAAAAAGAAACAAAAAAGACAAAAATCCTATGCCTTGTCATGAGTCTTAAAATCCAAGCCGAAGCTTTCATATCCAATGGTCACAGCTGAAGCAAGGGCAAGGCCATAACCATACCAAAGACAGATAACAATACCATTAGTAGCCAGAATGGGACTCCCTTCGTCTGCCGCCTATTCCTGGCATCATCTTCTGCTCTTTGATCTCCACTTTCCATCTTTACCGCTCGTTCTGGCATCGTAGCTGGCAGGTTACGGTGCTCAACCTGCTGCTCCTGAGCCTTTTGATCTGAAGCCTGCAGCTGGTAATACTTCTCTACATACTCCGGAAACAATTTCTTGAAGTTGGGGCAGGTTTTGCTGTTCATGTGGACAAGAAAGTAAGGGTAACAAATTGGCATTCATTAGATTACCCTATTGGAGTATAACTGATGATGTATCTAAAAGAAAACTTTGGGAAAAGGTACCTCTCACAGTTGTAGGCAAGTGAAACTTTTGCTAGTCTTTTTTTCTCGTCATCTGTAGTCTTAATGCTGCCTGTGGTCTGACCATCATCCATCTGTGCCATTTCAAACAATTATGATTGCTATGGTATTCAAGGAGAGAGAAAAAACTGCAATTACTTAAACATGGCATTTGGCCTCCGAAGTGAGACTCTCGGACATTACACAGACCAATCCTAACCCTCAAGCAATCAAATTGTACTGATAAGAAAACACATTTTGATCCGTTTATCTAAACTGGTTGACAATGGTTCAGATCTTGTAGACAGGAACCAACAGTTATTATAGCAAAAATAACAATAATATGTTATAATAGAGACTCACCATGAATGATAGAAGCCCGGTCAGTATGCTGCACAAAGAGACCTCAAGTCAGGAAAAGATTCTACTTAAATAGATCCTTTACTTAACATGAGAAAACATAAAATGTGAAAGAATGATCCTGAACACTGATTCAACTTGGCCCTAAACATAGTTCAATGCATGTTTAACCTTGCAATCATGGAAGCAAGCAATTGCCGGTAAACAAGGTTATCAGAAATTAGCAGCACATAATAAAAATTACTACGACAATTGGCATGGTAACCATTATGGACATGATAATGCAAATGATCATAACTGTTGAGTTGTTTATGTACAAGTAATTCCTAAATCATCATAAACATGGATAGCATAGATGGTGTAAAGTGATGGACAAAAATAACTGCCATTCATGGTTACAAAGCGAAATGATAAACGTCAAAAAAAAAAAAAAAAAAAAAAACATGATTGAAGGCTGAAAGTCTGTAGCATTTTGTACACACAACCGTAGCATTCTCCCTGGATCAACAATGATGTGAGCAGAAGAGAAGAAAAGGATAGAAATGAAAAATTAAGACCAAACTGATGCATACTCAGCATAGAACTATATTTAACTATATACAAAGACGAGTACAAAAATGAGAAATTCAACTCATACTTTTCTAGTAAGTTCTCAATCTGAAGGGATTAATCTTACCTTGATACTGACCAGATAGGATTCCAAGTCTCTGGATGAACTATAAAATATATTAAACAAGTAAGAAACCTTGACCAAATTGCAGGAGTCGAAGAGATAACTATTGCTCCAAACTTACAGTCACTCATGGATAGGCAGATCTTTTTATTTGGGGCAAATCGACCGTTGGGAGTAGTCATGCTAAGCCAAGCAACAAACAAAAAAGAAGCATGATTCCACAAGCTCTCCATTAAATATAGTATCACTCCACCTTGTGGATATGCCATAAAAATACAAACAATTACAAGAGACCTCATGTACCTGATACTGGGAGGTTTATAAGGATATTCAGGTGGAAATTTGATTTTACCATAGTAGAAACCACCTTCACAACCAAAAACCATGTAAGATGACAGCAATTTCATAGAGAAGCTGACTAATAACAAGATGAAGATGCTTGTGCTTTTACTAGTACTAAGAGTGGATGCACTACAAGTATGCAAATGGATGAAAGCAGGGGTGTGGAGAAAAAATATGAAGATGAATTTAAAATCCAAATTCTTTACCAGCAAAAGGTGTGCCTTCGCTCCCCTCAAGTACATAATCTGAAATAAAAAGTCAAACAAATCAGCGCCCACTTATTTTCAAAGAGAAAAAGAAAAAAGAAATAGAATCTGAGACAATATGAATGCCAATGTCAACAGTTAACCATGCTGGGATAATCTCAATGATGAAAAAACACTTGAATGGACCAAAATTCACAAATTAAAATATCTGTAGAATCATTTAGGGCATTGCAAAAGCCAGTGAATATGTCAACAATTCGTTTAAATATCAATTGAATCTTGAAAACTCTAATTTTCCATCATCTAAAGATTCTATACACAACATATAAGAGTGCACTATGTCATAATAACCAACAATACCCGACATACAAGAAGTGCACTATCTTGTCATCGTCAGAAATCGGTGAAAATCATAAGTATACCTACATGGTTATTGCATAACTTTTACATATCTTATCAAACACAAGAATAAAAAAAGGGCAAAGAGGCACAATGGCCTCCAACATATTCAAAAACGAAATGAGCATTATATATATATATATATATATATATATATATATATATATATATATATATATATATATCTATGTAGTACAAGTTATTTGCTGATTATAATTTAACCACCCACATACAAATATTTGGTGGCATTCAAAAAGTAATAGAGTATAACAGCATATGGGAATAAATGATGAACTTACGCCACTCTAAGATATCACTAGGAGAAGGGCGAGCGACCACTTGCGGAACTGGTTCCTGTGTATTATAGAATTTCAAATTATCAGACTACTTTATTAAAAAGAGCATACAAGGACAATCGTTAAGGGGAGAAATACTCCTACAACTCAAAAATAGTAATATCTGAAAAAAAAAGCTGCAAACGTAAGCATCTGAAAGAGAGAAACATGAACATGCATTTTATGAAAAAAAATGAACCTAATGCAAAAGCTAGTGGGTCCCTATGCACTAGGCAGATTCGGTCGCCACTTGTATAGGCTAGAAGCATTCTTTTAAAAGGCCTGCAATCTTTAAGATGTCTTGAAATACGCAATTAGCATTAACATGCATCCCATCTACACGTTAAAACAACAGTATACAAAACAGAAAGCTCGCTTTCTGGGTTATGATAAGGAGCACATTTGACATCCTAGTCTCCAGACCTGCCACACGGTTCCAACCCGCAAGGTCTCCTTATATAACAGAATACCATTTAAAAGGTTCCTCAGGAAGATTAGTAATCAAAATTGGCAAAGTATCATCAAATAGGTTCCGAATCCTGCCAAAACTAATGGTTCATAAACTTTTGGACTTCTAAGTTCTAAATGCTCCCACTGTTTCCATTTTACAGCATCTTTCAAGGCAATCTCATTAACTCTTCAAAAACATGACTAAATTACTCTATACATTGGAGAAGTTCACCATTCAACATTCATTCCGAGTCCAGTACAGTTGCGATTATACAAAGGTCTACTGAAGCACATGCTCAGCTTGACTAATATTAAAAACACTAACCATACATCAACCGTTCAAGACTTATAGATAAACATAGAGCCAACGAACTACCTCTAATAAATTTTTAACAATTTCTTTAGACTACTAATTTCCAGGTGCATAATCTACAAACTAACTGACAAAAAAAGCATGAAGCAATTCGGAGTTACCTTACAAAGAGCACGATATTCCTTCTGGAGTCGTTTGACGCAAGCCCTCTCCGCCATTACACCACAGCTCTGATGTCCGCGTTCCGAAATTTACACAATCAGGCTAGGATTCAGCGAATAGCAAAAATTAAATAAAATCAGATAGAACGCGCTCCATTAGGTATTACAAATCAAACGAATCAAAATCGATTAAAATCGAGAGAGCAATACCCGATAGCAATCCTCTTTCGGCGCTGCGATGGGAAAATCAATCTAAGAGTAGTCTCGGGATCGACGCGGAAACAGGATCGAAGTGGAGCGGAGAAGAGCAGAATATTCCCCCTTTTCTTGTTTCCTCCGTCGTCTCTCGACTCTCGATCGTCTCCCGATTCTCGATCTATATTGTTCGGGCCGAAAGTATTTTATTGGAGAGGCTGATTGACCGGGCTGTATCTAATCCTGATCCAAAAACATGTCACCTCTATTTTTTGCATTATAAACTGAAATTTATCAAAATATACCTCCAATAATTTAAAATTATAAAAATATATCTCTAATTCAAAATAACTTTTTTGGGCTCTTGATCATATAAAATAATAGAATTACTCATTTATCAAATTAACTGTCCTCATTTTTTAAGAAAATAAATAAAAATAATTTTGTTATTTCACATGGTTAAAAGAATATAAAAAAATTATTTTGAATTAGAAAATATATTTTAAAATTTTAAAATAATGGAGGGGTACGTTTTAACAAAATTCATTTTTAGAAAAAAAAAAACCCCATTGGGTTGTCACTAGTTCGAATCAAAACGAGGAACGAGTTCCCGTTCTTAAGATGGAGGAGATGCATGTTGATTTTATGCGAGAAAGTTGAAGATTAGATGAGCTTTGTCCGATCTTTCATGACATAATGCGGATAAGCTTTATTCGAAATTTTAGCTACCTCGTAGATTGACAAAGCCGTTAGAAGTCAAGGAACCAATATGTAGCGGTTATCATAAACATGACATAACCGATACATATGCATGCATGACTTAGAGTGGATTTTGTGTCGTGATCTCAAAAAAAACCACAAATTCTCCTAAATTTCATAAATTCTTCATTTCTTGCTCTTTATCCTTAGGGTGCATTTGGTTCATAGAATCTTAACAGAATTTTCGAAAATTTAACACGCAAGAATCAGATTCCTCATCAGACATAAGTGGATGATAAGTGGGTGCTTCTAGTAATTGCATGGTCCATCACAAAAACTACCATAATAATAGAATGGAATAATAATGAAGCAAAGTAAGCTAAAACAAGAAAGTGTTAATAATGTAAGCCATTTGAGCTGGATTTCCATTAATGCACGGGCTCAAAATTAAAGTATCATATAGCTCATAATGCTTGCTTAGCTTCATTTTGAAGGCAGAGGGCAAGAAGGGGACTACATCACATCCCCCAATTAAGGTCAGACTACTCAACTCAACCTACAACTACGTGGTCCACTTGGAAATGTCCGTTTTTCATGCCTAATAATAACATTTTTTTTAGAGTATCGTAAAAAATTCTGCCTGAACATGGTCCATTTTGTGTAATCATCATAACAGATAAATTCACATATGGCACCGGTCATGTTCCACCAATCAGGGATGGACCCACATGTAAAGCAGCGGTGTCAATCGACACCCCTACTTTTCGGGTTGTAATGCACATATATAATTTATATAGAGAGAAAGTTATTAATAAATTAAGAGTTGCTTTGTATGACATGGCATAGGTGGCGCAACAGTTGAATGGGTTGGAATTGGACTGCGTGATGCGCGTTCGAACTCCCGCGCCGCGCGGTCCCTTCTTTTTTTTTTCTTTTTTTTTTTTTATAATTTTAAGCCTTAAAGCTCAATTCGACGAATTTCAATCCCCCATTTATCCCCGCGCCGACTCCGAGCCGCCGAAACCCTAACTCCTCTTCTCTTAAATCGACCTCCTTTGCCCGGTGCCGACGCAGCACTGCCGTTCGGCCGTCTTGCTGCCGCTGCCATCTCCCATCCTTCATCCATCTCTATTTCTTAGTTTCTCGCTGTCTTCGACACCCACGGTCCCTCTCCCACACCCCGCCCCCACCCCCCCCCCCCCCCCCCCCCCCCCGCCCCGCCCCTTTCCCCGCAGCGGGCGAGCGTCTCCTACCCTCCGCCGTGGCCGTGCCGTGCCGTCGATTCTGCCGCAAAGCCTGATGTCGCAACGTCGCGCTCCCGCTTCTATCGTTCAGTATGATTTTTCATTTGTTTAAACCGTAGCTAATATTTTTACTCTCAAGTTTAATTTGATATCAAATTGATTATTTGTGTTGCTAGCGATATCAGTATTAATTTTCATTTAATTGATTGTTTGTGTTTAAGCTGTAGCTATTATAGATCGTTTTCAAAATATGAAAACCCATCGAGGATAATTGTAATGTTGACTTTGTGTAAGGTTTGTTTATGAAAAATTCTTATTACATGTATTACTTACATTGTCTTGCAGAAGAGTTCACCAGCATGTAACTTATAAGAATATCTATTGATGGGGCTACGACGCTACGTGCTCCAACTGGAACTCGAAGCTGCTAAGAATACGTGCGTTTGCTTGAATATGCAGTGGAGGATAATAAAAAAGGCAACATATTGAAAAATAGGAGAATTTAGCGTGGTAGAGCTATGTAGTGGTCAATGTTCATAGAAGAAGTTATTACAACCTCCACTAATGGTGTTTGAAGGAAGTTGTCAAACAAAGTTTAGTGAGATTACAATAAGTATAAAGACAAAGGGGAGATTTTTGAACAAGCCCAAGAAATTATGCTTGTCTGTATATATATCCCCGGTCTCGACCTGCTAGCATTTAGCATATACACTAAATATAGTGCAACTGAAGTAGGAGTCCGGAGGTCGGTATTGAGCGGGTGTGCAAGTTTCCAATATCATGAGAATCGCTGAAGGGCTTCGGTGGCCGTCTGATTTTTATCATAAGAAGTGGTCTTGTACAGCGCAGGTATTGTGCTCAATGAGCTATCTTTACGGCGGACCAAACAGAGATGTGATGCGGCATGTCCACTTGAATAAATAATGTTCTTATCATATGGTCTTAGGAGGTGGTTGTTATCCTCGGTTTTTCAAGGATTTCATGTATAACCGATGGTGTATCATATCGGTTACTAATTACCATCTATTATCAGGACCTAACAACATGCGATATTCAGTAGGCCCTAGTCAGGAGCAACATTCTTAAAGGAGCTTAGGAATTTTTTTTTTTTTTTTAAGATTATCGTGGTGGAACCCTAATGCTAACGTACGCTCCTATTAAGACCTCAAACTAGCGAAAAATTCTCACGTCCAGTCCCAACCGACACTCTGAGATCCGAGTACAGACCTTCAATGAACGGAAGCTGCTCCTACCATGATCGAGTTTGAGCTTGATTTTAGTCTAAGCAGCTTGAGTGAATCGAGATTGCTGCAGTGCATACCAACCGAGTTGTCAGATATCATGCGAAGCAAACCCGATTCATTAATAACAGTGGTCATTAAGATGATTAGTCAGAAGATGGTGCAAATATTTGAAGGGACCCTACCACGAGCCCAATTTGTTGCGGAGCCATAATGAGAGTTGGGTGGTTGGGTGATGGGATTGGAGCGTGCAGTATCATGCATGAGTTTAATGACACTGGTGGTTCCAAAGTTGACGAGCCCATTTAATGTACGCGGCACCGGAAATTTTATCCTAGTGAGCCAAAATATTTAGATAGAAAGCATTTGGCAACAATCCAACCTAACTGTTACATCACGTATGTGTATCGTGAAGTTTTAATCATATTGTAGATCATTTAGCTGTTTATGGTCTGACTTACCTCGTGGATTTTATTATTTAGTTCAATCCCTCAAGGACCAACTATCTATTATAATTTAAAATAAGTGATCTTGTTTCTACTAGATTAGTTATTATAAAATCAAGATAAAACCCCAACAAAAAGATGAATAATAAGGAGTTTAGACACCAACATACGTAAAAACAAAAAAATTAAAAAATTAAAATAGAAAAAATTACGTGAAGAGTCCGAAAGATATCACTAAACAGATAAAGAGATTAAAAAGAATTACATATCTCATCTAAACTCAATCTCACCTCAATCTCTCGGAAAATATAGGAACAATCCAACCTAACAATAGGTCGATAGATATACACATTTCTCAGAAAATTTACTCGTTTCTGTAATAAATAGAGCAAATTTTGTGAAATTTTCAAAATGATGGCAGATAGTGAGTGATTCTCTAAGACATATCTGGAAAACATTTCCGACAAGCTATTGTACGTCTTTTTATTTGTAATTTTTTGAGACGTTTGCTGGGAAATAAATAAGGTCACTTGTCGGTGCAACTTTCCCATTTACCTATAGAACATGCCAAGTGGAAGTAAAGATCACTTGCAATCGGGTCTAAAGAATCTCACAAGGACGACAAAGTTTTAGTGGACCAAAGAATGCGATGCCTAGGAAATATTATATGTGCCATGAAAAAAATACAAACTTTAAAATTCATTTACTCTAATATCGAAAATCTGTGAGTCGACATGTCTACAATTATTTTATAAGCTCGTACTGCTATTTATCAGACAATCAAACTCTTTATATATAATTATTACATATAATATATTAGATGTGTGCACAACGTGTGATTTTAATTGCATCAGGATCATCACTTAAAAATGGCATTTTGTAATTTTATAGTGAGTGATTATGGCTTTTTTTTTTATCAAGTTCAAATAAGGTGGCAGCACTCAAATATTTGTTTCTTTACAGCTAACGGAATCAAAGCTCAGACGCGGCATCGCCGGCATGTATGCTTTCGCAGCATGGAGTCCGTGTATGTTTTATGTAGAAGACTATTTGTTCTCAGCTCAGCCTGTTTCAATCAAAACATGCATGCAAAACCGCGTCATTTTAAAAAAAGAAATCTGAAAATTAGAAAAATTAGAAAAATCCAGCAGCTTCTCTCTCACTACACCTTCAATTCCACAGGACAAAGTTCTTTCCTGTCATCCACTTCCATTTACTACTATATATACACACAAAACTTAAGAACTTTCATGTTTATCATTCGTTAGTTCGTTCGTTCTTTAATTTGCAACTCTCAGATCACTTTCTCATTATGGCCATGGCATCAACTCCTCCATTAACACCTCTTGTAGTTCTGATGCTCTTTCTCTTTATCAGCCCTACGCTATCTTCTACGGTAGTGAACAGTCCAATCCAGTCGGCCGAGGCCGTGGCTTTTCCAGCGACATTCCTGTCCACTCTTCGCTCCACCATCGACGAGATTCAGCAGGTCATGTCAGTAGTTTCCACCTTTTCCGGCGGCTTCGGCAGCGACCTTCGGTTATCTTCTGCCATCTCCGACTGCCTCGAAGTCCTCGACCTCTCATCCGACGAGATCTCCTGGACCATTTCCTCTTCGTCGGCTTCTTCTACTTCAGCCTCGCTTGCCGCCGTCGGCACCACTAACAAAAGCTCCGACGTCCGCTCATGGCTGAGCGCCGCTCTGGGAAACCAAGATACGTGCAAGGAGAGTCTGTCCGCCGCCGGCGGATTACTCGGCTCACTCATCGGGTCTAGCCTAGACGGAATCTCCTCCATTCTCTCCGGCGGTCTCCGGCAGCTATCCACTGCTGTCCCCAGCGAAGCTCCCAAGGGTCGGAAGCTCCTCGGAGCTACAGGGTTCCCGAAGTGGGTATCTTATGGTGACCGTAAGCTTCTTCAAGCCACGCCGTTAACAGGGCTGAAGTACGACGCTGTGGTGGCTCAGGACGGAAGCGGGAACTACACCAGCGTCGCGGCAGCGGTGGAGGCGGTGCCGGACAAGAGCATCAAGAGATACGTGATATACATAAAGAAGGGAATCTACAAAGAGAATGTGGAAGTGAAGAAGAAGAAGTGGAACGTCATGCTAGTTGGCGACGGCGCCAACGCCACCGTCATCTCCGGCAGCCGCAACTTCGTCGACGGCTGGACTACTTATCGAACAGCCACCCTTGGTAATAACTACTAGCGCCCATCCATATCCATTTACTCTTTTCCCACCTTTACTACCTTTTATGAAAATAACTTGTTAGTAGGTGGACAAATCAAATGTTTGGGTAGGGTATAACTTATAGGACATGAAATAGTATGTTAGGTGAGGCAGATGTTTGGCGTAAGTACTTATATTGTAAACATTTGTATGTATACAGCTGTTTCAGGCACGGGATTCATTGCGAGGGACTTGACAGTGGAGAATACGGCAGGTCCGGCGAAGCACCAGGCGGTGGCAATGCGATCGGACTCCGACCTATCGGTGTACTTCCGCTGCGCGTTCACCGGCTACCAGGACACACTCTACGCGCATGCCCTCCGACAATTCTACCGCGAATGCAAAATCTCTGGCTCCGTTGACTTCATCTTCGGCAACGCCGCCGCCGTCTTCCAGAGCTGCACCATCGTGTCCCGCCGCGCTCTTGCTAACCAGAAGAACACTGTGACAGCACAGGGCCGCAAGGACGTCGGCCAGAACACGGGGTTTTCTTTGCAGTTCTGCAACGTCACTGCTGAAGCCGCCGACGTGCCGACGTACCTGGGCCGGCCATGGAAGGAGTTTTCAAGAACAATGTTCATGCAGTCGTACTTGGGTCCAGGATTGCGTCCCGAGGGATGGCTCGAGTGGGACGGGAACTTGTATCTGGACACCTTGTACTACGCAGAGTACATGAACAACGGGCCGGGATCGGCGCTCGCCGGAAGAGTGAAGTGGCCGGGATACCACATTGTGAATAATTCCACGGAGGCGGCAAGCTTCACGGTTGCTCAATTCATCGACGGCAATCTCTGGTTGCCTTCTACCGGAGTCAAATACGCCGCCAGTTTTCAGTTGTCGGATAACTATTGATTGATTTGTTAGTCTTCTTAATTCGTGTACCTATTACGTTAACTCAAATTGAATGATAGTAATGGGAAGGAAAAAGCACGTCGAAGTAGCCATTCTTACGAATTTATCAACAAAAGTTAAAAATCTCCCAATTTTACTGTTCATTAACACTTATCTAAAATGATGAATTAAAATAATCATATTTTAAATATTACATTTGGACAAATGTCAACAATTTGTCAAGTTGAAAGCTGTCTCATATTTGAATGTGCATTTTTATATTTCCAATGTTTTACTGAAAGTTTTTATATTTCCAAAGTTAAAAATTAATCTTTTGGGCCCCAAGTGCATATTTCTAGTCCAATAACCCCACAACGGGTCACTATCACCATGTCAGCCCCTGCATGAAAGTTAATTTTTAGAAAAAATGCGTTTCAGCCCCCCTAAGTTTGGGGTCGCGCGATTCAGCCCCCCGAAACGCCACGTGGCGGCAACGTCGGCGGGAAAACGCGTTTTGGGAGGCTGAAAAGTCAATTTTGAGAAACGGGGCTGAAACGCAATTTTCCCTTAATTTTTTTAGATAAAAATATCTTTATATGCGTTAATCTTTCAAAATTTTAAAATAATTATTTAAAAATAATTTTAAAATTTTTTTAAGATAAATAATTTAGATCGCGATAAAATCTACAACTCTTATATTAAAAGTTCTTTTTTTAAAAAATACTTCGAAATAAATATTTTAAAATTTTTTTATTCCAATAGATTAGCAGATGGACCCGTTAATAGTTTGGAGCTCTAAAATATTTTTTACGAGTATGTTTTGAAAATTTTAATATAAAAATTATAGATCTCATCAAGATTTATAATTTTTATATTAATTTTTTTTTAAAAAAAACTTCTAATAAATATTTTGAAGCATCCAAATAGTAATAATATGGAGGGGTTTTTTTGTCCAAATAAAAAAGAGAGAGGAGGCGCTATGTATAAAGTTGGAGGTCCGAGAGGAGCTGATATGTAAGATAAAACTATAAGAAGACCCAAAGTAAAGTCAAACATTTTGAAAGGCTGATACGAATTTTTCCTTTAATCCTTTAACCATTCTTGCAGCTACATGCACCAACTCCGACAGTCGCAGGAAACTTTATGGGATTTTCTCAAAAAGCCTAAATTTTGATTAAAAAAATATTTTTAAAATTATAAAATTATTAAAAAATCTGTATTTATAAATATTTTTAAAAAGTTTAAATATAAAATAAAATTTAGTACGTTCTATAATTAATATATAAATTGTGACTCTAAAATTTTGAGGACCATTACAAATTCAGATCCTTAAATATATATAGCTAGATATTTTTTATAGAGAAATATTTACAATAAAAATTGTAAAATCCATAAAAATCTATCCATTCCTATTTAAAACTTTTTCAAAAATTATTTGTAGATAGGTGTTGTAATTTACTTTAGTATTTATCAAAATAAAATTTTATTTTAAGAGATCAGTATAAAAGGCAGGGGTGATTTGAAATCATACCCAGAAAAGATAAAATTAAGAACCATAACATACTTCTCCCAAAAAAAAAGAACGATCATAGAGACAGAAGCACATGAGATGCGATACTTTGCTCCGTCAGTCCATGTTACTCAAGCCATGGGACAATCGATAGATGGGTCCATGAAAGGGTTAACATTATTTGTTAATGTGATGATCAATATTTAAAGAGAGATTTATATATCAACCTGTCGCTCAAAATTAATTTATGAATAAATTATTTAGTTATAATTAGTTATTGTCAACATACAAAAATATCTATCTAAAAATATTTTTTTAAAAAATAATATAAAAATAGTATATCATACCAAAATATATTTTTCTTTATTCAAATTTTTTTAAATAGGTATTTTGACGCTTCAAAATCTTAATGGGTTAGGAAATTAAATTTTAAATTTATAAAAATTTTGAAGTTTTAAAATATTTATTAGAAATATTTTATAAATAACTTTGAATATAAAAATCGTAAATTATATCGAAATCTTTTTTTTTTTTCATGTTCAAAGTGTTGGACACCTTGCGTACGAGTTGACCTGAGGCTGAGTCCCTACGGAAGCGGATAGGCAAGTGGTTTTTGAAAGGCGCACAGTGGGCTAGTATGAATATTGGGTTGGGTCAAATTAGACCCTCACTTGTGTAGACGACACTGCAGCCCCTGAATTATACCGCATCAACTGGTAGCTGAAAGCTAATGTGTTTATATCAGGGACGGACCTATATATATAGCAGGGGTGTCAAGCGACACCCCTGCTTTTCGGATTGTGCTGGTGAGATTGTTAGACACTATATGTGCGAGTGGACCCAATCGAGGCTGAGAGTAAGTAAGTGGCTTATGCAGGTAACACTGTATTTTCAAAAATATTTATATACTAGTTAAAATAATTTTGACATAAATATCGATGTATAAGTTTATTTATAAATGATTTAAAATAAAGAACTAATTTGTTTTTTATTTTAAAATTAGGTCGACAACCTATTTTCCAATGTTTAAACTGACACTCGTAATATTTGGCTTGTAATGTCACGAGTTAAGTAAGATGCTCATCTATATTTGTTCAATTTCATAGCCCCTAAATCTATTAAGAATCTAATCTAATCAAGTCAATATTGTTCTTCAATCCTTTTTTGACCCTTTGGTTCATGGACATCACAAAAATTCTCCATTTTTATGTTATCTGTTTGTATTTTTGCTTCCAAAAAAAAAAAAAAACGCGTTGGAACATGCATGTATCGATATATTTATCTTGTATTTTTCTTTCAGTCACATACGTTTAAAAAGATTTTTCTTTGTTCTTTTCTTCTTGTTTTGGATATTTTCAGCACAATCCCGAGTGGAATTCATGCTTTTGTGTCCCGTGACTCCACCATTGCACCATCTTTGTCTCCTTTCTCCGCCACCCCCACCCAACCAAGTCAGTCCAACTTAGGGAAGTTACTTCCATGACTTCTTATCTATAAAGACACTTTTAAACCAAGGAAAGACGCAACTTAGGGAAGTTACTTCCATGGCTTCATCTTCCTCCTCCTCTCTTCTCCTCTTCGTAACACTGTTACTTCTTTCATATTCTTCACATTCTTCATCCTCTGTAAACACTTTCAAACCATCGGTATCTGAGAAAGATAACCTAAAATCCATATGCAGCTCCACTCCTTATCCGGACTCTTGCTTAAGCTCGCTCAAGCTCTCAATCTCCATTAACATCAACCCCTCAAACCTCGCCGTCGCACTCCGCACACTTCTAGCTGCCATCTCCTCCGCCGGCCAGCTCTCCCCTCTCCTCTCCTCCTCCAACGCCGCCGTCGTCGAGCACCAGCGCGGCGTTCTGCAGGACTGCAGAGAGCTCCACCGCATTACTCTCTCTTCATTGGATAAGTCCACTGCCATTCTCCGCTCTAGCACCGGTGACCTCTCCACCGTCCGCACCCACCTCAGCGCCGCCCTCACTAACAAGGCCACGTGTCTTGAAGGCCTCGCCGCTGCCTCAGGCCCCGCAAAGCCGACCCTCGTCGCCGCCCTCCATTCCACATACGCTCACGTAACCAACTCCCTCTCTCTTATCTCCGGCCAAGAACGCCTTCGACCAGGCCGGAGACTGTACACCCCAATGTGGGCCCGGAGGCTTCTGCAGAGCACTGATGACGGTGATTATGATTCGGGGACAGTGCTGACGGTAGCGGCAGACGGGAGCGGCAACTTCACGAAGGTGGGTGATGCTATAACATTCGCGCCTAACAACAGCGACGACAGGACGTTCATCGTGGTGAAGGCCGGGGTTTACGACGAGCACGTGGAAGTACCGAGCTATAAGACGAATATAATCTTGCTCGGAGAAGGCAGCGATGTCACCGTCATCACAGGTAACCGCAGCTCCGGCGATGGATGGACCACGTTCCGCTCTGCGACTGTCGGTGAGCCTACATGTCTAAATCTCAATACTACACAAAAAGAATATTCAACATCACCGTTGCCGTCGCTAAATATCCAAAGAATAAGGAGAAATGTTAAGAGTACTCCACGTTTCATTAGTTACACCCAATTTATTAAAATTAATTAATTACAAAATTATTTAGAAATAAAAATATATAGTTTTATAGTTTACAATATTTTTAAAAAGGGTTAACTAATGTACTTAATAAATAGATAAAAATATTGTGTATACATAATTAATATTTATACTAATATATTTGAGAATTATTTTGATATATCTTTTGGTAATTTGCCAAAATAATTTAATTTATAAAGTTACGTATTTTATTTTTCTGAATAATTTTACAATTATTTTTTTAAAAAAAATTTAAATATGAATTTTAGTGAGTTAGCTGTAAGTAAAGAAACTTATTTCCGAAGCATTGTAATTTTTCTAGAAATAAAGTCATTTTGCATGATACACCCATTTTTTTCAAAAAAGAGAAAAACAAGGGATTATTACATTTCATCCCTTCTAGGTTCAAACTCGTCAAAATCAACCCCTATTTTTGCTAACATCGAACGTGCGAAAAAATATGAGTTGATTTGGAACTTCTGTCGTAAGTGAGCTTATAAAGGGAGCTTAAGGGCATATTTAGTATGGGGTTAAATGAGTAGTAATCGTTACTCGAATAACGATTACCACACTTCTTCCTTTTTTTTGGTATGGATGTAATAGATGAGGGAGTAACGTTTTACCCCTAAAAAGGGGTAAATTACTACCCACTTCAATAGGTGGGTAGCAAGTTACCCATGTAACATCCCCCTCCCCCCTTCCTTTCTTGCCACAGCTTGCCCCGTCGGCACCACCGATCCCCCTGCTACACAACCGGCGACGCCCGCCCAGCCCCCCCCCCCCCCCCCCCCCCCCCCCCCCCCACACACACACACACACCCTGGCGCCATCCCCTACACCACCTCCGTCACTCTGTCGGCGCCGCCCCCCACCTCCATTGCCGCCGCCTACACCACCTTCCTCACTTCATAAGCGCCGCCCACACCACCCCTCCTCCCTTGCCGCCGCCTACACCACCTCCTTGACTCTGACGGCCTGCCTCCGCCTCCTCGAGCCCCTGCACCGCCTCGGACGTACCTTCTCATAGTCCAAACTCGCCGAGCCCTGCACCGCTTCGGTTCGCTCTATCATCTTTCTCGCGTTGTCCGCTCTTTCTCTCGCTGCTCGTGGAGTTGGAGTTAGAGTTGGAGGTTTCGAAGGCCGGCGGCTATGTTAGGGATGAAGTCGACGGCAAGGGTGGTGCTCGGCAGGAACTATATCGATGGCTGGGTTGTTGATCGGGGACGACATCGCTGGGGGGAGGGGCAAACCGGTGGTGGTGCTCGATTAGCAATGTTATGGGTTGGTTTGTTTACCCCAAACCAAACATAGGTATTATTTACTTAGGTATTGATTACCCTTACTATGGTGTGAATACTTATTTGGGTAAGTATTACTCTTATTCCCATTCCAAACGAGATCTAAAATGTAATTAACCTAAAAAACAATAGTAATCGCTAATGAGATCAGGTTCTTCAGGTCCAATATCATTTTAAGCAGATTGATTATATAAAATAATAAACAAATAGGAGACACAAGTTTTACGATATTCAATTGTCAATATAACATATGTCCACGTGAGTACATGAAGTAAGCTCTACTAATAATAGTTAAAGAAATTGGTGGGAGTAATAATGAAGAAAATAATAGAATTATTCGGACTAAGCCTAAACATATTATACAAGAATTGTTTTTCTCTTTCCTCACTTGAAATTCTCCCAAAGTGCCACTTACATATTGTTAGTTTTGGGATGTCTTTTTTTTTTAATTAATATAGTCTTCTCCTATCCTCTTCATTTTATTAATTATGCGCATTAATTTCAACGTAATAAGAGAAAACGTGTTGGGGGTTCGGCTTCGAAACGAGGAGCTCTATATTAGCTTTTTGTCCTGCATTCGAATTTGCTTAAGATTCTTCATCATCGCGTCATTTGCTAATTAGTCGGAGTGGGTTGTGAATTGATATTCTAGCAGCATCGTTTGTCCCCTGAACGAGGGTGGTCATGGGTCAGGTTAACTTACGTGACCTATCATTATTAACTAGGTTCTGCCGATCCGATCGATCGGAGCGGGTCGAGCTGAACGTCATCCGAGACGGCTCCCATCTTATATCAATTATTAATTTATTGGCATGTAAGTATTATTGGAACAATCACATTCCTAAATAATTGGATTGCCAATAGTGCCGTTCAAATCAAATTAACGTTAGATGTGTCCAGTGTTCCTTCTGTAGTCCGCCGACATATTTTTGAAGTATTAAGGAAATTTGTTAAGTATCTGAATACTTGAAACAGGCCTTGGCGTTTTTAAGGCATTCATAAAACTTGATTCCAAACTGCACATCGGACTAATGTCAATACCGTATTAAAAAATAAAAATAAAATAAAAATAAAAATAAAAACCTACTACTAAAAACAATTCCGAACATCACCAATGTGGATCACTAAAATCAAATTTGAAATTTTAATTTTATTTATAATGTTTAATGCAGGTGTATCAGGTGAAGGGTTTCTAGGCAGGGATATAGCGATTGTGAATACTGCCGGACCGGCAAAGGGCCAAGCCGTAGCCTTACGTGTCAACGCAGACTTGGCAGCTTTTTACAGGTGCACCTTCTCCGGCTACCAAGACACACTCTACGTCCACTCTTTCCGGCAGTTCTACCGGGAATGCGACATCTCCGGCACGGTCGACTTTGTGTTCGGAAACTCCGCTGTCATCCTCCAAGGATGCAACCTCATCGCCCGACTCCCACTCCATGGCCAATCCAATGCAGTCACGGCCCAAGGACGAGATGACCCTAACGAGGATACAGGAATAGTTATTCAGAACTGCTCGGTGGTCGCTTCCGACGATCTTGCCTCGTCGTCGGCGAATGTCAGGACTTACTTGGGTAGGCCATGGAAAAACTACTCTAGGACGGTCTACATGGAATCGTATTTAGACGATGTCGTTGACCCGGCCGGGTGGTCGGAGTGGATCGGATACGAGGGCTTCGACACACTTTACTACGGCGAATACGATAATAGTGGACCGGGGTCGAACACTGACGGGCGGGTGCAGTGGGCGGGGTTTCATGTCATGGATTACGACGATGCAACAAATTTCACGGTGTCTGAGTTCATCTATGCCGACCAGTGGTTGGACTCGACGTCCTTCCCTTATGACGATGGGATCTGATTAATTAGTCAATGTTGTTTTAATTTATATGCCACGAAAAATAATTAATATTTTGTTTGTTTTTTTTATTTTAATAGGAGGGACTTTTATCTGAAATTAAACTATTCAAAGTCAAATCTCAGTGGTGCAGATACCAATTCAAGCCAGCATCTATATAACACATTTTAATAGATGATCACTACCAAAAATTACCAAGAAAGAGACTCAGTCCCAAAAAATAAAAAAAGAAGAAGAAAAAAAAGATGGAGTAGAACTTGAAGTGCCGGTGGATCTTCTCCCTCTCCACTTAGGCCGTGTATGGATTCTTAATAAGAGTAACAGTTCTTCTAATAAACTTGTTAGCATGATAACATATTAATAATAACTATCCATGTTTAGATTATTGTTACTTGTTATATAAATAATGAATATTTCTGTTTGGATTAAAAGATCTGTGCAGAACGGAGCTGAGGATTAGACAGAGATTGTCAGATTTGTCGTTGACGGGGCTGAGAGGATCTGTCGAAGAAGATCAGCCAACGGTCAAGATCTAGCCGACGAAGATTTGTCGAAGAAAAATGGAGGGAGAATATGGGCCGGTGGTCGAGATCTGACCCACAGTGGAGGCAAGTGAACAATGGCCACCGAGGAAGATTTATATCCACCTTTTTAGGTGGATATGAATTTATCCATATTTGGAGGTATAATATTATCATCATGTAAGTATTATCTTAATACGACCGAAGAGAATATTCTGTTTTTCAATTGATTATCTTCAAATAATGTTTTGAGAAAATAAATAATAACTGTTCTGAGCCTTATATTGTATAATCAATGCCGCCTAAGCAATAGGCACCAACCTGGTCCCGTGACTCGGGTCGTTTTCCTTTTATGAGCCCAACCTAATATTTATTTTCTGTATCAATTTTATGTCTTCCGTTCCCAATATAACATTAACATTACTATGTAGCTTCCTCAATCCCAAATATCTACTTACATGACAATTGTTCAGCAGATTAGTCTAAAAGAGCTGCGTCAAGTCTATTTATATGACTTTAGAGTTGTTATGATATTTTGAATTTAAGAAGACTTTCATATCAGCCATTTTTTCAAATTTTGCTTAAAAATAAACCTCATTTACAATTTATTATTTTCGATACTCCAAAATATCTATTTATTAGAATTTTTTTGGAAAAATTTTAATATAAAAATTATAGATTAAATACAAATATATTTTTTATGTATTTAAAGTTTTTATAAAATATAATTCTAAATATGTGTTTGATATTTTAAAATCTTAGCGAGTTATCAGATTAATTTTAAATCTGATAAAATTTTGAAACCTCAAAATATCTAGTTAGTAATATCTTTTAAAAATATTTTGAATACAAAAATTCTAGATCACATCGAACTTTTTTTTTAATACTCAAAGCTTCTCTAAAAATACTCATATAGTAATTAAAAGCTTTTTACTATGAATTACAAGATGTAGATTAATTTGTAAGAAATACAAAATCAATAGCTGACTTGTAAAAACTTTCAAAATGGACCACTAATATGTCATTGTCCTTAGAATTTATGCAACGATCTTGAGGTACAGATCACATGAGTTAGAAGCATAAAAGGTAAATAGGGAGATTGCACAGATCAGGGGTTAGCTACAGTACTAAACGAAAGTAATGCATTACTTTAATACACTAGTTTTGCATACGTGCGATGCATGATCGTAAGTCATATAAATCATATATAAAATAATAATATTAGAAAAGTTTAATTCTCTATTTTTTAAAAAAATTAATTTCATACAAATTTTATTTTTATTAAAATATTATATTTTTATTAAAATATTAAATTTTACTCGCAAGATATTATTAGAGTAAGAAA
Source organism: Xerophyta viscosa (assembly GCA_002076135.1). Taxonomy (NCBI): domain Eukaryota; kingdom Viridiplantae; phylum Streptophyta; class Magnoliopsida; order Pandanales; family Velloziaceae; genus Xerophyta; species Xerophyta viscosa. Next base: position 221,928 of record MJHO01000061.1, on the reverse strand, counting down.
ATTCTTCAATGCCATACATAAAATTATTTGATGATTGATATTAAATGGTGTATGCATATGATTAAAAGATATAAATGGTAAAGTTTATTTTAAAAAATTAATATATAATATATAATATAATTATTTTTATACTAATTTTTATGTCTGTATTTAGATTATTTTTATTTTAATTAAATATTTATATATAATATTAGACCTTTCATATTCTTTAAATATGTTACATAATTTTATAAAATCTTTTCAATTAATACAAACACCACATGATTTTTTTTAGAATAAAAATAAATACCACATAGTACACCAAAAATTATTTAAAATGCCATATGACATGACGGCTTTCATCACCAAAATATATATATATATATATATATTATATATATATATATATATATATAAATATATGTATATAGATTTGTTAAACAATTAGAAATATAGGCAACATAAATTTTCATAAATGAATACAAATACACATCTCATAAATATTATAATGTCAAATTAGCACCTTCTTTACCGTACTTGCAAATAAACACATTTTTTTCCTAATAACTACGCAATCAAGCCAAATTATACATATATAAGTATTTTATAAAAATTTTAAAATAGAAAAGTAATAAATTTTAATATACTCGATAAATATTTATTTTTTAAAAAAAAATATATTTAAGTAGATATTATATAATGTCAAAATTTTACTGGCTACGATGGAGCCTCAAACTATTTACAAATAAATTTTAAGAATTTAAAATATAGCAAACTAAATTCTATTGTTTATTTTTTTTTAAATTTTTATTAAAAGCACATACACACACAATTATAAATTTTTATATATTGAAATAATTTTATAAATTATTACAAAACCCCTATACTGGCTCAACCATAACAGTCAAAATGGTCAATCTGGTGGTTGGAATATCCACCTCAAATTGTTATTTTGTTCTGAGAATGTCCACACCTTGTCTTCTATAAATACCCATCTTCTTCACTTCTGGCTCGCATACTCGATCATTCCACTTCAGAAGTTAAGAATCATGTCGGCAACAGCATTGCTGCTATTCCTATTATTTATCTCCCGCCACCATCTCACGGCCGCAGCCTCCCCGGCTGCAGCGTGCAGGAACTCCGTCCATCCAAAGCTCTGCCGTTCGCTGCTGGCGCCGCTGCCGTTACCGAAGAGTAGCTACGACTATGGCCGATTCTCAGTTAAAAGGGCCCTCAAACAAGCCAGGCGAACTTCGACAATGCTCGATGATTACCTCCGAAATGACGCCGAAGGAAGCTGGCGGCAGGCTCTGGAAGACTGCAGGGAGCTAATGCACCTGAGCGTGGACTATTTGGAGGCAGTGCAGGCGGAGCTCGGCAGCTGGCAGCGGAAGAATGCGAGGGCGGCGCTGGGAAGCGTGGCGGCGGAGAGAGTGAAGACGCTGATGAGCTCACTAGTTACAAACCAAATGACGTGCCTAGATGGATTGCAAGAATCTAAAAGCTTCGATAGTCAGCTGTACAGCACATTCGCAGAGGAGTCGGAGTTGTATCATGTATCCCTGGAGCTCGTCACCAACGCCCTCGACCGCCGGCGATCCGACGGCGCCGCTGGAGAGTCTGGTCAGCACGTCATATTCATATAAATTAAACATTTATATATGCTTTCGATTTAAAATGACATGTTTTTACTTTCTCGAGACGAACATGGAATGTCAGCTTTGCTGGTAGCTCGTCAGCCACATTTAAAATGGTTAGGTTAGATTTGTTTTTGTTTTTGTTTTTTTTTTTTTACCTTGCATTAGAACCATCAAAAGGTTTTCTTTTTATTTATCCAAATTTTCTCCCTAATAAATCGAGTACGTTACTTTTCAATATCAAATTCATATTCGAATTAAGTGTATTTGAAGATACAGTCTGTTTCCTAAGAAAATAATTGAGCAGCACAAGATCCATCAAAGAATGCATTCTAAAATAGAATTAGTTAGAGAGTGCTTTATAATCAGTTTTGGTATTTTAGTATCTTTTAAACATTTTTGTTTTTTATTTTGACCGCTGAGTTGAGTTCGGTTTCTATTCTACATCTTAATCGGATACTAAATAGTAAACGGTAGATCCTTTCAACTAGATGTTGCTGGAATTCGAATTTCCTATCATTTAAATATTTAAAATGATAAAAATACCGTATGTACAACTGATAAATCACTCCAAAACACCTATATATAATTTTTTTTAAAAATTAAATATAAAATAAATTTTTTGTGTGCTCTATAATTTTTATATTTAAATTTTGTAAAAAATATTTCTAAATATATATTTCGATCCTCCTTGTACGTATTAAAACTTTGGAGCCTTAAAATATATATTCAAATATAATTTTTTGAAAAAAGAAAATTCAATAAAAAAGTTGAACATATCAAAATTTTTTTTTTTTTATATTTATTTTTTTAAAAAACTACATATATATATATATATATATGTATATTGGCTTAATTTAGTAATTATCAGAAAAAAAAAGTCGTCGTTAACAAGTTTAGAAAAGTTGCACTTGAAAAAAATAAAGATAATGATATTTTCATAATTTCATGTCGCAAAGTGCACTAAAAAATCAAAAAGTTTAGGAGCATTTTTTCGCTGAAAGCGATTTTAGAAGGTAGTTTTTAGCAAATTACCCTTCATCCAATCAATAATTTGGGGTATTGGACCACTTTTTTGGAAGACTAATAATCAAGGCTAATCTAACAGTATTGACATCCATTTATTAAGTGAGCTTCTAACTTATTTGAATTTTGGTTAATAGAGAGCATCGCATTCATCGCATTGAGAGACAACTAATGGGCGGAGGAGCCGGCAGACTACCAAGCAAGCACAAAGTCACCGTAGCGAAAGACGGTAGCGGTAACTTCTCGACGATAAGCAATGCAATCGCATTCGCTCCCAATAATGCCACCGTAGAAGACGGATATTTCACCATAGTTGTCAAAGAAGGAGTGTACCGTGAAAACATTATAGTGCACAAGAACAAAAAGAATTTAATCATCATCGGCGCCGGAATAAATAAGACCGTCATCACTAGCAACCGTAGCGTCACCGATCCGTGTACGTCTACGTACAATTCTTCAACATTTGGTGAGTCCTTTTGGTCCAAAATTTTTTCTAAAATTTCTACCAAATTCTAGTAGAAATCAGACCATTTGCTGTGAACTTGTTGACTTTTGGGGGAATGTTTGGGAGACCTACGTTTCCTTGACTTGAACTGAAACTGCTAAATCTCCTTTTTTTTAATTATTTTTTTTTTTTTTTAATTTTTTTTTGAAAAAACCGCATTTTAATATGAAACTTACATGACCTGCAAAAGCTGATAAAGTAGTCGTTGTCTATTGGAATGTTAGTTGAGAGGGAATATTCACAGAAGAAAATATAATATAATATAAAATTGTAACAAGTACAAAAATGCTGGGTCTAAATTTCTATTTAATTTATAGTTTCCCCAAAATCTAGTATAATTTTTAATATCTATGTAAAATTTGCAGCTGTAAATGCAGAGAGATTCATAGCGATAAACATAACGTTCGAGAACAGTGCCGGGCGAGAGAGGTTCCAGGCAGTCGCGGTCCGAAACAATGCCGACCTCTCCGTCTTCTACCGCTGTAGCTTCCTCGGGTACCAGGACACACTATACGTGCACTCTAACCGCCAGTTCTACCGCGACTGTGAAATCTACGGCACCGTCGACTTCATCTTCGGGAATGCAGCCTCGGTTTTCCAGAATTGTCACATATATGCAAGAAAACCTTTATCTTACCAATTCAACGTGATCACGGCACAGGGGCGGACTCACCTCAACCAGACAACCGGCATATCGATTCACAACTGTACGATCCAGGCTGCACCTGACCTCGCAGGTGATCCAAATTCGACTCAATCTTACCTCGGCCGGCCGTGGAAGGAGTTCTCGAGGACGGTGTATATGCAATCGTACATTGGTAGTCTGATTGAGCCAGAAGGGTGGAAGGATTGGAACGGGACTAGTAGTGTGCTGAGCACTCTGTTTTACGGCGAGTATAAGAACTATGGACCCGGATCAAACACAAGCCGGAGGGTGAAGTGGCCCGGTTACACCATCATGAATGCAACTCAGGCTCTCAACTTTACTGTGTCTAAATTCACCACTGGGGATTATTGGTTGCCTTCCACTTCTATTCCCTTTCATAGTGGGCTTCAGTAATTTCTTTATGTTAGTTTCATTAAAACTAATAATCAACAATTCTATACGGTGTATTGGTTCCGATAATTTTACAAATTTTATAATACAATAAATTTATAAATTTTCTAAATATGAGTTTAATAAGGTCAGGCATAAGTAATTAAATTTATATCTGAAATATTATAATGAAATTTTTGATAACCCGATAAGATATGAGTGCTCTCCATTGTGCGACTGTTTCTTTTTTTTTTTTTTTTTTTGGTAAAAGCTTCGAGCTAACTTAAGATCAAGCTATACAAAATGTAAAACATAGCAAGAGATTGGGCGGGTCTTAATCTGGTGGAGAAGAGAAAAAAAAGGCCTGGCCTATTCTTATTTGGGTCATAGATGACCCAAATACAGGCCCAATTCCAAAACCCTATATCATTACCAGCCATCTTCTTCCTCCTCCGTCGGCTCCCGGACATGATGTTACTCCGTCTCCTCCGTCGGAAGTCCCGCTTCCAGCTTCCTCTTCCCGGAAAGCCACTTCCTAATTTGAATCCCGCTTTCCAGAAGTTCTTATTTTCAACTTCATCCTCCAAATTCCCGGAATACGAGCTCCCGACTGTGACCTGGGGCGTCATCCAAGGCCGGAAGGAGCGTCTTGTATCTCGTGTGATCATCTCCGACTTCCTCAAATCTCAGGGGATCTCACTTCCCCCGGAGCTCGAGGAAGTGGAGCTCCCCTCCTCCGTCGAGATCATGCAAGAGCGTCTCGACTTCCTCGTCCACCGCCTAAACCTTTCCCTCGAAGACATCAACAGTTACCCTCTCCTCCTCGCCTGCTCTCTCCGCAAGAACATTCTTCCGGTTCTCTCTTACCTCGAGAAACTAGGGTTCCACAAGTCGAAACTGGGTGAATTCATCAGATGTTACCCGCAATGTGTACACGCCTCCGTCGTCGCCGATCTTGTTCCCGTCGTCAAATTCCTCCGCGGCCTCGATGTCGAGAAGCCCGATATTCCCTTTGTTCTACAGAAGTACCCTGAATTGTTTGGGTTCAAATTGGAAGGTACAATGAGCACCTCTGTAGCTTATTTAATCTCAATTGGTGTTTCGCCGAGGGATATTGGCCCCATGGTTACGCAATTTCCATTCTTTCTCGGCATGCGCGTCGGTACAACGATTAAGCCTTTCGTCGAACACCTGGTCAGCATTGGATTGCCTAAAAGAATACTGGCCAGAATTTTAGAGAAGAGGCCGTACATTCTTGGTTACGACTTGGAAGAGACTGTGAAGCCGAATTTGGAAGCTTTGATTAGCTTTGGAGTGAGAAAAGAGTTGTTACCGTCAGTGATCGCACAGTATCCGCAGATATTAGGGCTGCCTCTGAAGGCGAAGCTGTCTACGCAGCAGTACTTCTTCAACTTGAAGCTCAAGATTGACCCGGATGGGTTTGCCAGGGCGGTCGAGAAGATGCCGCAGATTGTTAGTTTGAATCAATCCGTGATGTTGAAGCCCGTGGAGTTTTTACGTGGAAGAACGTTACCAGATAACGACGTTGCTAGAATGATCGTGCAGTGTCCTCAGCTTCTAGCTTGCAGGGTAGAGCTCATGAAGAATAGTTATTACTTCTTCAAGAGCGAGATGAAGCTTGAATTAAAGGAGATTTTGGAGTTCCCGGAGTATTTTACTTATAGTTTGGAGTCTCGGATTAAGCCTAGGTATCAACTGGTGGCAGCCAAGGGAATCAGGTGTAGTCTTGGTTGGATGCTGAATTGCAGTGATCAGAGATTTGATGAGAGGTTAAAGGGGGATTATATTGAGGCAGACACGCCAGGGCCTTCTTTTCTTATGGGTGGGAAGTTGGAGATGCCCGGGACGCAGCTAGTGTCTGATGGTGAGGAAGATGATAGTGATGATGAAGTGCTTTATAGAAGGACAGTTTCACTTTAGGGTTGAATTGATGAGAGTGGTGAAGAAGTCGATGGGCTGCCCTAGCTTTTCTGATGAGAGTGATGATGAAGCTTTATAGAGGAGAGTCTCACTTTAGGGTCGAACTTGATGAGTGAGGAAGGCGTGGATGGGCTAACGAAACATTATCCGTGATTTCTAGGATTGATGCATGTCATATTGCGTAGTTCATGAATGGTACATGTAACTGGATGTTGTGTGTAAAATCACTTGTGCAAACATGGGAGTAGCACCAACTCTACTAGTAAGTTGTATATGTTTACAAGTTTAGCTTTTCTGACATCCTGATTAATATCACTCGTTTTTCATTGTTAGATCTGTTGGGAGGTAAGCCGTGTTCTGTATGTAGATGTTACCAATTTTTTCTTATAAAATTCATCTTGGCTGGAAAAAGCCCGTGGTGCAAGTGGAAAAAGGACTTAGTGCAAAGGGGGCCAGATTTGAACCCAACACCATCAGTCAATTTCTTAAAAAGTGAAAACTAAGAAAATAATAAATCTTTGTACTGACTTAACTTCAAACCTTTTTCTTTTATAACTTCTAACATGCTTTGACATGAAATGGGGACCCGTGGAGTATTTAGACGAGATCTTAGCTTGGTGGATGCCTCAACTATGGGAGGCATCACAGTAGGAGCTTGGTTATTTTATTTTCCTCTTTTGGATTGGTGCAATTACATGTTTAATTTTTTTTTTTCTCGCTTGGCTTAGCATGATATACCAGGAAACTAATTTGCTCCAAACAAAAAGATATGCCTATCCATGAAGGACTAATTTTTTAGCAATAGTTATCTCTTGGACCTTTGATTCCGATTTTTTTTTTTTTTTTTTTAATTTTTTTTAATTTTTTTTAAACTTTGGCTATATAATCTTTAGTTCATCATGTGATTTGGAAATTGGAATCCTATCTTGTCACCTTCAAGGTTAGATCGAGTAGTTCAAAATTGCTAGGAACTTATATATATATATATATATGTGTGTGTGTGTGTGTGTGTGTGTGTGTGTGTGTGTGTGTGTTTTCCCTTACTGGCACTATAAAGGCAATCTGCTAGTTTCTGCAGATTTTGCTATGCAGTTCAATGCCCAATATACATGAGTATCAGCTTAACGTACTCTTAAACTTACTGCTTTAAAATTTTTATTCTCTTCTGGCATTGTAAAGTCAACCTGCTCATCTCTGCAGACTATGGTATGCAGTTCAATGCGCAATATGCATGGGTATAAGCTTAAACTACTATAAATTGCCTAAGTATAATTCAGACATGGACTTTTGGCCTTTCAGTCATTGAGTAATTTGAAGCTGGTGAAAATCGATCTTGTTTAATGCTGCTCTAAGTTTTGTAAGAATACCCTTTTTGTCTTTTTGTAATTATGGTTTACAGTAATTCGTTTTTTTTTGTTGCTTGCCATATACACTAACTGCATGCATTGGTGCTGATTTAGAATTTAACTTGTATGTAAATAAAATGAAAATACTGAGTCTTATCTTTCTGCCTGACCATTTATGAATATGATGATTTGGATTGTTAATGCGCATATTAGTGCAAATATGGGATTATGCTTGGTCCTTGAAGCTGAGCTATGGGGATGTCTGCATTCTCTAGAGCTGGCCTGGAGCAGGGGCTACCGGAGGATACAATACAAAGCGGATTTCCCTTATGACAATTCAACATCTTCACTCTGACATCCTGCCGGAGAGTCTACATCATAATCTAATTGTGGCGTGCAAGGAGATAATCAATCGTGATTGGAAGGTCCCTCTAACACATTGTATTCTTCTCCTAAAAAAATGTACCACATTGTAACCCATACAATGGTACGTTCGTTGGATATAATAATATATATATATATATATATATATATATATATATGGATTCTGCCTATGCACAAATATATATATATATATATATATATGGATTCTGCCTATGAAATCGTGCATTTTGATCTAGTACCTCCATAAATCATACAACCTGTAAGGCTTCCTTTTCTCCTTTAAACTTCAATTGTAATTGATGACTGCTGCCTTGATCTCTAGTTCCTCAAGGCGCACAAGAGATATTAAGCTCCTGCCTCATACCTTCTGCCGATTCAAGCAAACTAAGGTACTTGTTCAAAAGGTATACACAATACTCTTGCATCTTCATTCCTTGATTTCCTTTTCTTTAAAAGCACGATGCATCAAGAATGCATAAAAGTGAATAGTCGGCATCTTCGTCCTAGGGCTACCATTTTTCCAGATTTCTTCCCTTTCCATCATATTATATTATATATGAAAGTTAAAAAGTGTATTGCTAGATTTAGACCGAAGGATTGAAGTTATAACGACTTTACATGTTGGTGTCTATGATTCACCCATCCCTAAGTCCTTTTGCATGAAGCAATGGGAATGAATCAGTGATCGTCGAGGGCATAGAGTGACAACATGCTTCATTAGTAATTTACGATTAATTTATTGAAACCTTCACACTCATTCTTCAAATAGCTACTACTTGGTTGATATGTTTGCTCGAAGTCACAAGGTGCTGGTCTGCGTCTTGATCCATGACCTGAGGAACTCAGATCGATCATGTAGTCATTGGATACTATGTTATTATTAGCTGCTAAGTTAGCTTCTCTGAGATCACTATCTTCTTCTTTCTATCCTGTATTCTAGCTAGTATCTAGATTTCTATCTCATAGCAGATGGTTTTTCTTAGCGGTTTGGTTTCATCTACATTCATTTCTAGCATGTTTCTTCTGCTTCAAATACCTCAATTACTTGAGCCAATTTGCTTGATGTCATAATGTTAAACATTTTTGTCTTAACGCAATTGTTTTTGATCGGCCGCCGTTGGGAGGAGGTTCATGGCGAGGGATCGACGATTCAGGAACATGGTGGGGCCATAGAAATACCTGGCTGTGAAGAAATTTTACATTATCCAAGAGATGAGTTTTGTTGTATATATTTTACTTATCAAATTTTATTTTAAAATATTATGTAGGATGATTGCGTATAAGCCCTTAGTTTTGAAACCTCTTTGCAAATCAGCCTCTCGTCTTGAACTTTTTGTATATTAGCCCATATTTTGGAATTGTATGAGTGATACTTTGACTATTATCTAAGTATTTTTTTGAAGAAATTTTGAATATGAAAAAAATAGATTTTAATATAATCTATAACTTTTATGTTTACAGTTTTTTTAAAAAATATTTCTAAATATATGTTTTGAAACTTCGAAGACTTAGTGGGTTAAAATTATAATATGCTAAACCACTAAGACTTTGGAGCATCAAAATAACTATTTAGATTTTTTTTGAAAAAAATTTTGAATACAATTTTTTTTTTTTTTTTTTTTTTGATATAATTTACAATTTGTATATTCAAACAATATTTTTTTAAATATGTGTTTGGGTGCTTCAGAAATAATGATCGAGTGGTTTATTTGTAAACAAAGTTTCAAAAAAAGGACTAATATACAAGTCTTCCTATTATAAACTACAAAGCTATTAAGAAAATAAAAATATATTTTCAGTTCAAAATGTTTTAAAAGTGAAAAAAAAAATATATCGCAATAGATAATCAAAAGTTGTGCTGACTTATTTATAAAGTATATTTGGCTATTATTTGACATATTTCTTTTTTTTTTTTTAATTTGGAAGTAAACTTGTGTTTCTTATCTTGCTGGCTATCTTACATGGGCTGGATACAAGTCCATGTTCAGTGATTATGAGGCCCAAACTTTCACAAGTAGGCTCGTTTTTTGAAAGGTGAAGAGTGAATTCAACTGGTAGAAGTAACTTTTGTTTCCACCATATAATTTTCTTTTCTACAATGTTTTCCCCCTTTCCCTCAACATATTTTTGTAACTATCTTTTTTTCTTTTTTCTTTGTAATGGTTTTTCTCTTTTTGTTTTAGATAGCGTGTCTCGCAATATTTTATTATTGTAAAAATAAAGTCATGCTATGTTTCTTATATATAAACTTCTTCATCAAGTATGGTGAGTTGAACTCACGTCCTATAGACCGGTTGGCCGGTCCCAAGATTTTTTTTCCTCCATGGCCTTTTGTTTGGTGTACGCCGTTTCGGTACTCGTAAGACCAGTCTTACTCATTTTGATTGTGCCAAATCGCATTTTGGAGAAGCCATGTATAAACTAGGTATCCGGACGATTATACATTCTTAGAAAAAGATCCGGTGAGCTCAAAAGTACACTGTAATTTTCTTTTTTTTTTTTTTTATGATTATTTTAAGATCTTAGCAGTTGAGCTCACTTTTTAACTTTTGATAACATAATAAAACTACAGTGACATTTTTTCTCTACACAAATCTAGTTCTTGATCAGCCATATTGTCGTGTCGTAAAACATTCTAAAGACCTAGTGGCATTACAAATTTCATATGTATTTTTGTGACCTCGTTGATGATACCATTAACTCCTTTTTGGATTTTTTTTTTCTTTTTTTTTTTTTTTGGTGAAACAATAAGAAATTAGAAGTTATACATTTGACTTTGTTCTACAATTTTTAGTTAGATTTTTTTAAAAATATTTAAAAGTATATCTATAGATGCCTTAAAGTGGTAGAAACAAAAATAAGTTTTGAACTCTTGGAGGTACGTTAGACATATTTTTAGTTCTTTCCAGAATTTTTAATTCTAAAATAATAGAAGTACTGGACGCTGGAGCTTTGTAATTTCTCAATAAAAAAATTGACCAACAGTTAATAGCTCCGTCTAAGGTCTTTGAAAATTCATAATTTTCTTTTTATTTATTTTTTGAGTTGTACTTATCGTATACATATAATAATAACCATGTCTATTCACGTGACATTTGCTTTAAAAAAAAAAGAAGCAAAGCTTATCCATTCACGAAAATACAACAAATTCATTCAAATATATATAAAAATACATATAACCAAATACAGCCATAAGAAGTTGAACAATGATCAGCTGGAGGGAAGCTAATCTGCAAAACTTAACAACGGGCTACTCAATAATTTTTCATAATTCTCTGCTGATGGTGGCTGAATAGTTGGATCATGTATATGAGAATGAGGTCCATGTTCAAACCCAAGCCCACTATATTGAGAAACTATAAACAGAGTAAAATTATATTACACTAAACCCATATTCAAAGTGACGTAACATTTGATCAAATGCAGTGGAGAAGAAAAAAAAAAGTATTAAAATTAGTATGTGAGAATTTGTAAAGTCAGATACTGGAAATAGAAAAAAAGAGGGCATCAAGCCTGCCATTATAAAGGGATATTTTTCTTCTGTTCTTAGCATGTACATATGGAATCTGATGTTCTTTCTTTCATGTTCTATTCTTGATGTATGGCATATTTGATGATATATGTTTGATTTTGACATTAAATTCGAGAAGCATATATGTTGGCACAGTTTTGATTCTTAATGATTCTCCTAATTTTGTCATAATCATGGTATTCATTGTCATCCATTACTATATTTTTACTATGCTACTTTAGATTCATTATTTCACTTTTCTTTTAATTTATGCCTGCTATTACTTTTTTTATATCACGCTGTGTGTATATATATGTATATGTATTTGTTTATTATTGATAAGGTAAGAAAAAGAAATTTCTAATAATGCTGTAGTTAACAATGAATTTCTAATTATCAAAATAAAGTCTCAAAAACATTATTTATCAAAATTTTACGAAAACAAACACACTACTCAGTAATGTTTCTAATTCTCCGCTAATGGTGGCTAGATAGTTGGATCACAAATATGAGAATGAGGTCCATGCTTGAACAAGCGGTCCACGTATAACACGTAGCTGGATTAGACAAACGAAAATGATCGTATATTTCAGATTTAGTAGGTTGGCAGATCTATAAGTGCACTGACTGTCAAAATTTTCTGTCATCCCAAAAAAAAAAAGGATAATTTCAGGAATAATTTGGAAGTTATATCTACCACTAGATAGTTTGGGTGATGGATTCCACTATGTCCTACAGTCTTGCAAAATATGGTTAAGGGGTGTATTTAGAGATCCCTAGAATTGTCCTGTTAGAGATGTGGTTGGTGATGCTTCCCAAGATCTTGTTTGTCTCTGCATCCATCAGGATAAGAAATTTGATTGATTTCTTGAACTCCAAATGCATATTGGAAGTTTGATAAGAAGGCATTTATGGACTGTTTTTTGCAAGTTTGTGGAGTCACTGTAGATGATTCCAACAGTTTGTCATCCATGCATGAGTCAATGTATAGGTGGCAAATAATAGTCTTTTGGGGGTGGCAGGTTGCCACTCTAAGGACTTTAGGAAGCTTTTATATTTCGGATTCGGCTCCAACTTCCGTCAGTATAATAAAATTTTGCTGACGGATATATGTACATGCAACCTCCTACAAGTGACGGGTGGCGGATAGCTAGCTTTGTCTGAGGATCGGTCATAAATAGTATCCTCCCAGGACAGGCCGAAATCGGTTATGAGGATAACTCCGATACTAGCTTAAAAAGCGGCAAATAATCCACATATATTTCCAGTATAATCTAGATAACGTTTTATTATTTTCCATAAAAGGATAATATGATGAATCTACTGACCAACACTTCTCAAACTCTTTATTGTTTTACATGCATCAAAAAAAAAACACTGCCCTAAACTGCTCCCAAAATTTACGCCCTTAATTCTTTTTTGACACTATTCTCCCCTTTTATGCATACAAGAGAGTACTTTACTTTGATATCTAGTGTTCTATGGATTATCTTTGCTATTAAGCAGATATAATGTGATATATACTTTGCTGATAAAAGATAATAATTTAATTAGTTTCAAACACATAAATAGTTATTAAACACTTAGTTTAACATAAATGCTATTGGGCCAATAAAACAGCTCGAAAATTGTCCAAATGGTGTTTTCGTACATCTGAATCGATAAATCGCAAATTTATCGGTCCCGATGAGCAGAAAATACAAATCAGACTATTTTTGGGTTAAATGTTCGGGCCTAGTATTGCTCTTAATTTAACATGTATACACTCATATAGTAGACTAGTTTGTTTTAACTTGTAAAATGCCGGAATTGCGCTATGCAACATACCCACCCAAGAAGGAAGACAACAAAAACACTACTAACAACAACCTCAATCCGGTAAAAAGTTCCACCCGATCGAGTAATGTCTGGGGAGGGTAGGATGTGAGCAGTTATAATTCGAAGCATACAACTTTTTTGAACATATTTTTGGAAGTTAGACAGTAAGTTGTGTCGTAAGTTATGACTATAGTCTAATTTTATTGATAAATAGTAGTAGAACTGTTGAGAAAAGAGTTCATATATAGGATGAGTATTAACTCAAATCAAACGAAAAATTCAACGTGCATATCATCTTAAGATGATAAGGGATATCCTTCTCATCCCTAGCATACTATTTAGCATTTATTGTCTTCTAACAATATATTTTGTAGGAAATGGATTTCTCCAACCTTTTAAAATATAAATATATTAACTTTTTAACAAATAAATATATGTGTACAATTTTATCTAATTAATTTGAATTTTTTTTTATAAAATTAGTGGATCATTAATGAGATGTGGATGTGGTTGGCTATATGTCATGTTAGCTACAAAGACCAATTCAATGGTCTTCAAGCTTCTATTCATGGACATTATTGGCTTGCCTTCCTTCAAACTCACCATGAAAGCTTGAAGGGGATATATTTGTAGGTTGGTGTTGTATGTCGTGTTCCCTTTACTTGGACAATATTCAAGTTCCTCAAATAAAAGGGTTTTGGTGAGCAGGACTTCTGCGGCTGATGTTAATTGGGGATAGTTACATATCAAACCCTACATCGATTTACGAGTTACAAATAAATTCGTTTACGGCCTGTTATTTTTCACACTCTAAGATATCAATTTTGAAATAAATTTTTTTAAGAAAAAATTGAATACAAAAATTTTAGATCATAACTAAATTTATTTTAATTGTATTCAAAATTTTCTAAAATATAAATAGGTATCTTAAGGCTCAAAAGTCCTAGAAAATTAGTTGATTAATTTGTAAACCCATTAATATTTTGAATCCTCAGAAAATCTATTGTTGACGTATTGTTTGCAACAACGTTGAAAACAAAAATTGTAGAGCATATCGAAATCTTTTTTTTTTATATTCAAAATTTCTTAAAATTTATTTATTTAACTGTCACAAATTCAAGATAGGAGCTTATTGTTAAAAAAAATATATAAATAAAATATAGATTGATTTGTAAAATATTTAAAAATCAAGGCCTGATTTTCAATTTCCTCATGTTAATGAGCAAACCATTCTCGTATAATCCTCATGAGCAATTATATCATCTACCAAGTTCATGGACCAACTTTCAGGGCTTCCCATGGAATACCATAGTCCATGGACTTAATGCATGGTAATAATTAGGCGTAGGGTATTCGTATTCCTCCCATTTATGTCCTAATATTTGTTGCATCCTTCTCACTATACTATGTTGAAATTTTATAAGTTCCAATGTCTTTGTTGAAGAGAGACAAAACTTTTAAACCGCAATGGAAGCGTTGTGACATATTGCATGAGAGGACATTGAGAGGATATAAAACCATCAGTTTTATCGATCAGCGTTGATCCAATTAGTTAGCATTACTGGATGCTGGAGACCAGTTAGTCACGTTGGTGTTCGAATTCGATCAAATTTGAGTTGGGAGGACTACCGTATCGTTCTATTTCTAATCGAATATAGGATAATCATAAAAACGAACTCGGCAATCCTTAGCCCAAAAAAAAGAAAGAAGAAGAGACAGGGAAAACCACCATTTTTACGGTTTAAAGTGCAAATGCCATCTTTTTCAATCATGATTCATGAACATAGGTGGTAGGAGGTAATAGTTTTCTCCTTTTTTTTAAAAAAAAAGGAAAAAGGATATGTCTTCTTTATTTCGCACCTTTTCTCGCATAATTGCATCGTAGTTGGATAAGTTCTTGGCTCTCATTGAAACAAAGATAAATACGTCTACATATTTCATAGTTGTTTAAACATCAACATCAAGCATACTCTAGATTTTGAGATTAGGCGAAGTATACTTAATTAATTTGCTAAATACCAATGAGTTTCAAAATCACTATATTATTCTAATTAACAAATTATAGTATAAATAAAAATAATGTTTCGTTCCTATTAACAAGAAGCTAAGTTTTTCGTCTTTTTTTTTTTTTTTTTTTTTTTTTTAAATGTAGAACTAGCAAAATTACACAAGAAATGAAATTTGATTCCTTCATCAAAATAGAGCTTTCATCTCTTCGCTTCTCGGGTGATATAGCGCATTCCGAAACTTCAATACGATACATAGGAATAAGCCATTTTATAAGCGTTTTGTACTCAACTTTTTCAAAAAGATCAAATGCATCGGCACCAATTCTCATAAACAAAATAAGTTAGTATTTTTTAATAATCATTTATGGTGTAATTTTTTAAAAGATCAAGTACAAATGGATGATGGGCTCCGCTCAAATTATTTCATTATCCTAAAAAGCTTTAAGTAATAACAATTATTTATTTGTATCATTATATATATATATATATATATATATATATATATATATATATATATATATATATATATATATATATATATATATTAGTACAAAATGAATACTTTATATAAATGCTACCATATTTACTGTGGTAAATTAATTATGCATTTGTATTTCTTAGCTTTTAACCTCTTTCAAGAATGCAATAAATATGCATGCAATGGATCTTTGAAAGGACTTCAAATATAAGTTAGGATCTAAAATGTATATATGTCAACATAGAGAGTGCTAGAAGAGAAAATTATGTATGTCAATATATATAAATAAATTACTTTATTTATTATAATAAATAGTACAAGAAGTTGAGCAAGAAATCCAACTTAAAAAGACAATTTTGCTTCTAATAACATTATTTTATAAAAGGAAAGCAGAATTTATTTTAAAAAATAAAGGATTTGAAGATGAGGTTGTCTGAATGGAGAGCAGATTGGCCATGCATGATAGCTCGACGTCTCACCTAACTGATGCCTTGCTATCAAGCCTTACAAAGAAGATTCTAAGTTACTGTGACTGAAAGGCTAGTATATGGTTGATAATAAGATAAGCTTGATGTTATCACATCTCATTACTCATCAATGGCATTAATCCTATTGTAGAAGACCTTTTCTAATACCGCTTAATACATGATTTAGGAGCATCGAGGTGTTGTGGTGATAGATTGGACCTTAAGGAGCATTCTTATTCCATATTCAACTCCCACGAAACTAGAAATTTTGCCGACGGGAATGCATGCGCGACGTGATGCTTTGGCTATGTATCCGTCCTAGAATATAGGGGTGAGAACAAACCGAGTTCGAGCTGAACATTACTAAGTTCAAACTCAACTCGGTTGGTTTAGCTCGAGCTTGATAGGTTTAAGAGACTGAGCTCTAATTCTACTCGATTCAAAAAATCTCGAGCTCAAACCCGACTCTACCTGTAGGCTCAACTCGAGCTCGAACTCATTTAAGTAATTTATTGTAAAAGATATTTGAGTAAAATATAAAAGCTCATTTAGGCTCGCGAGCCTAACGAGCCGAGTAACATAATACTCATGCTTGACTCGTTTAA
This sequence comes from Xerophyta viscosa, assembly GCA_002076135.1. Lineage (NCBI taxonomy): Eukaryota > Viridiplantae > Streptophyta > Magnoliopsida > Pandanales > Velloziaceae > Xerophyta > Xerophyta viscosa. Next base: position 205,186 of record MJHO01000061.1, on the reverse strand, counting down.
TTAATTATACTCGAATTTCGTATTCAAACTTGATATGACTCGAGCTGCAACCGAACTTAAGCTAGTTCAAACCCAAGCTGCTCGATTCTTTTCACCCCTACAAGAATAGTCTCTTCATCGGATGACATGTACGAATTATGATGGTTGTGTTTCAAAAAAAAAAAAAAAACTTAACATGATTTGATATAATACCTCTTTCATAGACTATTACTATATATATATATATATATATATAATCATGGTGATTGTGGAGTTTAGTCCATTAGTGGGCTCATGATTTTTGATTGTGATGTATGCAAATGTCTAGAGCCAAGATGTGAGGCTAAGTGCGATATGCTCTATTATTAGAATCTCGACGTGAAAACAAAAATTCAGCGCCAATGACACGTGTGGGGCTATCTTTATTCGTCTACAACATCCACTAGTTTCTAATATTCCAAGCAAGTTCGATACTGCTTCGTAAAACAATCTGTCAATCTCTCTCGATCCTGTACGAACTAGAAACCAAGTACAAATATGAGCATGAGGAACGTTTAAGATGTCTCTTAACCATTCCAGTGATTCTCTCTTTTGTCTATATATGTTATGATAAACATTTCTGCTCTCTAAGCCTTTTGGTTATCTCACCATTAATTTTTCTAGACTTTTGGTTATCCGCTAGACACTAGTAGATGTTTGACCATATTGGATTTGATCCAATTGGCTAACAAACCAAAGTAGAGAAGTCAATGGGACAGAGAATGAACGAGGGATTATTCTCCGTCTTCGATCCCAAATGTAATCCAAGCTTCCAATTCCCGTACTTTTCCCGGCGGGATGAAAAATTCCATCCACATTTGTGCTCCCGCGGGGATCCGTCGGGGATGGAGAACTTTTATTCCCCATTATTTTTTTAAAAAAATTAAAAAAAATAATATAGAAATAAAAATTATAGTATGTATAATTTATATTTTAATATATAGTATATTTTTAATTATAAAATTAGTGATCCAGGTCGGATTGGGGCAAGAGATAGGGCTTTCATCTACTTCCTCGACCACAATATTTTTTGATTTCCGTCCCCAACCTTGAACTCTTTTGTACGGGATAAAGAATCAGATTTTTCGTAAATTGCAAAGTAAACTGACACCCCTAAACCAAATAATACTTAATATGTCATTTCTTTGGGTAGAGAAGACACATCATACAGAAAAATTCTATAATGAAACGCTTACGCCACGTCAGCATATATTTTCTTCGTGTTTAAATAAAAAAAATTCTCATGATCTCTTTTTAAAAAAAAAATTCTAAATAAAACTCATAAATTTTGAACAGATCTATAACTTTTATTTTCAAAAAAAATTTAAAAAATATTTCTAAATAAATATTTTGGGACTCCAAATTAAATGAGTTTAACGTATTTTAAAGCAGTTTTAAACCCACTTCAAATATGTTAAACTTTTAAGTTCCAAACTATACTTTTAGAAATATTTTGTGAAAAAATTTTAAACATTAAAGTTATAGATCTCGTCAAAATGTATAAATTTGATGTTGAAATTTTTTACGTAATAGAATCATTATACTCGAAAATCTCTCCATCATAAATATCTATTTGCATGCCCGTAGTATTACGCCTAGAGTTATCGGTATAGCCTTTTTTTTTTAAGTTTTTGCACATAAAAACATATGAATCAGTTAATTACTCCATCTTCTTTCTCAGTCACATGAAAAATCTCATAACACACACCTGTCCTTTAAAGGAAGAGCCTTGCAACACAACACTCCTTCATGGCAACTTCATCTTTCTCTTGTTTGTTTCTCACTTCTTCTTCTATGTGTCTCCATCGTCTAAGTTTCTAGTACATGTCTATCACAAACATCCACTGCATGAAGGAGTGTTTTTTTCTTAAAAATAAATTTAAAAAATTAAACAAAAAATCCACTGCCGCTCTTCCCGCTTCAAATTTTGCTCTTTTTTGACCCCCTACCCTCTTTTAGATTTAACTTCTTACTTCTACTTGCTTACAAAAGAAAACTTTTAAAAAATGAATAATAATTTAAAATTTTTCTATATAAACACTAGTCCACCCCTGCAACTCTGATCATCACACTTCAGACCGTTTAGAGATTCTTCTCTGTTTTGAAGCCATTTGAGAAAGATGACCTCAAAAGAGAGAACACAAAGTTCCATTAAATCTCCATGGATTCTGTTCCTTGCACTTGTCCTAGTTGGCTTTACTGCTGCACTATCACTCACTGTAGGAGGAGAAGCTAACAAAGATCATGATTCTCTTCTAAGAAGAAAATTACAATCTGCGTCTCAACACTTCACCAAAATCACCAGACCGAAACCCTCCTCCACCAATGATGACGTGGCCACCGCATGCAGAGCCACGTTATATCCTGACGCCTGTCAGTCGGCCCTCGCCACAGCCGTTGCCGCCGGCTATGCCGGCGGTCGTGGGAATAATCAGAAAGAACTATTCGACGTCTCGGTGCAGTTCGCCGCCGGCCGAGCTCATGCCATTCGCGGAATGGCCTACAACTTCAGCATGGCGTACCGCCAGAAACTCATTGGCGGCGAAACGACCGGCGGATCGCCATGGACGACTGCACCGAGCTCATGGACATCACCGTCGATCAACTCAACGACGTGATGACCAAGAGCTCCGACGCTGGCGACGTGCAGACGTGGCTTAGCGCCGCCCTCACCAACCAAGTGACGTGCATGGAGAGCTTAGGATTGACAACGACGCCGTCGTCAATGCCTACTGTGGAGAAGCTCGTGGCCGCCGCCGCTTCCAACAGTCACCACTCCATGGCGGCAGAATGCCACGATCTCATGCAGCACATCAGCAACTCGCTGGCTTTGCACAAGTCCGTCGCCGGTGGAAGCGCTGCCTCCGGCGGACGGAAGCTGTTGTCTAGCGATGGATATCCGAGCTGGTTGTCAGTGGGCGATAGGAAGCTTCTAGAAGCTTCACCGGAGGAAATAAAACCGGACGCTGTGGTAGCGGCGGACGGGAGCGGGACCCACCAGAGCATAAAGGAGGCGCTGGCGTTCGTGTCGATGGCGGCGGGCGGGGGCAGGAGCGTGATTTACGTGAAGGCTGGGACCTATAGGGAGAGCATCAACATAGGCAGGGGGCAGAGGAACGTGATGCTCATGGGCGACGGGAAGGGAAAATCCGTCATTGTGGGTAGCAAAAGCGTCGTGGGAGGCTCCACCACTTACGACTCCGCCACCGTTGGTACGGCCCACAGTCGCTCTCCCAATCTCTCTCTCTCTCTCTCTCTCTCTCTCTCTCTCTCTCTCTCTGTCTGTCTCTCCTTGTGTACTTCTGTTCGCGGTACCAACTAACATATGCTATGTGGTTTCAGCTGCAATGGGATCGGGATTCATAGCGAAAGGGTTGACGATCATCAACGACGCCGGGCCATCGAAACACCAGGCTGTGGCGCTCCGTGTGGGCTCCGATCTCTCCGTCGTTACACAGTGCTCTCTTCAGGTACGAGACGTCTTACTATAATACAAGAGTGTTCCCCACGTAATTGACCTTTCTTACGACTTCTTCCTTGGAGAAGATACTCTTCCAGCACTCGTATGATTCAACCACCATCACTAAAAGATGTAGGGTTGGGGTTTTATGAGATGCCCAGGTGGTCATGGATGGTGCGAGATAAACGGTGGAGATGAAAGAGGAGAGAAGAACTGAGGAACAGATATTGGCTACAAATTAACTCTTCTTCGACCATCTAGTTTATCCAAAACAATAAGAAATATTATTTTGTATAGGATGTTAAATTGTTAATAAATAAAAATTACAGCAGCAGTTTACTGCTATGCATTGACCCAAATTCTAACGCAGGGTTACCAAGACACGCTGTACACTCACTCGAACCGCCAATTCTACCGCGACAACGACATCTACGGAACCGTCGACTTCATCTTCGGCAACTCCGCCGTAGTGATCCAGAACTGCTTCATCCAGCCAATCAAACCCATGGCCAAACAGCGCAACTCCGTCACCGCTCAGGGCCGCACCGATCCCAACCAGAACACCGGCATCTCCATCCACAACTGTAAAATCCAGGGCTCCTCGGATCTCGGTGGCACCCCCACGTACCTCGGCCGCCCGTGGCAGAAGTTCGCGCGCGTCGTCGTCATGTCTTCCTACTTGGACGGCTCTATCAACCCTGCTGGATGGGAAGAGTGGTCTGGAAGCTTCGCGTTGTCGACTCTGTATTATGGTGAATACGGTAACTCGGGCCCGGGGTCATCGATCTCCGGGAGAGTCCGGTGGTCGGGGGTTCACCCGTCGATGTCCACGGCGGAGGCCTCCAAGTTTACAGTCGCAAACTTCATATACGGGACTTCGTGGTTGCCATCCACCGGCGTCGATTTCACTGCCGGCCTTTGAAATTAATTGTTTATAGCTTATTTGTAGTATATATTTGTCATAAATAGTTGATATTTCTGTACTGTAACAAAGCAATAAGAAGCTGTCAACTGTACATTGGAGAGGCCCATTGATTTTTTTTTTTTTTGGTTTAATCATCTGTATTGTTCTGTTTCTCTCCTGGAACACAAACAAACACAGTAACATGGTATTTATGAACGCCATGAAATTAAGTGGAGCAACTGCTGCTCCTCCTGGGATTACTGAAACCTTTCTAAAAATTTAAAGGATAAGGACACCATATAGTATATATATAACATTCAATATGAACACGCTGTGAATACGGTCGAACAGTATCATACACGTTAGAAAAGTGTTTGAAATAAAAATAAAAAAAAGATAAAAAAATTTTTGGACATGTATAATAGACATGTTTGATAGAAGTGTTTGAACATGTGGCCAATTATTTTTTTTCTATTTTTAATAAAAATATTTTTTCAAGATAAATAGTATATATATAGTATATAATATAATATAATATATATATAGTTATGCATGGCAGTACATTTCAACTGATGTTCCACCTGCGATTGTGAAACCGTTTCGGGAAAACAGATTTGCTTTAAGCGCAAGCAATATAGATCAGCAGCTGTACTTATTTCTTGAGTACCGAGTTGCTTCATCGACAGTCAAGCGGACCTATGAATAATAATAGAAACGATGCAGTATATTTTTAAAAGTATAAAAATAAATAAATTTAACCATTTTCAATATAATTTTTTGAGAGATCCAAAGTTTTACCTTACTGGAAGACGGGAAGCATGGCAGACCCAAAGTATAGCAAGTATGGTCAAATGGTCAAATGAACCACTTGATTATATATATATATATATGTGTGTGTGTGTATTATATCATAATTTTTTTATTATTTAAAAATAAAAAATGTTAAAATTTTTTGAATTTGTATATGGAATTATTTAGAACATCACAAAAATATACGAATATCTCAAAATACTCACGAATATTTCAGAACATTCTAAAATTTTTTAGAACACTCACGAACACTTCAAAATACGCAAAAACACTTACAAATATCCCATACTATTTATGAGCACTCCAGAATATCCCGTAATAAATACAAATACTTACGAACACCACAGAACACTTACGAACATCATAAAATTTGATTTTGTTGTTGAATAAAGTTTGATTTATTTATTTTTTTATAATTTTTTACTTCCTTTATTTTTTGTATTTATTAGGATTAAATACAGAATTTAAATTTATATTTTAGAGTATTTTTAGACATTTGTAGATGTTTTGAACTATTTTATATTATAGTTCAGAATTAAAATATTTACGAATTTTCTGAAATTAATATGATATTCCAGTAGTTAGCATTCTTATTATTGTATTATCATAAATATTATTTATTTTTTCTGACCCCACTTAACTTAATTTCTAGATCCGCCACCGTCAGGAAGGACACTTATATTGACATGTATATATTTGCAGAGAAAATCTCACGTCACCAAATTAAACAATAAGTTGTCTTGATATATCCGAGAGGTCTCAGAGTGGTACCTTTAAGTGGATCTATTTTTTTCGAAATAGAAGGAAATCTGGTTATGTGGTGCGGCCGAAATTTGGATGGTGTGGGATCCGGGATAGATTGTAGCGTGACAGAAATGGTATAAGAACAATTATATCGCACGTACTGTAGATTGTGTGGAGGTCGGATGAAAGTTGAATCACATATTGCCTAGATATTTGTCGTGTTGGGCCAAGTGCCTAATGGTACACCGACGAAAGAGAGCATGCGTTAAGACTTCCACCAGCGATCCATCCTACACGACGAGGACGTCCTATGCTGTGCTAAGTGTACTAGTGGTACACTGACAAAAGGAAGCCTGGGCTGAGGCTTCCACCCACGATCCGTTCTGCACGACGAGAATATCGTGTCTTGCAATATGAGGAATATAATGACCTATGGTTGGGCTAAGGCCTTAAGAAAAAGTCTTGGGCCTTAAGGGTCCAAGTAGAAGGTGGGTGAGTGAAAATAATTTCACATCACCAAATTAAGATAAGAAGTTATCTTGATATACTCCGGAGGTATTAGAGTGGTACCTCTCAAATGGATCCACCATTTTTCGGATAGAAACGGATCCGATAGTATAGTGCAGCCGGAATTTAGACTATGCAGGGTGCTGGACGGGTCGTAGCGTGACAGAAATGACATTCACGCCCAAGTGGAAGGTGGATAGGTTTTCCTCGGTTACTATCAAAGTTGCATGACTTCTAAAATTGTCTTTCTCTTCTTGAACGGAGTAGTGTTCTAAATGATTTCTTTAAGAAGTTTTTGACCTATCAGCTGTTCTATTTAAATTTTTATCGTTTCAGTTTCTTAAAATTTGTTTTTGCGCCAACATGGCGGCGCTCACGACAATTGAGATAAGGGGGCTGCTATGTTATTTCCCATTTCTTTAATATATTAGATAGATTAATGATAAGAAACTCGCAGGTCTGCTGCTTTTTAAAATAAGCAATTCTACGTTCGTTATTGTAGAAGTTATCTACATGAGCACTTTTATTGTATAAAAGTTAATCTAAATATTCTTTTCCATCCAATTTATATACTACGATTTAATTCAAAAGTTCAGCAATTTGCTGATAACTTCTGTACTAATTTTGAGGTCAAAAAATTAAAAAATATTTCTAGATATACACGTCAGTCACAAAATGTTTTGTTACTTCATAGATTAAATCTATAATTTTTATTGGAGTTTAATTCTGAATTATAAACTTGTAATCTAATCACAAATTCTGAATTATAAACAAAGCATAGGTAGTCAAGATTGTAAGAAAAAGGGAGCGTGAAAAATACGAGCTTTGATGTAAATTTTTTTTATAAAAAAAAAAAAGGATATATTTTGGACTAAAAATTTGTTTGTAACTGTTATTATTTGCCTCTTTCAAAAAAAAAAAAAACCTTCCATTGCAGATGTACTCTTGTACGTGAGAATGCGCATGTATACGTACCCGCTGTAAAGAAAAAGTGCAAAAAAAAAAGGAGAAAAAAAAAAAAAGAAACAAACACCAGAGTAAATATTCAAAGTGGCCGGTAGTGACTTCCAGACTATACAGTTCCAGTCATGGGTGAATTAAAATAGCACGTAAGTCTTGAATACAATTTAGCTTTTTAGTTGTTAATAATATGTATTATTCTTATTGTTTGCATGAAAAATATCGCTAACATAAGTACAGGTGAGAAAACTACAAATTTATACAATATGGTATTTTAAAAGTGTTTAGTTGTGTCCTATATATATATATATATATATATATTTTTTGAGAAAATTGTGTTTCAGCCTCGATTTTTTGAAGTTTGCGATTCAGCACTCCGAAACTTATTTTCGTGCCGACGTGGTGTATTTACACGATTCAGTGCGCCGCCACGTGGCGCGTTTCCACGTTTCAGGAGGCTAAATTACGACCGCGAATCTAAAAATGGTTGATCTATATTACTCTATAATTTTTATATTATTGATCATTTATTAGAATAAATAAGACTTAACAAAAAATATGTCTCTCTCTAATTAAATTTATATAAATTTTAACATATCAAAAAAAAAGAAGAAGAAGAAGTCTAGCAAAATGAAATTATTACTTGTAAATTTAGCAATTATTAAATTTAATTATTATATATTATATTAATTTTATAATATAACTATATCTATTTAAAGTAAAAATTATATAGTATTATGTTAAATTATATATTTTATTATTTAAATATTAAAATTATATATTTGATTATTTTAAATTTTATAGTTTGAGTTTGATATGGATTTTAAAAAATTGAGGATAATTGCATATCAGCCATTCTAAAAGTAACAATCATGTATTTCAATGTAAAAATATATTTTTGAAAGCTGAAATATAATACTTAAATTTTAAAAGTAACAATAGTGTATTTCAACATAAAAATATATTTTTGAAGGCTGAAATATAATACTTAAATTTTGAAAATTGATATGCAATTATTCCAAAAAAACTGTTTAAAAATAAGATGACCCTTGAGAAGCTGCAGAGCAGCTTTTTTGAGAAAGAAGTTGCACAGATCCAAACAATGACGATCCAACAGCAGAGGCTCACACAGATATCATGCGTGCATCGTCGCTCATGGTAACAACAATATACATCAATAATAATGGAGGCTACCACGCTTGCCGCCAAGCAGGTCTCCGTCGTCGGCCACCTGGACCTCCAACATTCCATTGCCGCACTCCAAAACTGGTCCCCGTCAGATCCAAAACCTACGTCTCATTCTCCAATTCTTCATCGGCTCTGACTCCATTGAGCACGGCCGCCGCCTCCACGCTGCTATATCCTCTGTCCAAACCCTAGCCCCGCTGTCGGCACCAGGCTTTTCAGCATGAACGCTAAAATGCGGCAGCCTCGACGAAATGCCTAAGCGGGAACTCAGTGTTTGATCCTCCATGGTCGCGGCAGTACGTGTTTTGCCACGTGTTCAAGTAGTGTTTTCCGAAATGACGTGTCCAACGTGGACACGTGAACCTTTATATAATATAATGTCCATGCTTCCTATTTCTATCAAATGATGGTCGAGGGTGTAGCACTCGATAAATTCCTTCTCCTGAAGTTCGTGCAGGCATGTGCGAAAATCGGGAACAAAGAGACGGCATTCACTCGCAGTGCGGTTGGTGTTCTTGAACGAACGTTGTCACCCCACTTTGGAAATTCGATGTATGAGATGAATGCGAATTGCGATGATTTGGGTGCGGCGAGAGCGTTTCTTGAGAAGACGGCGATTAGAGATCCAGATCATTCTACTACTGTAAATTTGGCGAATAGGACGAAGGGCTTCGATTGTTCGAGACAATGAGAAACGATGGGATTGAACCAGGTTCAGTGACTCGGAATATATTGATTGCTAGTTATAACCAAGACCGTAATTGTGATCGTGCGTTGGAGATAATGAAAGAAATCGAACTTTCGTGTCTCGAATTCAATGTTTTCACTTGGACTCAGATAATAAGTGAGGCATTGGAGCTCTTCCAACGGGAGCAAATCTCCGGAGTAGCGCCTAATTGCATGACGGTTGCCGGTGTGACCTTCGTGTCCGCGTCTTAAAAGCTTTGAATGGAAGGAAATCCGTTCCTTGCTATAAAGGTAGGATGCACGAGTAATGTTCTTGTGGGGAATCTTTGATTAATTTGTATGCCAAGTGTGGGAGATTCGAAGATGCACTTAGTCTTTGGATCACGGAGAACTGGGAGAAGGATGTTTTTAGTTGGAATTCGATGATCCGAGGCCAAACAAGGCCGGGATACTGTAGCAAAGCATATAAATTGTTCACCAAGATCGAGGATTCATCAAGCATAGAATGATATCGGCTGAATCCAGAATGGAGACGAGGACAAAGCCATGGAGTTGTTTCGTAGGGTCATGAAATTCCCTTATTTCGAGTTACTTAGAAAAAGTTATATAAACAAAGGCTTTGGAATGAATATTCAGGAAGATGCAATTTTGTTCCCGAACGACCTAATACGGTTGCCATTGTTAGCTTCGAAGAGGTTTGCGGTAGTGATGTTTCTATTGCCAGTGCTCTTATGAAGAAAGTTTTGATGTTCATCAAACAAAAGATCTTATCATGGAATACAATGATCGCCTGTCGCGTTCTTAAGCGATTTCTCAGGCTGCAGGTCTGTTTATTAGAATGAAAAAGCATGGATTCAAATCCTCTGCCTCCACTCTCTACTCCGTCTTCTGTTCTAATTCCTCAAAATATATATTTACAAGTATTTTTAAAAAAATTTCAACATTAAAATTGTAAATCTTATCAAAACCTTCAATTTTCATATTAAAAATTTTTCTAAAAGTTTTTCTAAAAATTCTTCTAAATATATATTTTTTAAAATCCAAAATCTTAACACATTTAACGAATTTTAAAGTTGTTTTGAAACCTTTAACACAAAACACATATTTAGAAGTATTTTTTGAAAAAATTTTAACATTAAATTTGTAAATCTTATCAAGATCTATAATTTTTATTTTAAAAAAATATTTATAAGTATGTGTTTTGAAAGATTGGCGCAGAAGGCGGAATAGAGAGTGAGAGCAGAGGATAATATGATATATACTTATAGTCTTTCTTCAAAGGTCAATGAAAGGATAATTTTTTCCTATAATGGTCTAAGACTATGGTTATCCCCGTCCATAGAGCACTATTCAGCAATAGACCCTCAACTCGTCGTGCAGTTGCGTTAGATTTGTGCGGAAGCCACTGATCTGATAGAGAAGATGCCCCCTGGAGGCTGATTCTAGATATGGAATTCAATGCTCACGGCTGCCAGAATATAAAGCAATGTCAGCCTTTTGAAAGTTGCAGCTGAGAATTTGATTAATATGGAGTCCAGAAATTCTAAAACCAAAGACTAATATGCCAAAGATACTTATCTCTCTAAAACCTTATTTTCTAAGCATGATATAAGTGATCTATTAATGCTGATATATTAAGTTATAATTTTTTAATTTAAAAAGTCATCTCAGTTGACTGAATTGGCAAGCTAACTCTCACTTTATGGGTTTGCTGTAGCTAATTAAACTAGTAAGAAAGAAGGCGTAGGTAACATACTCTAATCCTTTTTATAATTATGTAAACAAAAAGGACAGTGACTAAAATAGCCACTAGAATTATGATTTATAAAATATAATTAATATGTAGATAAGGTACAAGCATTTTAATTTCAAATATGCACAAGATGCCGCCTATAACTGGATAAAAATTTGTCCACTAACCAATCCGACTTTCTTGTCCTGTAAACAAATCAATATATATATGTTCCATATTTCAACTGTGATATCACATGGATAGTACCAACAATAAATCATAGAAAATCAAGATAAAACTAATCGAAATTACAAAACCTATGCAATAAATGTAATTACTATGTCTAATCTTTGTCTTATAAAGACAAACCCTTACACCAATCATAAATCTGCTCTGATTGATACCAAATAGAAGTAAACATAGACAAGGAACGAGAGAAATGGCAGTTGGTGTTCATCTCCGAATTTTCTAATACCAAACAAGTCCATGATAAGAGTTTGTTATGCTTCACAATGCCATATACAACCGGCAAGGACCATTGGCGCCTCCGAGCACAGCCTTCATGATCAAGAAGGTGATTTTTTTTTTTTTTTTGGTTTATTATCAAGATCACTGATATATCTTTGTTATTTCTCTAACCAGGTTTTTGAGGATCAAGCGAAGGGTATCATCTGTTACAGAGACCACAGAGGGGAGATGATCTGTGAAGGGTACGACGAAGGCCCACGGTTCTCCCTTCAGTCGTCTCAAACTGCTTTTAATCTCAGGTCAGTACCCTACATCAGTAAAAGAATTAAAACTGATACAAAAAAAAAAAATCCCCTGTTGAGTGTTAGTTCTTGTAATTTTGCACAGGCATATAGAGCACCAAGATCCTAATTTTCTTCAGAAGGTCGAAGATGCTGACTTCCACTATGTCAGTGGACTAGCCCTAGGAGAGCATAACTGATACATTTCAATCTACGGCAGCAAATAGTTGCATAAGAGAGACCCTAAAAAGTGTACATAATCTTAGGCAGTTCTTGTATGTTTGACCTGTATCAATGGCCTGGGGCTCTGATGCTGATCTTGTTCTCCAGTGACATTAACTTAAAATTTCTGGTAATCTGATCGTCTTCTGATCAACAGGGTTCTGGCTTGTTTAAAACTGCTCCTTTCTTGCTAACAGTCTTGTGTCTATCGACTCCCTCAAAACCTTGGTATGGTGCAGTCCCAATTTGACTGATCTAATTCAAAATATGGGGTGGCAGTGTACCTGGGTGCCTTGTTTCTGTATGTATTTTTGCAATATTTCTGAAATACATACCATATGTTTCCTCTATGCTTGAATGTACTCGGAAACTTCGAAGAAGTGCTTTTACGTCACATACAACTTAAATTCTTATTTTTTTTTCCTAAGGCGTTATTTATGAGGTGAGAATGGTCAGGATGATATTAAAAAGATTTTAAATAACATAACATTTTATTATTACATTTTTTCTTATTATTTTTATATTATATGTATGTGGATTATAGTTTGAGTTGGACATACTCGGCAGGTTTTTATTGTTTTGTAAAATTTTGTGCTTGTTTTTTCTGTATGTCTTGAATTTATATTATTAGGTTGAGGATTCTAAGAATTAGCTGTTTTCGGTGTATAGCTATGTACATCTACCATTTTTAAATTTTGTCCTAATAGAATTCATGATTGAGATGTTATTGTTTGTCATCCTATTCACTACATATCTCTTGCTTCTTATTTGAACTCAGAAAAGCAATATATTGAAGTAGAAAAAGATCATACTAAAACATACCACGAATTTCATATGGATAAAAAACTAAGCGGGATAGATTTTTCCCTCGTTAATCTTAAGACAAGACACATGCGGGATGAATATGGACTTTATACAAGCTAGAAAACAATAACAAAAGAAAAACAAGTTCTTAAAAAATCAAATTACCTCAGAACAACTGCTACTATTGCATATGTAGCAATAACTATTTAAGAAAACAGAGTACCACCTTCTGAGATTCAGCCAACTCAACAGACTTTATCTATCTAAAAAAAAAGGTTCGCAAAAGACCAAAAATCGGTCACAGACACTTTCTGTAACCGCAGTCAGCAGGCGGTCACGTCATCGTGGTCACGAAAGGTTTTTGTGGCCACTTTGTAGATTGGTCGGTAAATATTCAAGCTTCTGCGACCGCTTCCAGCAGTGGCTGAAAGGTCATTTTCTGCGACCGCTTTGAGCAGTCGCAGAAGATTAGAACATCAGCGACCGCGCCCCTCCTGCTACGTCGGGAGAGAGGTTTGTCAAACAACCATTTCATCAAACACTCCATGCATTAACACTACCGCTGCGCTTCCCCTTCGTTGAAAAACCCATAAAACAACACAGAGCTTCCACCATTATGTACATACATATATATTTAAAAGAAATTGTTATATGGTCTATGTACAATTTGAAAACTATGAATTTATCAGTTACCAATTAAAAGTGGTAGGAGGGAAGGAGAAGCAACAGCAAGCCCACGCCTTCAAAGGTTTGCCGCGGAAAGCTCATTTTTAATGACCGCATGTAAAGCGGTCACTGAAAGCTGTACTTTTAGTGACCAACTTAGAATCGGTCACTAATTGGTCCACTTTCAATGACGGATTTCTGCTCGGTCATAAAAGTTGAGCTTTTAGTGACCGATGTTTGGTCGGTCGCTTAAAGTACTTATTAGCGACCGATTTTTGTCGGTCGCAGAAAGATCGGTGGTTAAAGCTTATTTTTTATCCTTGCAACTATGATCGGTCGTGAAAGTACTTATTGCAACTATGATAGTTCAAGAGCCACCTACCTCACCAGTTGAGCTATCCCGGCGGATTGCTTCCTAACAAATAAACAACTCTCATACTAAGGATCACATCTTGCAATAGGCAGCAATGAAGACTAGAACACTTAAAACATTCCCACATCTCTATATATGAGATGAAAGGAATGGACCTCTGATCGCAGGAAGGACCATGTCTGTGGGGCTCCTCGTGACCCCTACAAGGAATCTATCGGTTGTCATCAACCGTGGAGATTCAATAGTTTCAGCGAAGCAGATATGCATGAAATGTGACAGAAGTTCACAAATTACATCACTTGCAAAGTTTCTTAGAGTTTTGTCAAAATAAAAAATAAAAAAAAAAAAAAAAATCCTGACTTGCAAAACTTGAAACCGACAAATAAGAACGCTAAGTTAACTCCCTAAAATACTTTTTTAACTTGCTTAAAACACTTTTTTAACTCGTCCGGAATATTTTTTTAGCTCGTCCAGAACACTTTAGTTCGAACTATAACAAGTGCTGTTGACAATACCACAGTAACTATCTGGAACATTAAACTAGTTGTCTTATAATATTTTGTCTTTCTAACCATGAGTTTTTTAAAAAGTTAAAAAGATAAGGTGTGATTTGTATGAGTTTTAAAAAATATGAATTTTTTTTACAGTATTCCATATTTCTTCATAACCTAGCTTAATTTTATAATGCTACAGCTTTAAAGACTTCCCAAGAACTTCAGAAATTGTATTCTTATCATGCATGAATGTGTTGCACTAAACTGAACTAATAAAATGCTTAAATTTGGTGGGATCTTTTAACATTAAACTGGAAAGTGGTATCCTGCTGGTTAAAACTTCAAGGTAGTTTGGTCAACAAGCTAAAAATTGAAAATAGTAATGGAGTATTCAATTAAAAGAAAAAAGAAAAATAAAAGAAATCTATATGACAGAACATTTAATTTGGTTTGTTGGTGAAAACATTATTTCTGCTACGGGTAGCTTAGAATGGAGCTGTAAGCATGAACCGTGCAGCACTTTGTGATCGTTACACCGTCATCTAAATAGTGAAGTTTTACGTTGTTGCATAGCATTCCTCTTAAAAATTGATATGAACGTCATTCAGAAACCAGAATTATGTGTTTTAACACTTTGTGTTACTCGATCTTAGTTATTATGTGATAACAATCAATCAACAGCAATGTGAAGTTCTTTAGATCAAAATTTGTCCAAAAATCTTGCAATTGAACTTGTTTGCCAATTATGAATTGTCATAGAGTACTAACAATTAAAAAAAATACACAAAATACAAGTGTTTCCATTTTTATTAGGAATTTATCAAACATACATAAATTCTCCTCCACGAATAGCATTTGCAGCACCCTTCCTCTCCTCTGCTTCCTTTTCTCTCTCTTTCCGGCTTTCATATTCGTGGTCGTCGGTTCTTAGCTCATGTCTACAGATGGGACAGGAGTTGTTCTCATCCTAACATATAAAAAGATTTTATGTTAGCAAAATTACAACTTAAATGTTACTCGTAAGCAAAATTAAAAAGAAAAAGTTATTTCTTCCAAATCCTATACGTGACTAATTTATTGATATTCACATGGAATTAAAACGGTGCCGTAAGAATTACCAGCCATGGCTTTAAGCAAGCGGGATGAAATAAATGCTTGCAAGGTAGCTCTTGCATTTCATCATTTACTAACAAATTTTCTCTGCAAACGGCACATTCCGTCTCATTTCCTAATCTTGCTATAACTTCTTCCGTAACTTTGATAATTGGGAGGTTCGCCACAACTTCCTTTGCGGCCGGTGGTGCTTTCTGGGGTCCTGCTCCAATTTCCTGGAAATTAAGAAGGTAGAAAACAAGAATTCCACATTAATCTATGAAAAATCGACGTTACATTTAGAATGCTAATTTTTTCTTGTAGGAAAAAAAGAACCTGCAGTGAGGTTTCGATCACACTCTCAAGATCAAGAATATCGGTGGCATTTTGCATGTTGTTTATCAACTCCTGTACAAACTCAGGAACTTCTGCTGTCCTGTTTGATTGATTTGCATGATTATTCTCCCCCTGGTTTCTAGAAGACTCAGCTTCGGACGTCCAATCTTGTGCTACTGCAAGCGCTGTGAGTAGATTCTGTGCCTGAAGCCATGCAGGTGGCGGAGGCTCACTATCCACGGTAAGATGCCCTTCAAAAAGGTATCTAGAATCTACCAACGGATAACACAGTGTCAACATACCAAGAGTTAAATTTTTTTATTATAAATAATGAAAATTTTAAACAAATCCTAAATACTATGATCTTATCACACATACACAGCTATGTTGCGGTTTCTATGTTTAGTCTACTTAAATTTGGTTTTACAGAGATTAAAAAAAAATACCACTACCAGCAATAGCTCATCACACACACACACACACACACACTTAAATTTGGTTTAACAAAC
The DNA here is from genome assembly GCA_002076135.1 of Xerophyta viscosa. Taxonomy (NCBI): domain Eukaryota; kingdom Viridiplantae; phylum Streptophyta; class Magnoliopsida; order Pandanales; family Velloziaceae; genus Xerophyta; species Xerophyta viscosa. The sequence goes on along the minus strand of MJHO01000061.1, from coordinate 188,931 downwards.
AAATTCATAAATTATCCATCTCAGTTACGATTTACGAAAACATGGAATGTTGGCAACGAATTACTACAAAATGCCTACCTGCTCTTGCTCCATTTGGAGGAGGAATTTCAGTATCCATTTCAAGTAAGTGCTCACGAGCTCTTGCGATATACTTCATGAGTTGTTCCTTTTGAGCAGGCTCAGTTACCAATCCTTGTGCTTCTTCAAAAAGCCTTAAACCAGACATCCAGAAACATGGAGCCGTATATCTTGTTTGAAGAACAGTAGCAACACGACATATCGCTGAATATATCTGAGATTGTAAATTAGATTATTCACCCAGTCAAATATATGTTCCCAAACTAGTAGTAAAAGAATCATAAACAATATGAAACTCACAAACCAATCAAATAATAACTTCCCAAATACTGCTAAAAATAAGTGATTTTTTCAGCTCCCAACACATAATTCACATATTCTAAGGAATTTAAAAAACAAATTCTTTTTAAACTCGAAAGATACAATTTTGCTTTTCAATTTGCTTTTACCAAACATTTGACGACGAAAATTAGATCGAAAGATCTTAACTTGTGAATTTGGACATTTCGGGCATAGATAGACACCGCCCGGAAGCCCCTACCAAAGCAGTGGAGTTCAGGTAAATCGTGTGGGGTTTGGCCCACTGTCCAACATCGCCCAAAAATCACAAATTTTCTCCGCCCAGGGAGCAGGAATTGAGAACACGGGACGCCACTCTTGTGAGCGTAAAATCCAATAAATTTATAACAATCAATAATAAGATATTCAACATTGTTTTACCGAATTTCTGAGAGATGGTGAGGCGGAGGGAAATTGGTTTCGGAGAACCTCGGCGATTGACGCGACAGATTCCTCGAAGAACTGCTTCTTGCCGAGCTTCTTCTGCGCCGCCTCAACCTCCTCCAACAATCGCTTCTCCATTTCGAGTTCTTGACTTTTAGAAAATTGATGCTCAAATTGCGAAAAAGTTATAATCTTTGTGAAATGGTAAGTGATCTTTGATTGTAAATATATTGGTTAGGGATTGAGGGTTTCGTGGGAGAGGGGAAAAGAAGGCGGCAAAACAGAACGCGGAATGATTTTTAATCGCCGACGTAAGCAGTCCGAATTAGTTAGTCCGACTTCAGCATGAAGAAAATTACAAAATGTAAATAAAAAAACATTTAATAATACTTACCAAAGTCAAATTCAAAATGCAACATTTTTCAGTATTTGTATTAAGATTATAGGCACGATATGTGGATCTTATAATACTACACAGGTAATGCATCCCATTTGTGCCCTTGAAATTTAAGAAATCTATCCACTCTCATTCGACTATCATTCACGATAATGCACTTACCGTCTCTGAACTCCGGAATTTTTGCAAAAACTTGCCATCTCGAATAATTAACATTGAAGAAATAAACTCCAAAATTTTCGTAAAACTTGCCATCTCGAATAATGAACATTGAAGAAATGAAATCCAAAATGTTTTGCCATCTCGAATAATCAGCATTGAAGAAAAGGAGACGACTTTATCTGACACAACAATAGTGGACTATATAAGTTCAGAAAATCTATTAAAAAAAAGTGGTCTTTTTCACTCATAGTACTGATCTCGAGATATTTGAGCATGATTAAGACCAACTTCTGGTGCTTAACTAAGTACCATACTGGGCGGATTTAGTATATATCCAAGGGTATCAAATGATACCCCTGCTTTCTAATAAAAAAAAATAGGTATATATGTATGTATTTATATATACATAAATATACATGTACATATAAGATACAAATACATCATGCGCTGATGGTTTTCAGTTTTGGCAAGCTGGTGTAGTGGTTTGAGCGAAAATTCCCCATCCTATTGACGCAGGTTCGAACCCAGCGAGAACACCTTTTTTTTTATATTTAGCATATAAGGAATTGGGCTTTAAGGAAGGCCTACATCAATACATCACCATATTAGGTTATCATCTTCCTACCCCACAAGCACGAGCTGCCCCCTTCCCCCTTCTCTCTCTCTCTCTCTCTGTTTTAACTTTCTTCTCATGTATTATATTTTTTGCTAATCACACTGTCTCCGATTTAATCACTCGCAAGGTATTTTTCTCCGCCGTGTTGATATCTCCATTTTCTTATTCTTTTTTTATTCGCTAATTCAGAATTTGATTTTAATAATTTCTAATTAATTTTAAAATTGTAGGATGTTGAAGTATTATTCAAAAAAGGGCAAAGAATCAACTCATTGCAACAGCTTAGCGGGTTCCAGTTCCTCCCCAACAACAAATTTACCCGTAATAGAAACATACGAAAATCATACACAAGTTTCTTCAAATGACAATCCGAACCATCAGGTTGATTTAAGCGCTCTTGAAGCCGATCCGGCAAATAGAAAGCCTATTCTAGAGTATTCTTCGAATATACGCGATGAGGTTAGAAGATATTATATTCTAAAAGGTCCTTGTCAACTTTCGTGTTGAACTTTTTTATACAGTTGTTGATAGGCAACTTCAAGAGCTTAACAGTCGTTTTAATGAGGTTAACACCGAGTTACTTCTTGGTGTGGCTAGTTTGAATTCCTCCAATTCCTTTGCAGATTATGATAAGGAGAAGATTATGAGATTGGCTCGATATTATCCTGATGATTTTGATTCAAGCAAGCTTAATGATCTTGATTCTCAGCTTGATAACTATATCTTTGACATGAGACACAATGATGAGAGGTTTTTGAACTTGAAGAGCCTTGGTGATCTTTCCAAGAAGTTAGTTGAAACGAAGAAGCATGTTACATGGTCACTTGTTTATTTGCTTGTGAAATTGGCACTTATTCTTCCGGTCGCCACTGCAACTGTTGAAAGAGCTTTCTCTGCAATGAAGTACATAAAAAATGATTTGCGGAACCGAATGTCTAATCAGTTTTTAAATGATTGCTTACTAACTTATATAGAGGATGACGTATTTGAGAGTATAACCAATGGTGCTATCATAGATCGGTTTCAAAATATGAAAACTCGACGAGGTCAATTGTAATGTAATCGAGTTTATTTTCAATATTAGTTGTAATCGTTTGTTATGTGTAATCGACTTTGTTTTGCTAAAGTTGTGACCATTGCATATAATTGACTTTCTTTTTTCTTGTATTATATTTCGATACCCCTGCATAAAATTTCTAGATCCGCCATACATGCACGACAACTTCCGGGCGCGCTCTATTTATCACGACAGAGTTGCAAGTAATTTCCTCAAAAAGCATAATTAATAATTTCTGAGATTCTGTCCACGATACATGATGAAAATACAAACTAGCTCTTAAATCCTACATGATTTAATCTGTGTTCAAAAAGATGAACAACTATCTAAATACATCAAACCAGTAACCAAATTCATATTTAATCAGCTAAATATAGAAGAAAAAAAAAATAATGCAAGAAAAAGAAGTTAGCAAAAAGTCTTAACTACTGGGCTTTTGAGTCTTGACAATGTCTTCTTGTTTCACTGCATTGCAAACATCACTTTTCTTAGTCTGACTTGGGATGGGTACATATTGACCCTTATGGCTGGATATGGCGGATGCAAGAGCGATAGGCATGAGGCAGAGGCCTTTGTTCTGGAGGAGTTGCATGGCGCTGGTGACGTTCGATTCCATCAACTTCACGATTTCCTGTTCGAATGCCAAGTTGGACTGGGACTCTGATGAGGCCGAAAGGTGCAGCCCTCCCGATCCCTGCATTGACAATGAAATTAAACAAATGGTTGGGAATTTTGTTAGGAATTCAAATGCATATAGAGTCATGAACATGCTAGAGCTCCCAAAAAATTTCTCTGATTCTGCATGAATTGAAATCGTGTGTCGACTATGTCAAGTTAAATACTGAAGCTGATTGAATTTGGGAGAAATTTTTTAGCTCTACCATTCCTGAGGGTTAAGATCTAAGACTAATATTACATCGCCATTTTGACATGAAATAAAAGCAATTGGTTGGAAATTTTATTATGAATTTTGGTGCATAAATATATAGCAAAAACCATGCTATAGCTCCCAAAATTTTGTATGAAATTCTTGGATTAATTGAATCATGTGCTGTTCAAAAGACAAATATGTATCAAAAGTGAACTTGATTGACTGTTGGAGAAATTTTTGGAATACAACATTATTTAGATGATAGTAATGCTAAAGAGTCCAAAATGTGAGAGTTTCTCTCAAAAATCATAATTTTCACTTGAACATCACAAAGTTCACTTTGAAGCAGCGCGTAGTTCAATTCATGAACAATTGACATTGTTTCGAACTTCACATATATAGCAACAAACATGCTAAAACTCTAAATTTCATTCAAAATTCCTGGATAAAGTGAACCATGCTTTCCCAAAAGTGAAACATGTGATGTTAAAGATGAATTTTATTGATTTTCGAGATAATTGGGAGCTTTAGCATAGTTCAATTCATGCGTCACATAGTTTTTATTAATTCATGCAAGAATGTTGGGATCTCTTAGAGTTAATAGATGTTAACATTGAACGAAAGCATCACCTCGGATTGTGAGTCTGTTAGTAGCGGAACTACAGCTCCAGCAGCACCTAGCCTACTCATGCTAAGAACCTGGTTCCAAGCGATAACGATAACATCGATGTTAATTCTGAAAACGAGGTGTGGTTGGATTTAATTCATAAAACAGAACATGTCCAAACCTTGACTTGCAGTTGAAGAAATTTGACATAGTCTATGATCTCATCCAGCATAGATGCTTTATCGGTCTATGGAATGGACATTGGAGGAAAAAAAACAAATCATAAAAATCAGCAAGAAGCTGCTTATATAAAAACCAGATAGTGTTTCCAGAATATGAAGATTCAAAGAATGAACAAAGTTTATTGTGTTTCTCAGTAACTAACAAATCTACACAAGAGCATTCATTAGTTCTCTACAACAATTGAGTAAATTATAAATGCAATTATACTCATTTTGCTCACAAACTAGTTTAAAATACTTGAGAACATTTTGATATATTAAAATTACTCCCAAAAAGTTCCCCCAAACCGGTCAAAGTATTTTTGTTTCCTTTTTTTTCTTTTTCTTTTTTTAAAGAGAGAAAGCAGACATGATTCATAGTTAACTTTTGAGATTCATGGCCAACCATCGTTGGCCCAAAGGTTAGCAGGGCTGGTTGTTGGGAGGAGACAAAAGGCCTTTCCCTTATGAAGGATAGATCGGAGGGTTCGAATCCAGCAACACCTGGTTGGGAGGGTCTACCATTTACCGCTCAGTACCCGGTCGAGATGTAGGATAGAAATCGAACTCGGCGGTCAAGACCAAAACAAACAAAAATAAACTTTTGAGATTCATGTAAAATAGCAGCGTAAATTTTAAGAAAGGTTATGTAGCTCTTGAATTTCTTGAAAAAGAAAAAACACCTGTGTATCTAGACATGTATATCTATTTCATTTATCAGATATTATGCGGAATCTTTCACCTTTCTGGAGCACCTATGCATGATGGCTTAAGCCTGAAGCCTGCCCTGTTTCGGATGGGGATCTTCCATTTTGAGTTCTACAAGCAAGACTCAAGTCTATATCACCTATGACACGTTCGTGGTTCTACAATTTCTAGCAGACGGTTTATGGCTTCATTTTAAAGTTTAAAGAACAATTAAAAGAAGTCACAAAAGAAATGCACTGCTGGACTGGAACTAGTTCAAAATTCATCAACAGACATTCTAAGATAATGGTTATACAAGAGAGATCTTGCTTAACATGATGAGGAACTAAATTCAATCAATAAAGTGATACAACTATCCAGATCAAGAGGGAAAAGGAGAGAAGAAAAAGTCGAGCACCTTATTGGAATTTGGTACAAGCTCCTGAAGATTTTTCATCCGTTCAGCAATTTTTTCTCTGCGAAGCTGCATTGGACAAATTCAAAGCAAATAAATTTGCAAACCGCCTTACATAAATTTGCCAGCCATTCAAATAAAAGTATTTCGTAGGATGAACTACCTAAAAGATCCTACAGACAACTCCCTTATATTAGTATGAGCAATGCGAGGTACCTCTTAAATTCTTAACTTATCCATCTATGGATATATCTGCAATGATGTGTAAGTCTCACAGCATAAAATGTAGAGCAGATAACTTAAGTCTAGATTTGAGATAATATTGGAGATGATTTTGGAGGTACCAAGCATTCTTTTTGTAAATACAATGACCTGAAAGGGGCTGGAGAGGGTTAAGATGTTCGCAACCATCTCCAGATAAGGCTGTCCATAGGACCCTTGGCCTGAAAGACCAACACTCAAGCACACAAGCACACGAACACATAAATCCGTAGAGCATTACAGGCACAACAATCATTCTTTTAGAGGTGTATGTTCAATACTACAGAAAGACGAACCCGTTCAGCAATACTGTGCGGGTCAGTGGCCTGACCCCGACGTGCTCTGACACGCAGCTTCACAGCCCCATTGCAACCATTAGCATTCGCCACAACAGAGTGCGGTTGGGTACTTCTCTGTCCTTCAAATGACTGCAGAAGGTATGTACAGATAAATATATAAAATAACAATAGAGATCCGAACAATTTTGCAGAATTTGTCCCAAATTAGTGAAGCTCACTTTTGAGCAGCGCAAAGTCCATTTCATGAATATAGCAGCAAAAAGTGGGAGAAATTTTGGAAGAAATTTCACTAGCTCTAGTATTTTGAAAGACGGAATGCAATGTATCAAACCTGCTGCTCAGTTTGTTTCTCTGTATGTCTAGTCATACACAATGGTGCCTCAACAGCAAATGAGGGCATATGAAAGTTATGCAGCTCCAGTTGTTCCTATATGAATAGACAGGCGTCAAGAATTTGTACCAGTATAGTAATTAAAACATATAAATAATAATGTTAAGATTTTGAAAACAGTAAGAACCTGTTGGTGCAGGGATGATCCACTGTTCCCTGCATAATTGGTATGCTGCTCAGCGATGAAAGAGTTAAAGTGGCTGTTGCTGAGCTCATTTGGATCCTGAAAGCGACAAATGGTCAGATTATGTGACGTAAACAAATTAAAAGCAAGAAATAATATGAGAATATGCATCCACCTCTAGGAATTGTCCATCATTTATGCATCCATTTGTTAAAATAGCGGCATCGCAATCCAAATTTTGCAAACTGAGCCCTTGAACATTTCCTTGTGTAGATATCAGAGAAGATATGCTGGAGGAGTAAAGATATCCAATTGATTGGGAATATCCATTTAATTCGCTGCTATTTCTGTCCAATTCGTTAGTTGTCACTGATCCTGGGCATGATGACTTTAGCTCCGGGCCCAACGATTCTCCATGAATTTTCAGAATAGGTTGTTCAACAGATGTATTCTCAACGATATCATCTGAAGAGATCATGCAGATGTTTGAGGTCTTCTCATCTCGTCCATAGGATACAAGTGAATCACCAAGTAAGCTATCAGCATGAGATTCGGCAGAACTAATCCACGGTGATCTTTCAGACGCATTTGTTTGCGACCATGATGATGCCGAGAGAAATGAACGACTAATGAAATCATCCATCTTATATCTCTTTAATAATCCAACTTGACTTTGTTGGCGAGTTTAATTAGTACTTTCGTGAGATCTGTTAAAATAGAATCTAGAATTAGCTCAAGAACGAGCAATCTTTTGATAAATTACTACAGTAGAAACTTCATTCAAGAATTGAAAGGTGCATTGAAGGAAAAAAAAATGAATACAACATTTTAGTCTTCATACCACATAAAGGAAAAAGGGAAAGAAAAAAGTAAGTGCAGAACATTTTGGTCAGCTACGGATTTAGAGCAGTCACCCTACGATCATGCAGCTCCGACAATTCTAGAGAAAGATAATAGCAACGTAACAACTTGAATTATGCGTAACTGCCATAGTTAAATTAACGATAATCCTTCGACTTCCTCCTCTCCAGGTACAATTCAGGGAAGCACAGATGATCAAGGAAAGGAAAACAAAAGACACAATTCCACCGCGGTTAACCGTGATAAACTATCATTAAGCATGAATTTCTCTCTCCCAAATCACAAAATAATGTTCTAGTGCAATTGCATAACCCAATCTCTCATTTTGCTTTTCCAACAGGAAAATAATCAATTACTAAAATTATTTTTGAAAAAATATCATCATGTATTTAAAACCTCTCAAAATCCCAAAATTAAAGCATACGCAAGATCTCGAAACCACCTGTACACCATAAATCAACAACTATTTCGATCCAAAAACACTAAAATTTAAAAGTTTACTTATCCCTCTTCATGATCAACTCCAAAAGAACTACAAGTTGCAAAATTAGACAAATTAAAGCATAATAAGCACATGTGAAAATCATAACACAAAAGAAACTGAGGAATTCTATTCTTGCCCTTACCAAAAATGCCCCGTAATTTGCATGGATGATGACCTGATGATCTATGAGAAGCTTGGAAGCATTTTCTATTGGAAGAAGAAGAACAAGAGAGAGCAAACAATTACAGTTTCAGCTTTTTTATTTTTATATATGTCAGACTCTATACTACTTCTGTCTTTTTAGGTAAAGACATCACTACCCTTTAGAATAAAATTAAACTAAATTTACATAATATTATTGCAAATTACAATAGTGAATTTTTAAGAAACTGAGACACTCGCACAGTCGCACTCATATTATACTCATATATTATCGAAAAACATATAAAAATAATAACAAGTGTAAATATCCTAATTGGATTCTATGTGGTCACACCATAAATAATTCCTCTGTGTTTCCATATGGGCCATTTATCGGTTCAGTATGTCTCGCGATATATTTTAATTAAATTTTGATTAATTTATTTAATGTATTTTTAAGTATTTTTATAAAAAATTATAATTATTATTTTAATATAATATTTAATATTTTTTAGAATAATTTTTAACTATAAAATTATATCGTATCAAAATTTATAACTTTTTAATTCAAAATTTTTTATAAATAAATTTAAAAATAGATTTAAAAAATAATAATAATAATTTAGATTAAAAATTTTGTGGTACATATTGAGCAATAAATGGCCCAGATAGAAAATACAGGGATCCTGTCTAGTAAATGTCATATTTTATTAGACGCGCTTATATACCAATCTTTCTACATATGCTAATTAATGTATTAAACAAGCGTGAGCTGCAAGCATTTTTTTAATTAGTTTTAGAATGTCCAATCAGACAATGTGCTTTTCATTGCAATTTCCGAGTAATATTCCAAAATAAGAAAATACTCTTTACGCGTGGCACTACACGATTGGTTCAAGCTTCTGAAACATCTGCTGGAGTTCAGCTTTAATTTTCGAGAAAGGTTACCCGCTTTTTGAAAAGCTCGTACTTATGTAAAGACTAAACTACCCTTGTAGATATGATATCTACGCATGGACGGATCCACGTCCGGCATGTAGCCAGTGGGGGTCGTGCCCCCACTAAACACTATGAAACTAAGACACCAAGGCGGCGATAAATACCTCGCTCGGCGGGATGAGAAGCCGGAGGCGGAGCAACCGAGGGAGGAGGAAATTCAGTCGGCTGGAGAAAGACGTAGGGTTGTAAGGTCGCTGAACGGGCTAGGAGACTTATTTTAAGGATTGAGGCTTCGAAGCTATTTGGGCTAACATTTATTTGTTAACCCATCGATTTTGTCTAGTATTTGCTCCTTCACAAGGTGTAATACTATATAAATACATTAAAAATTAATATCTGCGATATATTTCCTCAAATATTTAACAATTATTATATAAGATAAAATTCCCAAATTTTATATAAAAGTATTAGTTAAAAATAAGAGTATATTTTATATTATATTTTATAAAATATTTTTATATAAAACATATAATATTTTACTAGTAGTATATATATTTTTTACTAATATAATATTTAATTTTGTTTGTTTATTTAAAAAAAATATATATTATGAACTGATAATTATTTATAATAATATTTATCTTTAATTCGTTGTAATTGTACTTGCTAAATACGATAATAGTTATTTGTAAAAGAGAATTATAATTCACTTGATTATGAATTCATATAAATACAAGTGGACAACGCATACGTATGCCAAATATAATTTTAAAATTATTTTTAAAATCTATAATAATTAAAAATGTATTTTAAATATACCAATCTATTAAGTATTATATTTATTTTGAATAGAATGAAAAAAAAAGTCTTAAAGAAATTTAGAAATACATATATAAAATTGTAAATCGCATCAAAATATATTTTTTTGTATTTAAAATTTTTTTCCATAAATGCTTTTACATAATTGTGTTGAAGCTTCAAAGTTTTAGCTGAATAACCAATAACTCGTTAAGACTTTACACTCTTAAAACACTTATTTAGAAATTTTTAAAAAAATATTTTGAATAACATTGTATATTTCATCAATAATTTTTTTTTTGTATTCTTTAAAATTTCTCCCAAAAAATATTTATATTGGAGTCAAATTGCTATCGACACAAATATTGAAAAAATATTTATTTGTAAAAAAATTAAGATGAGGGACTGATTTATACTATATTTTAAAAGCAATACTTGATATGACATATTCCCTAAATATAATTATATTAAATTTTATTAATATAAATTAATTATTTATATATCATACCAATAAGCACATACATGCGCCACAATTAAATTTCATAAAAATATATTCTAATCATTTTAAAATATACAAAATAAAAGAAAATTGAAAATATTATTATGAAATATAAATCACAATATATTATTTTTTATTAATAAACATATATCACTTACTAATATAATAGTTGTAGTTTTATTTGTTATCAAAAATTTGAATTATTTATTAATATTAAAATTATTATAATGTATTCACTAAACCCACTCGATAACATTTCTAACTCCACCATTGTCTCTTCGCTAGAATAGTCGGTGGGTATTTGCGTAATTCACAGTTCCGAAATGTGCGCAACTATTTCGGACAAAAAAACATGAAATTTCTACTGCTACGTTTGAATAGGTCTTTTAGATAACGGTATGCTTCATAATTATGATATAATGACTCTTTAATTATTATATTACTAAAATTTAAAAAACTAATTATTATTATTTTTGCATATTTACAATCAACTATTAGTTGAATTTAGCAGAAATATAGTTTAGAAATAAGTATTTCTTAAATAATTTTCTATAAGAATGTATTGGCCGATTTTTAGATGCATTTAATGTTAAATAGATATAGTGTAAATAATAGAGAAGCGCGTATGACAATAATTTGGATGCTACATTAGTCAATGAATCCATATTTAGAAATAAAGAGGACAAATCATTGTTTTTCTCTATATTTATTTTATTTTATTTTTACTATTATATTATATATGTGTGGGCGAGCTTGTATTTATTATACATATTCGATGTGATTTTTTATCCTATAATCCTATATATATGTCAGATTATGAATTTTGGTTTGCTTTTTTGAAGCCGAGATTTTTATAAAAATAATCTATTTAGAATATGATTGTATCATTTATCTTATTTAGATTCTGTCGGCGGCAGGATTCGGATGGGATGATGAAGCTGTTATTGTTGTTATTATTGTTCATTAATCAAATAAAGAAAAAAACCTAAACATTGATCTCGTGGATTAATAGTAACAAGTTTGGAATATATACGAAGTTAGAAATGCATCTTAAAATATTAAAATTAGTCATATTTCATCTTAAATAGAGGAGCAAATAGTTGTTTATTAAGGAAATAAAATGAAACCAATTAATTGAGAATCAATTAGATCAGCTTGATAGCGATTTTTGATGTGATTATTTCAAGGAGATTCGCGTGATTTAGGGGTCTTCAATTGAAGTTGTACGAAATTGGAATTGTGCTTCCTAATCAACGCGTTACTTCCTCGAACTCAACTAATCCACTTGAAGAAAATCCACAGCGAATGATGCGTAGAGATGGGAAACGGACTCAAATCCTCTGTCCCAACTCTCTATTCCGCCCTCTGTCCCAAACTCTCAAAATACATATTTATAAATATTTTTTGAAAAAAATTTAACATTAAAGTTGTAGATCTCATCAAGATTTATAATTTTCGTATTAAAAATTTCTCCAAACAATGTTTCTAAATAAGTATTTTTTAGGTTCCAAAATATTAACACCTTAACATATATTAAAACTATTTTAAAATCCGTTAACACTTTGAGGTTTATAAACAAAAATTTAGAAGCAATTTTTGGAGAAATTTTTAATATGAAAGTTATAGATTTTGATGAAATCTACAACTTTCATGTTGAAATTTTTTTCAAAAAATATTTATAAGTATGTGTTTTGAAGGCTTGGGACAGAGAACGGGATAGAGAGTTGGGACAGAGAACGGGATAGAGAGTTGGGACAGAAAATCCACAGCGAATGATGCGTAGAGATGGGAAACGGGGCTGATACACAAAAATTCCATTTTACGGATAATTGCGTATCAGCCTTTCTATTTTTAGAAATTTATAAATCAGTCTCCGAAAATTTATTTTTAAAAAATTGATTTGCAAAAAAAAAAAAAAGCATTTCAGCCCCTAAAAATATATTTTCAGAAGCTGAAACGTACAAAGATAGAAAACGGAAAACTAATATGTAAAAATCCTATTTACGGATAATTGCGTATCAGCCCCTATATTTTTAGGAGTTCGTAAATTAGTCTTCAGAAACGTATTTTCGGGAGGCGGATTTGTAAAAAAAAATATTTCAGTTTTTGAAAACGCGTTTTCAGGAATTAAAACGTGCAAAGATGGAAAACGGGAGCTGATACGCAAAAATTTTATTATTTTATTAAATTAAATGAAAATAAAATATAAGTTTTTACATGTCAGCACCCTCCCTATTTTGTTTGACAAATCAAATCCTACTTCCAAATCAACCTCTGAAATAGCTGATACGGTAGCACTGCCGCGCTTGCACGCCAGTAAAATCAGAGGATCATTTGGGAGTTAAAGATTTAGAAGGGTAAACTTGTTAAATTTTTAAAAATAAGGGGCTGAAATGTAAATTACCCATTAAAATATTAGGCTATTCAATGTAAGCCGGTGAAACCCGACCTCTCAAAAAATTTCGGCTGAAAATGATATCTCAGTCCCTAGTATAGAATCCAGTTATAACTAGAACATTAGTTATAAATTTATATCTAATTTTATTTTTTTAGACCTTTAAAGTTATATTTGAGTATAACTTAAGCTGATGCATCACGTAAAATGATGATGCCCATTTTTATATATTATCAATTTTTTCTTCAAATACTTTAAAAAAAATCTTATAATTCAATATATAATTAAAATATGTAAATATTAATATATGCGTGAACATAGATCTTTTGTTATACACACTAATTAATATGTTTATTAAAATATTATATTTTATTTATTTTTATAGATATTTTATAATTTTTGTAATTAATTATATGACTTTTAAATTTTAGATCTTTCGTAATTAATTATATTTTGTTAAAATATTTATCAATTCATTTGACATTTTTTAAGTATTTTATGAAAGTTGTAATTATAAAATTATAGATTTTAATTTTTTCCGAATTTACTAAATATTTTTAAAAAAATATCAAATAATTTGTCAAAATGGTAACCAAAGAATCATTTGTAGTTGCTGCACAAACAATCCCCTCTCTAGGCTGAGGTCGGTAGGGCCGAACCAAGGGCGTTGCATGGTGACGCCGTAAGGGCCACGTCATCTCAAGAACAAGATTGACTACCATGCCTAACTAAGTCGAGCCCCGTCAGTTATGGATAACCAAAAAATCCGAGAAATAGTCAACCGTGATCTCCGCAATCCTGCAAGGTCACAAAATATCCTAACAAATATGAAAGAAAATGTTGCTAGATGGCTAAGCTTGCACCATAATCTGTGGGGATGAGTTGTAATAAAATATCTAATTAAAAATATTTTTTTTAAAATTTTTTAAATATAATAAAAATATATTTGAAGTGTGATCAACACAGGTTACAAACAGGAGCCCGTTTGTAACACAACCACATACAAGGCTGATATGTAAGTGCCACAACTTCAATCTCTCAAATTAGCGCTGATATAATCCCGTTCTGGGCCGCCACGTTTCATGATGCTAATGTGCCTTGAATAGGAAGATGGGTCGGACCCGAAGTAAAGACCCATGACATAAACTAGTATCTATCCGAGATAGACATCGAAGCCTTTTACTGGAACATGCACCAACAACGGTTGACTTCCGACATACACCTTGGTAGCGACCTTGCCCGAGGTCGACACCAGCGGATCATGAGAAGTTGGACCGTTACATGCACGCGCGGAGAAGTCTTTACAAGAAATCTAACCGACGCACTCTTTATGACTCCTAATAAAGGCTCATTAAGGTAGGTAGTTAATGAGTCGCGGTTATTAGGCTATTAAATGAGGAAGTTCAAGGGCCGCCCGGGCCTAGGGAATGTCCTCCATAATGGCTATAAAAGGCAAGGAGCAACTCCTAAAAAGGGGTTGGTTGGCTGATAAACATACTGATACTAGTTTTATACCCGTGCGATGCACGGTTATAAGTCATATATATAATCATATAAATATAAATAATGATGTTGAAAATTTTAACTATTTTTTTATTTTTAATTTCATATATATTTTATTTTATTAAAATATTATACTTTCGTAATATATTATTAGAGTAAGAAGAAATCTCAAATACCATATATAAAATTATTCGAAGATTGACGTAAAATAGTTTATGTATAGGATTAAAAAAAAATTTACATGGTAAAATTTTATTTTAAAAATTAATATTGCATAATATATAATATATAATATAATTATTTTTATACTAATTTTTAGATTATTTTTATAAATTATTATTTTAATTAAATATTTATTTGTAATATTAAATCTTTCATATTCTTCAAATAAGTTATATGACCTTATAAATTCCTATCAATTAATACAAATGCCACATGGCTTGTTTAGAATAAGAGTAAATGCCACATGGCATAACAAAAATTATTCAAAATGCCACATGGCATAACGACTTTGATCTCCCAATTTTATATATATGTATATAGATTATACTGAAAAAGGGAGAAGATAGTGGAGAGAGATCTGTATTTCTTCTTTATTCTTAGTGAAATCATCGATTCGTTGGCGTTACGTGACAGCCCGTGGTTTTACCTTATTTTTCAAGGGTTTACACGTTAGAATCGTTTGTGTTTTGTGTGATTTGATCATCTTTAACGATTCCCATCTGCTTGTAATCCTAGTCATTACTGCTTTTGAACACTTCATTGATCGGTCGATGACCAGCTCGATCAATTGGCGCCGTCTGTGGGAAAATCATCACAAAAACAATGGCTAGGAGAAGAACGACAAACCGTAATGTTAGTAGAGACGATCGCAGATCCTTGGAAGAGTCCAGCGGAGCGGGCACACAACAGTTTCAAGAATATCAACCTTCAGACGAAAATGAGTCACCAGAAATTGCTGCTGAATTACAACCACAAGAAGCTCCAGTAACTATGGATGGAGTTCGCGAATTGTTGAGGGAGGAGTTGCGTAACCTCCTTCAACCACAACAGACAACTGCGCCGGCGAGAATACCGGCGAGGGAAAGGTTGTCTAACCATGCTGGAGGACCCCAACGACAACTTAGTCATAACTCCCTCAATCAAGACCGAGTCTCGGCGTTCAGCAGATTAGGACCTCCCCCTATCCAAAAATACCTGGACAGTCACGGTGCACGATTGGCGAGGGAGAGAAGAAGCGCTTAGCCCTTACATCAGTAACATTTAATTGGGAGAGTCTATAATTTACAGCTCAGTACTCGATTGAGATGTAGGATAGAAAACGAACTTAACGGTCAAGATAAAAAAAAAGTTACTATACTCATTGCAGCATAATGCAATAATATTGATAGTGATACACATCGTTGATATGTTATTAGTAATAAGAATAGTATACACATAGTGAAATATGGTGTAGGATAGTGTCATAGACAACAGGGAAGTAATGCGGTGTTGAGGATAATATTATTGGTTTCGTGGGAGTGAAAAATATTATTGGTTTGGTAGTATTAGATTGTATATAATAGTTTGAGGGTCTTAATTTTAAAATTTTAGAGGTTAGTTTGAAAAAAGAAGTTTTCAAACTAGAGGTTCATCTAATTAACACTATGAGAGCACCTGGGATGACGATACGGTCAATTTACAATAATTTTTCAAAAGATTTTTTAACAAAATGATAAATATTGATGAGATTTATAATTTTTATATTGAAAGTTAGTTCAAAATAGTTTTTAAACAGTTAAAATTCGTTAAAATTTAATTCAAAAATATATATTTAGAAATATTTTTTTCATAAAAATTTAAACATTAAAAATATAGTTCTCATCAAAATTTAAAAATTTTATTTTAAATTTTTTATATATATATATATATATATATATATATATATATATATATATATATATATATATATATATATATATATATTTATTTATTTCATATGCTCGTGTAGGATCAAAATTCAAATAGAAGTTGGGGTCATTTCAGAAGTAAAATGAAATTCCCTCAATTTATTTAAAAATATAAAAAGCATTTTCCGGCTTCATTGTACTAGGCCTAGAATTGGGTTATTCTAGCCCATTTACAATTCGATAGAGAAAAGAAACCCTGATCCCGCGCGAAAATTCATTTAATTTTTAACAGTTCGATGAATGAATTCAAATTGTGGAGCAGTTCGCGCGTTAATATCATCACTCTTTCAACTCCAGAAGAATTACGCTCTTCTCCTCCGCGACTCGGCCGAGTCCAACTCGCTCCGCAATGGCCGAGCTCTCCACGCCTGCATCCACAAGACCATCGCTGCACCGCCGCTCACCTTCCTCTCCAATTCTCTTATCAGCATGTATTCCAAAACCAACTCGTCGGTTGATGCCCGCAAAATGTTCGATGAAATGGCTGACAAAGATACCGTTTCTTTTAACACGCTTATCAGGTCGCATGGTTTCTCTGTTGTCAGGGAGATGCTGGTATGCGGGATTCCTCCTGACGAGCTGAGCTTCGTGGGCTTGCTTCAATGTTCCTCGAAACATATTTGTCTAACAGGATTGATTGTTGTTCATTGTGTTTGTATGAAGCTTGGCTTTGATCGTAATGCAGTTGTCGCGAATTGTTTGATGCAGTTATACGCTGGTTATCATTCTTTTGATGTGTCACTGAGGGTTTTTGATGAGGTGGAGTATAGAGATGTCATCTTGATAAACTCTATGATGGGATTGCTTTCTCGAGATGGGTACTTTGAGGACGCTTTTTTATTTTTCCGTGATCAGGTTATACGTTGTTATATGGTTCCAAGTAGAGCTACTTTTGTTAATCTACTTGCAGGAGTTGGTGAATTTCAGCATCTAAGACAAGGAGTCCAAGTTCATGGTATGGTGGTGAAGTATGGGCTTGAGGGTGATGGAGCTGTTGAGAACACTCTTGTTAAAATGTACTCTAACTGTGGTTACTTAGAGAATTCAATGAGTTGTTGAAGGGTTCAGGGAGTAAAGAAGTTAAATCATGGACAACTTTGATCGTATCCTGTGTCAATCAAGGGCTTTTTGAGAACGCCATCAGTTTATTTCATCGAGTTCATAGTGAGAATCTAGTGCTTGATAACATATTCGTATCATCAGTTTTAAGTGCTGCTGCGGGTCTAGGGTCGTTTAAACTTGGTTCTGTTGTTCATGCAGTTGCCGTTAAGCAAGGGTTCGGATACGAACTTTGTGTTATTGATTCTCTGATGGACATGTATGCCAAATGTGGTTGTATGGAAGACGCACTGAAGCTATTCCATTCTGTCAAGAACAATCTTAGCTTGGCTTCATGGACTGCAATAATCTATGGTTACAATTATAATGGGTTTCCGATGGAATCATTGATATGTTTTCGTCAAATGATAAGGGAAGAATATAAACCGGACTCGGTCACTTGTGTTAGCGTTCTAACAGGTTGCATCAATTTGAAAGATATTGATGCAGGTAAACAAATCCATGCTTACATGATTAAATCGGGTTGTGAAACTGATAGTTTAGCTCAGACAACGCTTCTCTGCCTCTATTCAGATTGTGGAATCCTGTACGAATCGGTCAGGCTGTTTGAATTTATGGCAAATCCTGATGTTGTTTCTTGGACTGCACTAATATCTGCTCAAGCAACAAGTGGATGTAGTGATGTTGCTTTGATGTCTTTTGTTAAAATGACCCGAAATGGTATCAGGCCTAATCACTTTACACTTGCTACTGCTCTTACAGCGTCTGCTACGCTTACATCCACAGAAGCAGGAAAATCACTTCACTCTATGATTATAAAAGTTGGTTTAGAAGATGACAAGTTTGTTGGAACTTCCCTTATAGATATGTACTCCAAGTGCGGAATTATTGAGGATGCAGTTAGCTGCTTTATGGTATCACCGAAAGATGATGCTTTTTCATGGAACGCGTTACTAACTGGTTATGCATGTCATGGATTCATCTCGGAGTTGTTTTGTTCTTTCAAAGGAATGCAAGATCACGGGGTGAAGCCTGATGGTGTCACATTTCTTGCAATTCTCAGTGGCTGCAGACACAGCGGTTATGTTGCTAAAATTATTTCTTACTATAATATGATGCGGGATCGATATTCCATCGAACCGGAGTTAGAACACTGTTACGTGCATAGTTGATGCTCTTGGGCGTGCAAGATTGATCAAGGAAGCAGTTAAGTTTATTGAGTCGCTGAGGGTGATAATGCTTGGTTCTGAGTTGCTGAGGTCAATGATTAGTTCGTGTCTTAACCATGGATTCATTCAGCTAGGTTTAGCTGCTGTAGCAAAGATGGTGATCTTGGGTGAAACCGATGATTCATCGTATGTATTGACTTCGAAGTTATATGCAGCAGAAGAGAAATGGATTCGCTCAAGGAAAGCAAGGGAAGCAATAGATAACCGTGGTACGAGGAAAAATGTCGGCAAGAGCTGGACGGTTTCCACCGCTTGTTAGAAGCAACTCCTATTGGAATCATCGACGTTGATGGTTGCTGTATTTCATGCAAATTGGAGTGGTAAGAAAACCTTTTCTTTTTTCCTCTCCAATCCCGTATTCAACATTCACCAATGCGCAACTGATGAATAAACATTTTTTAATAACCTAAATAAACATAATATGTTAGTAATTGGGATAATTTTTTTATAGTTTGTTGGAACAATCAATTTTTTATGTGTTTTTTCCTTAATAAACCTAAAAAACTTTGATAAAATTATCCTCTTCTATGTAATACTTAAAACCATCGAATTTCCCCTTAATTGCTACTAAGGCTTCTTATCTGTTATGTTGCCAACAATCATGACATGCACTGAAGTATATATATATATATACTGAGAATAGCCTTTCTCTATATGAGAGAGGCTATTCTCAGCTCGATCTGAAAATAGCATATTCTCAGCTAACATCTCAGCCGTTTATCTGTTTGATCTAACAGCTGAGATTTAATTTTAACACTTAACGGCGCCGTTAAATATTTAACGGCGTGAATCGTTATTCCGTTAAGTATTAAAATTAAATCTCAGCTGTTAGATCAAACAGATCAACGGCTGAGATATTAGCTGAGAATAGACTATTCGCAGGTCGAGCTGAGAATAACCTTTATATATATATATATATATATATA
This sequence comes from Xerophyta viscosa, assembly GCA_002076135.1. Classification (NCBI taxonomy): domain Eukaryota; kingdom Viridiplantae; phylum Streptophyta; class Magnoliopsida; order Pandanales; family Velloziaceae; genus Xerophyta; species Xerophyta viscosa. Next base: position 169,239 of record MJHO01000061.1, on the reverse strand, counting down.
TATATATATATATATATATATATTACTCACGAGTTCTAGTGTTATCCAGTGCAATAGCTAGTTGGTTTGACGACATTATTATGCTTTGAGAAGTGGACATGCAATTTTATATTCTTGATTAAAAAAAAATTAATCTGCAGTGGACATGCAAATTTATATTCTTGATTTTTTTAAAAAAAATATTCTGCAGTGGACATGCTTTTTGCTTGATATTTTCGACTAAAAGACAACTCTAGGAAGCGAAGCATCTGAACGAGAAATGTCAGAATAGTCTCACACCTAATAAATAACACTTCTTTAATGAACTTTAATAATGAGTTATAAGGCATCTAGCAAAAGCTAAAGCATAAATGTCGAATAATTTATAGAATATAAATCGACACCTTACGATTTTTTAATCGAACTTGTATTAGTTCCACGACCTGTTAGATCTTTTTAGTGTCATGTAATGGAAAGAAAACCTTACGTATCAGCGTCTGCATATGCATCCCCATCTCAAATAAATCTTTATTTTTTTTATAACTTTGCAATGATTTTGTGAAATTTTAAATAATAAGGATTTTATTTGAAACGATTTTGAAAAGAAGAGACCTTTTCGACAAAATCTCTTCTTTTTTTTTTTTTAACATCCATACAGAGCCCAAATACAGGCGGAGTAATCATGAGACCATCTAATAGAACACTGTTATTCATTAGATCTATCAAAATTGCCCCAAACTAGGTTTTAATTGTGAACGCCGGTTAAAGATAGAAACAGATTGAGTAAATCATGAGACCATCTAATAGAGAACTTATTTATCATAACCACTAATAGAGCACTTATAGTTATTTATCATAACCATAAAAAATTCAGATGCAATCAAAATCACGTACACGACAATGATATGTGTGTAGTACACCTTCAATACATTGTACAATTCTTAATATATCAAGGCCATCAAGGTCAACAGTTCTACAGCTAATATCATCATAACATCGATCACAACGGAAAACATATTGAAGCTGTAATTGAAGTGATAATAAGAAATGAGTAAAGCTTAGGCCTTCAAAAACACTTAAAAAGTGACATCAGATTCATGTTTACAGATTTTTAGAGGCATTAAATTTTTTAAAAAAACTGATGGAAGGTCCAATTGAACAACCAAAATATCTCCCATAACCATAACACATAACTCTCAAAAATCCACACACACACCGGCTCCAGACTGTGCCAGCGTTCTTTTAGGTGGTGCATTTGTTGCACGGTACAGAAAGGTTCAACTTCTATCAAATATTCATAGTGTATGAGTTGATTTTTGCATTGTTCAAAAGCATGTGTGTGTATGAAAGTGAAAGTGAACTTTGAAATTTTGGGAGAAACTGGGAGAAATTTAAAAGTTCTGAGTGAACTTTTGAAAGCTCTAGCATCCCAACATACTAGAGAGTATTCTGGCGGCAGAGTTTTTTTTTGGCACGTTAATCACAACATACATATAGATGGCAACTATTTTAGCTACATGAGATGATATATTTGTTACTCTAAAACCTGCAACGATTCCTCCTCGGAGAGATTTAGACTCTCCGATCCATCATCTTTGACACTTCGCGCAGAAGTGATCGGTTGTCATCTTTGTTGCGCAGCCATAGCAAAACGTATATCCACACCTTCACAACGAGAAAAAACTAGATATTAGTACTTGAAAGAATGCACCAAAATTAGAGGAACTGTACCTAGCCCGAGACATTACGATGCAAGCTCAAGATATTACGATACCAGAAAACAACTCGAACAGCTTATGCTAAATAGGGAAATTTGGCATATATGCTCCTATTACAACTTACAAGTGTAATGTACTTAGCTCAAGACAACTTAAGAAATGCAAATGATGTACGATAATCTTTTTTTTTTTTTTGAAGAAATAAAATTTTGATTTTGTAAGTGGAAATGATACCTTTGGTGAGAACCATCAATAGCACCCGTCATTGTCATTAATCACGAAAATAAGAACACTAAATAAGACGATAATTAGAAAACCAGATGGCATAGTTCTGTAGGATACCTGCATTTGATGAACATACAGCCATCGATCTTCTCCACGAAGAAGTTGCAGGAAGGGCACCTCTGCCACTTTGATTTCTTGGCGACATCCAACAGCATCCTATTTCTTCCCCTCCCTTCCTGAAGCTTCTGCAAATCTTCGCAGCCAATATCGGCGTGCCATGTTACCCTACATTTTGCACAGAACATTCTATGACAGTGCGGGCACTCCGCCTCCACCACGTTCTTCTCCTTCCGATATCAGCAGTGCAGAACAATCTTTGAAAGGACAGTAGAATTTTGAAGCTTCATTGATGGTGGATTCACACAAACTCGTTCCCCACCGATCGAACACCTCTATCTTAACAAATTTTCTGCAGAATTGGGGTTCTAAGATCCCTGAACCGCACTCGGGATCAGGACATTTAATGACCGTGATGTTTTCTTCCACCTTTGATTCAATGTAACCTCCTATACATTCGTTGCAGAAAGAATGATCGCATTTGCTGATCCCGGAGAACTCCGACATCGGTTTGTTCTCCATGCAAATCGAGCAAAATCCCTCATCGGGTGGATTAATCTGGGTAGTCGGATTCGATGACTTTGAGGACTCACCTTTCTCTTTAATTGAATCTACGTATATCACCGTCGACGTCGAAGGCAAGGATTCCACCATCACGATGTCGTCATCCGATGAGATAATCTTGGCCTTAGATTCCGTGTAAGTTATGTTGCAGTCATGGTGGCAGAACAATTGATTGCTTGTGCTGATCTCGTGGAGGTCAAGGATGGGTCTTTTCCCTTTAGTCTTCCCAGAAGACGATTGCTCCACTTCGGATTCGGGAAATAGAATGTCTGCGAAAGAGGAGGAAATGACTTCCTGGACCTGGAGCTGGTCTGCGTATATTGCGTCGGCGACCATAGGAAGTGCTTCTTCTTTGATGATGGAGGCTAAAGATCGTCGCCTGCGGCGAGGGCAAGGAAGAGATCGTCGACGTGATCGGCGAGCGGAGATAAATCTGAGCCGTCGGATCTACGGTCGGTGCAATCACCTTTGATGATGGCTCGCCTTTCTCCTGCAACAGATCCATGAACAGCACCTTCACGACGGAGGCTTCTGGAACACCTCAGGTCGATCGGCGTGAAGAAGAAAAGCAAAGGAAGACAAGCACTGAAGTGCAGAAGAATCGAGAGGCAGTGTGGAAAATAACAAATTGACGCAGAAGACTTGACTCAACGCTAGTGGATTCCAAATGGGCGCAGCGGACTCATCAGTGGCAGATTGTTGTAAATACCTTCATATACAGGAGCAATTACAGACGAGAGCACAATAACAAAATTGTATATAATAACACCTTTACATTCAATTGTAAACCAGTTAGAATCAGTAGGGTCGCAGAAATCTGTTACTTGATGGGTCACTATAAATAGGCCTTATGGGCCACTGTAACATCTTTTCTCAGCCTGCATATTTTCAACTATATATATATATATATATATATATATATATATATATATATATATGTAATTCAGTATCAAAATAGTTGAACGCCATATGATACCTTTTATAACTCACAATATACTACATGGCATCACTATTATCTTACCATTTGACGTGTGTCACTTAAATATATAAATATACAATTAATCACATATTTAATAAAAGTTTGAATTCAATACATACTTAATGTATTATTAATAATTTTATTAAATATAAAAAGTAAGTATATTTTATAATATTTTATTTTATATATTAAAGATAAACTATAATAATTTAAAAAAATTTAAAAAATTATTATCAAATTCTTAATAATCTATATATAATTATATATAATATATACAAATAGGTGATCAAAATCGTAACTTTTGTATGTAATGAAGAATTTTAAAGATCATTATCAAATTCTTAATAATCTATATATAATTATATACTATATACAATGGGTGATCAAAGTCGTAACTTTTGGTATGTAATTTAGTTTTTTTTTCTAATTACATATGATAAATATAGTATAATATTTTAATAAAAATTAATATTAATATTAATATATATATAATATTTTAATTTATATATTAAAATATAAAAAAATTAATATTATTATTTTATATTGGTAATTAACAACCGTACATCCCACGGACTCAAACTAGTTCAATAGAATTTCTCTAGTTTCCCAGCGCAGGCATCGTCTTCCTCATCGATTTAACCTTTAGAAAACCATTAATATCCTCAATTAGCGGTTCCTCTCACCCCCATTAACGAGTTTTCATCGAGCCATCCCGTCCGAGGCATTACAGCCTCATCGCCGGCGGAGAATGCGAGTATCTGGACCGTCGTAATTAGAGAGGGTTTTGCTGAGTCGCTGATGGTGAGGATCATTTGATGGAGAAAATAGTTGATAGGGCTTGTCAAGCAGTTCCCCAGGGAAGAGGAGACGATGTGTCCATATGCTTTCTTTTTTGGGATAATTACATTGTCATGATTTTTAAACTATTTATACATTATCTCCGGATACAAAATCTTTATAAGTTAGTATATATCTCAAAATTTATCAGATATACTTTTATTATTATATAAATTTTTTAAGAAAATTTAAAAATAAAAAAATTTTCAAGTTAATGCAATTTTTTATGTTTTTTCAAAACTTACTTGACTCGGAAGTTTTAGCTGATTTAAAAACTAATCCGTCAATCCGCTAAGATTTTATAGTCTCAAAATATATATTTAAAAATATTTTTAGAAAATATTTTAAATACAAAATAATAAATTTTGATGTGACATACTATTTTCGTATTAAAATTTTATTTAAAAAATATTTTAAATTTATATTTTAGAAGTACAATATAACGGATTTTAATCGAGACGCTTATTTGTAACACAGAATTTGAAGAAGGGACCGATACGTAGGTCTTCTTTTTTGGAAGCATTGTAAATTCATTGAATTCAAAACTGTTAAAAATAAGCCACTGAGTTCAAAATTCTTAAAAATTAGTCTATATATCTCAAACTTTGTGCCAGCAGAATTTTCAACTCTTAGCTTTCTTCGCGGGTGTGGTTTTAAACTTATACTTTGCGGACTTATTTACTTCTTTACTGATGAATCTGTGGTTTGAACTTATTTACTTGGTTGCACAGATCAAGCGTCCTATGTGAGTCTATATATCATGCCCATTCAAGGGGTTGATTTGTTCAAAGATATTTTTTGACAAAACCCCCGTCTATAGTAGAAACAAAGAAAAAATGTACCAACCAGTATTGATCCAGTTGGTTAGCGAAGCTGAATATTGGAAGAAAATTAAAAACTTATTCCTTATGAAAAAATAGATCGGAAGTTCAAATCTAAATAATACCTGATCGGAAGGATCTACCGTCTACCGCTTAATATTCGGTCGAGATATGATAGAAATCAAATTCGACGGTTAAGATAAAAAAGAAAAAATCAAAGGGGAAATGTAATAGTACAAAATGTTACATATGAGGGTGAATTTCATTATTCCACCAACCAAACAGGCAACTAACACAGAACAAGTAACTTTGCTAATATGCCATAACCGTCAATCAATTATTGGTGTTATATGGAGAGGACTATGATACATGAAAGGTCCACGCTACTATAACACCAAGCAATATAAAAGCGAGATATTTTTCTTAAGATATCGAAAGGTGGGTGTTTGTAATTATTGAAATTTTGCTCTAAAAGTAAGAACATCTCCACTTGATCATGATAACTTACTCTCTGATTTTTTAAATCTTTTTACAATGGTTTAATCTCCGATTCATCATCTTCTACACATCGCACAGTAGTGATCGGTTGTCATCTCCTTTCCGCAGCCATAGCAAAATGCATATCCACACCTTCGCAACCAAAGAAGACTAGAAATTAGTACTTCAAAAAAAAGCACTGAAATTACAGGAACTGTATCTAGCTCGAGACATTAGGATGCAAGCTCAAGATATTAGGAAGCAAGAAAACTAACTCTTCGTAAAGCTTAAGCTTGACAGGGAAACTTAAGATGAGTGTGCCTATTTGATGGAGTCACGATCGGACCAAATCTGTAGCCTGACAGAGCGATCTAAGAGCCGTTATAGACAATTCAAATGGTGACTCGACTTTCCTTCTTATGCTGATCCAGTTATTTAATTAGAGACAAATTATTTAGGATTTAGTGCGGCGGATTCGTACTTGTATATATAGATAGAATCTACTCCTAGAAAAAAAATCTTATATCGACTATCTCACCTCTGACATAATAATAAAGAGCGTTCTCCTTCTTCGTGAACGTAAGCACTTTTACCGAACCACGTAAATTCTGTGTGTTTGTGATTGCTTTTCTGTTCATCGTAGTCTTGTATCTAAATCTAACAAACTTTGAACCATCACTATTGCACATGTACATATGCTTAGCTCACGACAACTTGCAATGCAAATTATGCAAGATAATCACAAATACGACCAAAATGGAAGGTGAAATTTTTACTTCAACAAATGGTAATCTGAGGTTCGAATTCTGTAAACATCACCGTAAAAATTTAGAAGATTTATTTTTCTGTATCTCGTAGAAAGTGACGCGAATTTACGAATCTGTGTGGACCAAAATGGTGAGACATACATATAGGGTGGTAAAATACATGACGAGTTTTTATGATGATCTAATAAAACTATACTCACCCAACCTACGTACGAAGGGCCCCACTCATCTCTGCAGTATGTAAAAAAGGGCGCTAAATAAATCGACCAGCTACACAAACAGAGTTCTGTATGAGTTGATACCTGCATTTGATGAACATACACCCTTGGACCTTCTCGACGAAGAACTTGCAGGAAAGGCACCTCTGCCACTTCGATTTCTTCGCGAATTCGATCAGCATCCTATCCTCTCTTCCCCTCTCCTCTTCTGGAAGCTTCTGGAAATCTTCGCAATTGATTCCGGCGTGCCACGGCACCCTGCATTTGGCACAGAACAGTCTATAACAGTGCGGGCACTCCGCGTCCGCCATGTCCTTCTCTCCTTCAAATATCAGCAGTGCGGAACAATCTCTGAAAGGACAGTAGAATTTCGAAGCTTCACTGATGGAGGATTCGAACAAGCTCTTCCCCACCGATCGAACACCTCCGTTTGGACAAACTTCCTGCAGAATTGGGGTTCCAAGATACCCGTGCTGCACTCGGGTTCAGGACACTTGATGATCGTGATGTTCTCTTCTAGCTTTGATTCGATGTAGCTTCCTACACACTCATAGCAGAACCAATGGTCGCATTTGCTGATCTCGAGGAGATCCGGTATCGGTTTGTTCTCCATGCAAATACCGCAGAATCGTTCCTCGGGAGGATTGATCTGAGCCGTCGGATAACAGATGCACGGCTGCGATAACTCGTCTTCCTCTTTAGGTGAATCTATGCGTATCACCTCTTTCACCTTCACGATGTAGACTTCGTCGTCGTCGGATGATATGATCTCGACCGTCGGAATGGAGGGATTCCGTACTGAGGTTTTAGGGTTTCGCTGCCGATACTTCTTCGGCTTCGACGACGATGGTTTCCTGTCGATTTCATGGAGACAGTCGAGATTTTTATTAGGCGTTGAAGATCTGGTAGTGATTCTATGATTTCTCATGGAGTATCCAAATGATCTCTTAGTCGAGGATGGAAAGGAGTTTCTTGGAGAGAGATCTCTTTGTCGAGGATGGAAAGGAGTTTCTTGGAGAGAGATCTCTTTGTCGAGAGAAGTGTGAACTGATGAGTTAACCGATATGCGCCACATGTCCACTATCAATGGATCGGACCATCCGTCACTCTTGTGGGAACCCTATATTGGCCGGCACAAAATATACTTTCAAAGTTTCAATACCTTTTAAACAGCTCCCACTCAGCGGATTGTCTCCGTACAGATTTTTCAATACCTTTTATTTAAATTTAATTCTTTCAAATATAATATTTAAAAATTAAAAATAAACTATTCTAATTTTTTACTATTTAGTTAATTCTCTTTTCACTTCCAATTTATACAATAAGTTAATATATTAAATATAAACTATTATATTTTTATAAATTAAATCTAACCATTTAATAAAATGGTAAAGATATATGCTCCCCAATTTAGGATTTATTACATGTATTGTTATAAATATATTATGATTTAAAAACGTATATCCACAAAGAAAGTCAGGATTGGGGCGTGAGAGCGAACTCTTAGTCACTAAATGGTTGGGAGGCAATTTTTTTTGTTATGTAGAAGTCTTAACAAGGAGAGAAGAATTTTTAATATTTAGTTTTTTTTTTTTTTTAAATTAGGATTTCAAGAAACTATTAAATGAGATTACGCAAAAAAGATTAATTTTTTATAGAAAATCAGAGGTTATAACTAATTTATCCGGGAAAAAATTTTATAACACAAGAACAAAATAGTTTTTGAGCTTAAAAGATACTTCCAAATTTTCTTTACTGTGTATAATGGTACCTATACACATTCTTTTGAAGATCTTTTTAGTGCTGCATAGATGACAAGCCTTCAAGAACTCATCCACCCAAGGTGTTGAGCTATGCCCCCTCATTAACAACATTTTCCGATAACCATTGGCGGCGGGGAAGTCTACCGAAATGCGACAAACACCCCCCCCCCCCCCCCGCCCGCGCGCCATATGCAAATAGTCCTTGCTCTTACTGAGTGCTTTTTTTGTGAGGCAACAAGGTGCAATTTTTGCGGAGTTTTTAGTGAGCATTATTAAGAGATATTTTGATTTTGATTTATTTTCTAGTTAAGAATATTTTTATTTTATCGGTTTTCTATATTAGTTAGGTCAACTCTATGTATTTTTAGATGTAATTGATATTAAAAATATAAAGTATTACATTCATCTTTTCTTTTTTCTAACAAGCATATCTACAGAGACTATACAATTAATCTTTAAAATTATATAATTAACAAATATTTCAAAAAAAAAATTGCATTAAGAAAATCAGTACGAACGCATTATAGACATATCTCTAACTTGCAGTAAAATATAAACTCATAAACCCTCACCCCTTTAAAAGACATCTAATTTATATGAGATCTTTCTGCATGAATTTCATAAAAACCTCGGCATCTAATTCCGCATGGCAATTTTTAACAGGACACTCCATCTTGAAATCTCTCTCATGAGCTGCACTTCCCATCCACTCCATCCAACATTTCTTGCAGAATCCATGGAAACATGTCCGGTTTCTCGGGATGTGTACCGGCGCATAGTTGTCTAAGCAAATACTACAACAACATGGAAATTTTACATCCGCGGGAGATTCTGCAATGGATGATAGAATCGCCTTCTGTAGACGAAGCTCTTCGTCTTCTCTCAAATTAAGAAAATCGGAGAAATCTTCTTCTTCTTCTTGTTTTTGTCCCATCTTCATGTATGGAATTGAAGGACGATACTTTTTTGGAAATAGAAATTTAAAAGAGAACATCGGCGGATCGATCGAGGGAACAATTACAGTTCTAATAAAAGCAAAATAAAAAAGACTAAATTTTCTGCTAACCTTAACTTTGAGAAAAACAGTGCATAACTTGGAATTGTCGGAGATGTTTCTGTAGCCGTTCTTGGATGATTAAATGGAGCTTCCGAAGTAAAAGTCGTACGACTAGCTTATCAGTCACTCTCCCAAAACTTAATTTGAGAATAAATATTTTATTATAATTTATTATTTTTAACACTCTAAAATATTTATAAAGTATATTCTAAAAAAATTTAAATACTTATAGTCCAACGAAAATCTAATGTTAAGCAAAATCTTATTTTATTATACTTAAAATTTTCTAAATATATATTTTAAGGTTAAAAACCTTAGGCAATGAGCGTAATAATTTTTAAATTTAGTAGAATTTTTTATATTTTAAAATATTTATTTAAAAAAGACAATTTTCTGCTAACCTTGTAATTTTTTGCAAAACACGTCATTGACTTGGAAGACTCGGAGATGTTTCTGGAGTTTTTCTTGGGTGGAGCTTTCATAGAAAAAGTCTTGGAAACTTCACATATTAGTCCCCCTTCTAAAACTTAATTGACAAATGAAACGTAATTTATTATCTGACGCTCTAAAATACTTATAAAAAATTATAAATTATATTAAAATTTAATTTTTTAAAAGAATTTTAAATAGATATTTATAAACTGTACAGTCTTAGCCTGTTAGCATAATAAATTTTAACTAAAATTTTGACATCTTAAATGTTTATTAGAAGTATATTTAAAAAAATTTGGATAACAGTCCCTCTTCCAAAACTTACTTTATAAATAAATCTCTCATTATAATTTTATTATCTTCGATACTCTAAAATACTTATTACAAATATATTTTAAAAAAAATCAAATACAAATTTATAAACCATATTAAAATATAACTTTATTGTGTTTATTTTTTAAAAATTATTTTTATATAAATATTTTAAAATTTCAAAATTTTAGCCAGTTAGCATAATAATTTTTAAATTAACTAAATTTCAACGTTTCAAAATACTTGTTTAGAATATATTAAAAAAATTAAATACAAAAGTTATAAATTATATTAATATTATTTTTTATATTTAAAAAGTCCTCAAAATATATTTATATTATAATTAAAATGATCCTATAGAAAATATTGAGATAGAAGCTAATTTAAAAGTATTTAAAATTAGGAATTGGTTTGTTATAATTTTAAAATTAGAAGATGATATTCTATTTTTCCAAAAGTCTTCATCGACATTCTCGCATTGCAAGTCAAGAGTCAATGGTTTTTTATTTTCTCTAACTTTTGTGATTTGTTGGGTATTTATTTATGACAATTCCTGTCACCACAGCTTTAATTAAGACTAACTAGGAAAAACTCACACGTTGTCGCAGAATGATAAATAATTATCTTTTTATATCAATTTATTTTTAAAAACATTAATGTATTCGACAACGCTTAAAAAAAATGCTACAAAGACTAGCTATGAACATAAAGATCACCGATACCTTTTAAAAAAGATGCACAATAAATAAGATTAATTAAAAAAAAAAGTAGATGATAGTTTGATGCAAGTTATCCTGCATGAAAATCCTAACAAAATTGTATCAAAAGTTTAATTAATTGAAGACAATAAAAATTGAAAAAAAAATGTTGTAGAAAAACATATTTGGTATCATTTATTAGCAGAATTTCTTATAGAAAAATACTAATAATATATAAGAAGAACTTATCATAAAGCTAAACAGCATATATTTATAATCTTATATTATTTTGATCAATTAAAATTTATGTTTGGAGAAATGAATTTAGATATTCATATTTATAAATAAGTGTTTTAACTACGGTCTATGAGTGTTGGTATAAATCTCATATTTCCAAAGTATGTGTGGCAAGGCTTCTCTCAATTTTCCCTCCACAAATTAAAATCACCAAAAAAAAAAGACTTCTGTCCACAATAAAAAAGGTAAGATTCTTCATCTCATTCATCATAATCATCTGTATGAACCTCATTCCAAGACAGCATGACACCTAATTTTTTTTAGCAACTCAGGCCGAACACGTGGCCATCCCTCTTAAAAAGAAGTGAGCTCAAGTTGCTAGTAGCTAAGAGCCTACTATATTTAAACTTAAACTTAAGCATAGCTAGCTCCATATTATTAATGAACTTTATGATATCTTTATGGGCCTTTGGATTCAATTAATAGGATCATTACATCATCGTCTAATGGATTTGGACCAAAAAATAAGGGAGAGAATATTTTTTAAACATGTCCAGAAAAAAAAAGAAAAAGAGGAGAAGAAAAAAAAAAGGTAGAATATAAATAATAGATATCAGCAATTGATCCCGTATATTCTTTATGGAAATAATGTAAAAAAGGAAGAGAAATCAGTGATCAGTGGAAGGAATTGTAGCCATGTAATAAACATCTTTACTAGCAATCATTTTTTGGAGAAATTAATCAACCAGTAATAAAGAACCAGGAAGAAGACCGAGGAACAATACTGTTCTCGTCTATTTTTTTACTCGAATCAATTTTTGGTATAATAGCATATCAGCCCCTGCTCTTTTAAAAAATATAAATCAGCCCCGCAAAGACTGATGTATGCAAATCCTATTTTTTATCTCACAATAATACAAGTCCATCTTGAAATGTGCAACTTTCTTTTTTAGTCTTTTTTTTTTGGGTTTGCACACATCATCTTTCAGTTTTGCATTTCAGTCCTGTAACGTTGCCACGTCAGTTCTTCGTAGAAGCTGAAATGTAACTTTTAATAAAAACTGATTCGTAAATAATTAATAAGTAAGGATTTATATGTAATTATCTTTTTTTTTGGTCAGATGTGATTTGGATGGAAGTTAAAAAATTTCTAGCAAGTTGGTGGGAGCGTACTGTATTTGCTGATGGTGGTGTAGAGTTCTTGAGATATTTTTTAAGGATTTATGGTTGTAGTTTGGTTATTTTATAATTTTAGATATTGACATCAGCTGAGGCTTGCGTAAAAAAAAAAAAAAAAAAAAAAATTTAATAAATAGAATGCATTTAATTTAGCTTCTCAATTTAGTACACATTTTTTTAATTCATTGCTTTGTGTTTAAGGGCTGATAAATTATTTTTTGACAATTTTCATAGCGCGTTTATATTTTTTGACAACTATTTTTTGTCATGATAGTTTTGGGAAAACTTTTGGGAGCTTGGAATATAGGATATTGTTGGGGCAACTTTTGGGAGGTCTGGCATTGTTTGGAAGAATACTAGATAAGCTTGATTCAAGAACATTGAATAAAATAGCCATATTGAATTTCCAAAGCTTGAAAACAAAGCCGGCATAACAATTCCGGAATTTTTCGGTTGCCGAAACATGAATCAATCACATCTGTAGACTATCGCACGAAACTGAACCGGTTATGGACATTTTTTTTTCACGATAATTTTTAAAAAAGAAAAAAAAAATTACATAACAACCCAAACAATAGCATCAATGGTACTGCTTGAATGGCATTTGAGCCTTATATAGAGATTCCAACAGAAACAAACAGAAAATAGATCACAAATCGCTGCCCTTAATTGCCTACAAAATGACCTCTAATGGGGCGCGTAATTATCGAAATACAGAGATAAACGAAGAACGAGAAACAACTTTCAAATCTTCATAACGAATCATCGGAAACAATCGAACACACAGCTCGCCTTAAATTTGCCTTTCATTTTTACTTAGTTCCCTTGATGTGTGCCTGCCCATCAGTTCCATTGACATGAACTTCTCCATCAGTAGCCAAAGGAACTGACTTTGCCTGAAATAAACGAAAAAAAATAAAAAAAGATAAAACGTCGGCTGCGGATGAGTATATAAATTTGAATTACTAGAACAAAACAAATATTTTGATTTACCAGATTGCGGTACTTGAGGGCATAGAACATCTCGAGGTAACGACGGGTCTCACGTCTGTCGAGCTTAGACACATACTTCCAGAAACCGTAAACACCAGCCAAAGTCATCAACCTCTCGGAATACAGCTTCCAAGTGTACCTGTTTGAGTTTATACATAGCCAAATGTAAGTTCAAAAAATTTCTGAAGATAAAAAACTGGTTTTTAGATTCAGCGCGGTGCTTACTTCTCTTCGATACGTTTGAGACCTCCCTTGGAGATTTTGTCCCAGTGAGTAGGATCTTCCCTGCACTTCTCGAAGAAATTGACAAGTATCTCACCAGCCTTATCGGGCTGATATGGATCAATGTGGAAGCCAGAGACTCCATCTACGATAATCTCTGCGGGCCCTCCGTTGCAAGTAGCAAACGTAGGCAGACCGCATGTCATAGATTCCACAACTGTGAGACCGAAGGCTTCATAGAATGCAGGCTACAAAAAACAAGAAAAACATGAGAAACTGGATGTCAAACCTAAAATATTTATTTCCACCGAGGTTTTCAATGCCGAGCCGTCCCGAATTTTGGTAAATTCATATCGTAGTATGTGCCGACCATCCCGATAGTGCTGTGCGGACCGTGCCAATATGCATTTGTGTTATTTTTATAAAAATAAAAGCAAAAAAATTAGAGTTAATAAATAATTTAGATATAAGGTTTTTCGGCACGTGTTGTGCCGGTTTATGCTGTGCTGATAATTGTCAAAAAGGAAATGTGCCATCCGGCACGTAAAACTATGATTTACACAACTACTTTATGAACATATGGTATATACTATTTTATTTAACAAATACAAACTGATATATTCTTAGAGAGTGATATACCTGGACAAAAACACCTTTAGTGTCGCAAATGTAGCGATACAGCTCACCGTTCCTGACACGGTTCATCTGAGCTGATATCCAGCGAATGTGTCCCACCAATTTGTATTTATCAATGAGCTCGAACATCTTCTTGAACTCAGCTTGCTCCTCCCGATCCTTCGATGGTGTGCCATGGTCACCGGCCACAATAACAAGATTGACCATCTCCTTCAACCGTTCGTTCTTGCCGTACATCTCAACAAGTCCAGTCATGTTCTTCACACGGTCCAGTCTAGCCATCGAGAATATGATAGGCTTCTTCCTGTCCTTGAGCACGTACCTGTAATTACATGCAATTGTCAGATTCTTTCTATTTTTTATCTTTTTTTTTTTGTGTCTTAATTAATTTTTTATGTTTAATTATCAACTAGGTATTAAATTTAACTCACTTGTGCTCAGCATTCTCAACATTACTGAAAAGCAGCTCCTCTATCTCGGGGTGAAGGGACGTGAGTCTTTGAGCCTCGTCGAAGTAGGGGAAGTAAATAGACATATCAGCACCGGGGGAAACAATGTTGAATTTGGGATCGAATACATCAATTCCATGGACAACCCGATACAGGCCAGGAAGTGTGAAGGCTGTGTGAGTCTCGTATTGCCCGACGGTTTCTTTGCTGAAAAAAAAAAAGGATACGTACCGTCATTTGTGAAAATAAAGACATCCAATTTTTTAATTGACAAAATTTGAATTATATACCTCCCGGCAATCTCTTGGAAGGTACTGGTGATAATGAAATCAGTGTGGTTCATAGCATACAGATCGGCCGTGAATTGGCAGGAGAAATGGTAGGAGTTCTCGAACTTTTTCCAGTAAATATCCGAATTCGGGTATTTTGTTTTCTCCAACGCATGTGCTATGGTACACTGTGCATGAAAAGAATTCATTAGAAATTACTTACAAAAAAATATCAGAATATGTCGATAATTATTGTTCAACGATTCGTACCTGTGTAACTCCTAATTTGTGTGCCAGAAGAGATGCAACTAGGTTACCATCACTGTAGTTACCGATGATGAGATCCGGGGTCGCTTGCAATTCCGACGCCAACTCATGTGCAACATCCTAACAACAAAATAAAAAAAATATTACGATCTCAAACGCACAGCAGAAGGATTTTTTACCTTGCATATCCTACATGACAAATAATAAACTTTCAACAACTCTATGAGAGAGAGATATATTATTTTAGCACTCTAACCCCTAAAGACCCTTGAAGTTTAGAGTTATTACTTTAGCATAGATATGAGAAAACATTGAATAATGTCCAAAAAAAAAAAAAAAAAAAACTGGTTTTTTTCTAAAATCTTACAAATTAGCACCTATTTTTTCAACTTTTTCAAAAAAATCCTAGTAAAACTCAAAAGTGTTTTAGACAGTTAGTTTAATGTTCCAGATAGTTAGTACATCACTTGTATCATAGTATTCAGGCTGAATTGTTCCTGATTACCTCTCTTAGAGTTCCCGCGAGCTAAATAACTATTCGGGCGAGCAAAAAAAGCATTCCAGGCGAGCCAAAAACGTATTCTTGGAGCTAACTCAATGTTTTCATTTAGGGGTTAATTTGTTCAAGTTTTGCAAAGCATGATTTTTTTTTTTTTTGGATAAAACCCAAAAAAAAACATTAAATGCAACTCAAATGCTTTAAGATGATTACAGCAACGTAATTATTTCTAGCTTAAAACAAAGTTAGATGGTGAATATACCTCGGCATACGTCTCCAAGTAAGGCCACACTTCGAAACGTGAGATCCATTTTCGAAGAATGCCCTTCTCCGTTCTGAATGGTACACGAAGAATGTGTGTGTGCTCTGTTCCAAATACCTTCTCAAGTCGCTGACCGCAAGTAGTTCCCACTGCATCTGGAAGAAGTCTAGTCACCTGCAATATGAGCATTAATCACCCTTAAGTTTCGATAGAAGTTCTTCTGACCCCTAAATTAGAACTCAAAAGAAAACTCTAAAAGTGAGATCCCCATACCGTAGGACAAAATTACATGGTCGAGATGATTCCACCTCGCGTTAAAGATCTTTCTAATTATTTCGTGAGGGTAATGTTGAAAAAAAAGAGATCTACATGAACAGGTTCATTTAGAAACTTACAATGAGAATACGAGGTGTGATATTCAGCCCTTGCTGCTTTATTCTCAGAAGCATCTCGCTCTCCAGAGCGCGGACTTGATCCAAAATGTAAACAACCTGTACGAAGTTTAATGTTAAGAAAGAATGTAAGAATACGTTTCATAAGGATAATATAAGAATTTCTAATTTTTCTCCCAATAATCAATTAAGTCCACTATTGATTTTTGAAGAAATTTTGGGACAAAATTGTGGGAGCTCTAGCATATTTAAATCCATGCACATGGAAAGAATCAAATTTAACACTGAAAACAAAAAATTTAAGAACATATTTCACAAGAGCAATCAGATCAACCCGAATTTCTCTTCAATCTCCTCCAAGAGTTAGATTAATTTTGAGCAGCATATACTTCAACTCATACACGAAATTCTTGAGATTATTTTGGACAAATTTCAGGAGCATGTTTGAATCCACAAACACTTAAAGACTCTATACCTGGCCGCCAGTGTCGGGATAGCCCAAGACATTAGCTTGGGCAAAGTAGCCGTGAGGGGATAGAATCACAACATTGAACACCATCGGAACCGTGCCAAGGAACTTCTCTAAAGTGCAAGGGTCGGGAGCTTCTAGAAGGTCAAGGAGCAAATGAACGGTTTCCTTCACGCGCTGCGCAATGTCTCCCCAACCTTTCTCCAAACCAAGCTCTTGGAATCTAAATAACCCATCCGAATATAACATAGTAGTGTTAGTTCTGTCATCAAACCAAAAGTATGCAGCATTGGATAGCAATTTTTTCCCAAAAAAAAGAAAAAAAAAGAAAAAGACTAACTTATGGGTGAATTCAGAGAAAGGAGTATCATGAGGGATAGTCAACAGGTAGTCCTCGGCCTTCCTAAGTGCAGCTTGGAGACCACTTAGGCTGTGGATACGATCATTCAGCATCATGCTCTGTAAGAAGGAAATACAAAACTTATCGTATAAAAATATGTTACGGAGATATTAGGGTTTATACACTACCATTAAATGGTATCATGTTTCACCAAATCTAGGTAAAATATCATATCACTTAAAAGTAAAAACCCACCGTGCCATTATAGTGATGAGCCTGTAGAAAACTGAGCAGCGGATACATGCTCTCCTTGTCATGGAACAATTTCGACGACAGGTGGCGGTTCAGGAATTGCACTCCATTTCCGATCGATTTTGATAAAGAGGGTTTCGGGAACGAAGCATTGAAGGGCTCAAAGTCCAACTCCAACACAAAGTTACTGTCAAACCTGAAAATTAACATGAAAAGTATACTTAGAGGCAAGCTTTTAAATTTCGTGCCGTGCCAGATCTCGGTAAATTCCGAACTTGAGACGTGCCAACCGTGCCGACCGTTCCGATAATAAAATATTTTTTTATATTTTATTATATTTTAAAAGTTATTTTTAAAAAAATTTAATTTAAAAAAAAAATAAGTGGTCACATGTATGTCGCGCCACCGGCGCGACGTGAAAAAAAAAAAAAAAAACGTCGCGCCTACCAGCGCGACTGGCTGGTGCCGGTCACACCGGTGGCGCGACGTGAAAAAAAAAAAACTTCGGCATCTGGGCGCGACCGGCAGATGCCGGTCGCGCCAGTGGGGGCGACTGTTCATCTTCCTCGTGAAAATGAACGAAAAAAAAAAAAAAAAAAACTGTGCCATCCGGCCCTGCACCAAGACGTTCCGGCTAGCACGCAGCGTGCCTCCCGGAACTTAAAACCTGCTTAGAGGTGAACCCTATACAATTTACTGATATGCAAAGTTTGAAAAAGAAAAAAAAAAAAAGGTTTACCCTTCCTCCGCAAGTTGTTCCTTGAATTGGAGATACTCGGGTACACTGAGTACTTCAATGGCAAGTTCGTTGACGTTCAATCTGAGGTATTCCCAAACTCCCGGCCTAGGGCGGACGGCAAGAGCAACCAATGGAGGAATAACAATTGCTTCCTGCACCGCACCATAATCATACAATTTTAACAAACTTTGCTTTACTTGATTATAATAGTTTAATTATCATTATGAGATATATGTTTAAACCTGAGCAGCTCTGAGGACATCTTCGAAGGTACCATCCTTCAATTTTGCCCTCTCGTCCTCCGAAATCGCGTACTCATATTCCGCCAACAACTGATGGCGTTGCAGCATTCCCTTTCCCTGCTTAACGAATCTAACAAATTCCAAGCAAAATTAGATCTAGTAATTTGATTTCATTTTCTTCAAAAAGAAACCATGCATAAATTCAACTATGTACAGCTCAAAAGTCAACCATGCATAAATTGATTCTTGTGCCGCTCAAAATTTAAAATGGTCTTCAAATTGAACTATATTCATTTTCTGTGTCGAAAATTGGGAGAATTTAGAAAGAAATGAAAATCCAACTCTTAATAAGCATACTTTCTTTTGCAACAAGTGATCTTGAAAATAGCACCTAACATCCATGTATACAAGATATATGCTTATAATACAATGTTAATTCATGTTTCGATAACATAACATCTAAAAAAAAGGATATAGATCCAAAACCTGGAGAAAAGCGCAAGCAGTTCATTTTGTGGGCAGAGAGGGTATCACCGAGGCGTTCGCGGGCGCTGTGAATGCGAGTGAGCTTGGGCTCGGCCATGGCAGTCTTCACAAGCACTGAATAAGAAAAGAGAATAAGAGATCAAACAACCTAAAAATTGTGCAATAAATAGAAAAACTATCCAATTAGATTTCAAGATGGATTTTGACTACAAAGAATTATGTAACATCTAGAAGGAACCCATCTCTGACTTTTAACATCGCCAAATTTGATTTTTGGTTATTGTTTTATAACTTTCTACTTAATGCTTACCTAACTACGCATAAGAAGATTGAGACATTGAGCGTGGCTGCTAACATCAGCATTTATATTTTTCAAAAAATGAATAGTTAATCAATAAAAATAGTCATTTACAAAGAACATCGACACATCCCAGTAAGTGACTACTTGGTGCGTCCAATTTTTTTTTTCTTTTTTACCATAAAACCTGCAAAATTCTAAGTTATTTTTTCTTAAACCACGAATTACAACTTCAAAACCAATATCTTCACCTAATGAAAAGTTCATAGAGAAGATCAGGTATGGTAAGTAACCACAGTTAAAGCTTAAATATTACTGGTGAAAGCTGCATAGTGGAACAATAATTTTTCATAAAATTACCACTAAGCAAATAAAGCTTGGCATAATCAAAGATTTCATAGAGATCAATTTAGAAACTCAAATTCTTTTTTTTTTTTTTTAAAAAAAGCGATAAGCTTGGGATAGTTGAAGATTTCATAAAGATCAATTTTAGAAACTCAGATTAAGAAAAAAAAAAAAAGAAGCTATAAGCTTGGCATAGTTGAAGATTTCATAAAGATAAATTTTAAAAACTCAATTATTTTAAAAAAAAAAAAAAAAGCAATAAGGAAATTTGCAGATCTCAGAGTTTACCAGCGTATATGTGAAGTGCTTCAAACAAGAAGTTTACAAGGACTGTAAACTTGCAAAGATTGTAAATTTATAGAAAACATCTTATAAAAGAAATGAAAATATTCCAGTGGATAAGATCTGAAGAACTAAAGAAAATTGATTTAAAAAAAAAAAAAAAAAAACAGATGAAATAATTAAATCTCTGTCATTAACACCATCACCACACTGAAGCTTTGGACTAAATCTCTCCAGTAATTTCTAGCACTTTAACCTTCACTTTTGAAATACTAATAATAAAACAGCTGTTTTGATCATAAATAAGCACTTTTTTTTTACAAAATTCCTAGACTGGAAAGTTAGATTCTCCAGTATTTTCTTTAAAAAAAAAAAGAGTTATTACCAAAAAACAAAAAAAAATAAAAAATAAAAAATAACTAGAGAATCAACTATTCTGAGATAGAGAACAAACCCATCTCTAAATTAACCATGGTAGACATTAGATTATTTCATAGGTAGTTCTTTAAGGAGTGCTTGTAATAGAGAGGTAACTGTGGCCGAATAAAAGCAAGATTTTTGAACCCAAAATTTTCAAAAAAAATATATATATATTTATTCGTGAAGCTATTAACAAGATTCTACTAGCTTTTTTTCTTTTAATCGTTTACGTAAGCAGTTTTTCTTTACGAATCAAAATCTAATTTTTCCTGAGAAATCTCAAAACCCACGTAATCGAGAACCATTTTGAAATCAGAAAGTGACCTTTACCTTCTCAGAAAGTTAGCACACGAAATCTCCCAAATAAACAACGAAGAAAACGAAAATGGAGAAGACAAAATGGAGGAAACAGATAAATGAAAAATGGTGATACGTAGTAATGATCACAAACGCTCGAGTGTGGAGAGAAATGGTGGTGGAGGTGCCATTAAATAGAGGAGAGGAGTGCAATTAGGTGGAGAAAGTGGACAAGTAACATCATGAAAAAAAAAATAATAAATAAATAAATACAGCGAAAATATATATTTTTTTTTTTAAAAAAAAAAAAAAAAGCAGAAGAAAAGTGAGAAATGCTGAACTGTGATTGCCCTTGGTGAACAGTGCTTCGTTGGTCCTTCAAAACCAGCATACTGTTTTAATAAAAAAAAAAAAAAAAAAAAAGTCCTCCGTGCAGAGACTAACATGAGGTACCTGAAGTTTCAAATTCTGAACCAAACTTCTTTATTAAAAAAAAATTATAGATTTTTTTTTTGGAGATGGGAGTATGATTATCCTCAATATAAAGACTTAAAATCACAACTCTCTTATCAGACAAATCAGAATCGATTCAATCCAAAAGACGAAGGTGATGATATCTCATAAACTCTAAATGGACGGCAAATTCGTCATAATCTTACATTATAGACTTGATTTTGTAGGCAACAACAGTCAGTGATGCCAAGCATTTCAAGGCTCGCAGCTGCCACTACAATACTTTGTCGAGCATAAAAAACTAAATATGGATCGTAAGTAAATCGAATATGAATTTCATGAAATTTTATGATTCTTATAAGTTTATATCAGTGATGAATTGCATGAAATTGTCAACATTTGCACCTTTTTTTTAATGACCCAGATAAAAATTATTCATCCCGAGCAATTTTATCAGTCAAGTTAAATTTAGGTGGCTAATCCAAAGAAAGCTATATTCTCTTAGAGTACTCCGAAAATCCAAAGCTCCGACATCACTAGTCCGACAATATCGTTAACCCGCGCATCCCTACCAACACAGACGGAGGCCCGAGGGGCGAAGCGGAGAATTAACAATTTGCGTTGTAAAAAAGAAAAAAATTCAAATGCTTGACCGATATGCACCCCTCGTGGCAACAACTAAGCAATTCAGGATCTTTGAAAACCAGCAACACACCCATAGCTTTGGTAATAAAGAAATTTTGATTTACCTCGAGATGATTATATTATCATAACAACTGTTATTTTTTATTATAATTAAGTATTATTAATCTTAATCCATCACACTGCAGCTTGGATCGTGGATGTTGGGTTATTCTAATTCTTGAGGCTACCCTGGTTCTAAACTTTGGATATTATAACTTGCCACATCGGATCAGTAGTCAACTAGGAACTCTTTTTAGATGACTTACAATAACGGAGAATTGTCAAAAAGAAAAAAAAAATTAGTCGACGTATGCAGATATAAAATCATTAATATTAACAAAAATACGTCAATGAAATTATAATATATATATATATAATATAATGTGCATAATGAAGCATGCAATCTAGCATCATTGCATCGCTGAAGTAACATTTGATAAATCAATTATGACTTTCTTTGTTTTTTTTATTGTTAAGGCGACATTTCCAATATTTATTGAAATAATAAAATCAGTACATAATAAATTAAGAAACATTTGAAACAACAAAATAGCAATATAAAAATAATTCATAGATTGATATTAGGCATTTCATTATAAATTTGATCCGCACCACGCTTTGACATTTGTTTGGATAATGACTCTATATGCTGCAGAGATTTTGGTGTTAAAACATTGATCGGGTTATTCGTAAATTTATTTATAATAATAATTATATAAAAACGACCAGCAAATTTGTATTCATAATAATTTCAAAAAAAAAGAGAAAAGGAGATTTGTTTAGAAAATGTTGTAAAATGAGATAAGCAGATGAAGCACATACAATTTTCCATAAGTTTGACATTTATAGGGTTTGTTTACTTTAAAATAAAGGCTAAAAAATAGAAAAGTGAGAAAATTAAAAAGTTATATTCTTATTTTTTTAAAAATGAAAGTAAAACATAGAAAATTAAAAAGTTAATTTTTTTATTTACTTTAAAAAAAATGAGAAACGGACTTTTATTTCTTTTCATTCTGTATATAATTTGTTTTTTTCACTTTTTCATTAAAATATAAGAAGTTGAAGGAAAATGAAAGTCGTTAGTATTTATGATGGTTATCAATAATTATTATTTCTAAAAGAGTTAAATATTAATAATTATTATGAATGCAATAATATATTTATAATTAGTAAATATTAAATTTTATAGATATAAATAATAATAAAATTGTTATTTAATAAATATTAAATTTAATTCTTTATAATAAAATAATAAACAATACAACAATAATAAACAGATCACCCATAAATAATAAATAATAACTATATTATTTTATTATACTTTTTTTTATTTTATAACAATAATCTATTATTATTTTAAAAAATAAATAAATAAGTAAAATTACAAATAATATTAGTTAAATAAACTAAATAATATTATTTAAATTATTATAAATAATTATTAGTAAAATAATTATTATCTTTAAATATTTATTAAAAATAATATTTTTAAATTATAAATTTAAATTTAAATAAATCTTATCAACTATTTCAACCCGCTCTATTTATATTAAGTAAAAAATATCTACATTCCAAAATAAACAAAAAATTTGAATC
Source organism: Xerophyta viscosa (assembly GCA_002076135.1). Taxonomy (NCBI): domain Eukaryota; kingdom Viridiplantae; phylum Streptophyta; class Magnoliopsida; order Pandanales; family Velloziaceae; genus Xerophyta; species Xerophyta viscosa. The sequence goes on along the minus strand of MJHO01000061.1, from coordinate 145,967 downwards.
TAATTTATTACCACTTTTCAGCACTTTTCACATAATTACTTTCTTTTCACTTTTTACCTTATTATTTTCTACCACTTTTTATTTTACTACTTTTATTTTATTTTTATTTTTTACTTAAAATAAACAGCCCCTTATAATATGTTAAAAATGTATCTTTGGTAGAAATTCTATACAACTCCTTGTAGGTGTATCGAATGCTATATAATAGTGGGTTTAAAATCTAATGGAAGTGTACACTCTGAATTCTTTTGTATATATGAGTTTTTAACTTCAACTATGCTTCCCAAACTTTTTGCATAAATTAAAAGTATGTGTTGATTTTTATTTTTTATTTTGGTTTTTTTTGTTTGAGAGAGAAACTAAAAAATGTGTCAGACATATGATTTCATTGTTATCGAACATCCAAGATCTAAAAGCATGTTCACAAACCACTCGTGCATACTTACGTTACATTAAAAAGAAGTTGCTTTAACCATTTGGAACAATATCCTTTTCTTAGACAAAAAAAAAAAAAAAAAGTAAAAACAAAAACAAAAACAAAAAAAAAAAAAAAAAACGAGCAAAGCTATAGATTTTCAGGTGCTGTGTTTATCCAGACCTATATGGAACAAAATGATCACACCACAAGATAAACACACGGCAAAAAGAGATCCCTGTCACTCATGGCAGTTCTTTATTGATATAGAATGGACCTCGAAATCTATAATAAAAGGATGCGCAGAGCTTAGAAAAAGATGACCTTCCCAACTTATTAGTCCATCTGGTCTGGAGTTGTTATGTGATATCTAATATGTACGAGCTTTGCTGTCACTTTGAAGATCAGTCCTTGCACGACAATTGGTTGGGTTCTGCACCATCGCATCCGTAGCAAGACGATGACCCTATCATCTTGCGGGACAAGCATCAACTCCTGTTCGTATAGAGTGAATCACACTGTAAGTGCCAGAAAAGTTAGACGTCCTTCGACCAACTGGCTCTTGACACGTGGAGAAAGACGCTACGTGAATCAGCTCGAAATGATAACAAGATTACGTGGAACTCTCCCATTAGACGTTTGATATCAGAAATCCACACATTTTGTGAGATCTACTCTATACCTCCCTCCCCATGTCGAATTTAATATATGTAATTAAGAAAACAGTAACTAGAGTACAAGATATTTTCTTGTGATATTTCTGGCACAATCCGAGAAATTCTAATTGTTATATTTCTTGTAACTCCCAACATTCCTGTAATAACCACCATTGACTTCGATGGATATAATGTCTTTTTGACGATCGGATCATGTAAATGCTTGTCTAAGTTTTTCGATCAATCGTTTTAATCATTTGCTTTTCTCAAGCATAGGAAACTGCACATGCGCTAAACTTTCGACCCAGCTTGAACATATCGGTTACAATATCGGATTTGATCAAATACAAGACGTAAAACCTTTTTGATGAATAGTATTATTATAGTCCAAATTTATGAAAACAAAGAATAATTGTGTGGAGCAATTGAAACATCATCATCATCCTGATCCAATTTAAAACAATCCAATCCAATTGCTTCAATATGAATCAACAACCAAACTACTTTTTGATAGATGGATAATTTTATGGGTCTAAAGTGGATGTCAAACTGTCCCACTTGAATAAAGTGTTCATATAATTATTATTTTTTGAGTTAATCAGAGTTATTAAGACTAGAATTGTCAAAAAGGTAGATTTTGTCAAATTTTGGAAGATTGAAGTTATATCTCAAATACAATTTTCTAAATTTAATTTCTATCAAATAAGTTCATTACTTTGTTGTATGTTGGATTCATGTCATTATTTGCCCTACTCGCTCTACTATATCTTGTTCGCTTGAATTGAGTAGAGATATGCCTCCGAAGAATAATGTGTATTATCGCGGCGGTCAATGACCTCAGCTATTTTTTCGTGACAGCGGTTCCAGACGGTCTTTGATATCTTTCCATTCACGAACAATTAATATGTCTTTGAAAATCACACTGTCACACAGACCGACGTGACAGACGATGCTACCGGTAGCTAATCACCGATCGATCATCAGTCATTGAATTCACAACTCAAAGTGGTATTATTTCAATAGTATATATTATGTGTGATTTTCATCGTATAAAAAATTATGATGGTCGTGATAAATACATTATTCTCTTATAAAAGAAGCATGTGCTGGGACAACATTACCTGCAAAAATACATGCATCGTGATATGTTTGCCCATCAGATACAGGTTCAGAAATCATCAGTTTGCTTCGCAGGACTGCTTTAATTTGCAGCAAAAACAGCCAGAAAAATGGTCCCAATCAAGAACTAAAAAATAAATAAATTAATTTTATAATAAATGTAAGTGCAGACGAATTCACGAAAAAAAAAAAAAAAATTAAGAGATGTAGCAGCAAAAATGGCCAATCCAGCTTCACCTAACTGCAGCGATCCACATGACAATTTCTGGAGGTGGCCTACCATTTCATGCCCAAGATCTGGCAACATGCTGCTGTATTATCACAATCTTTTGTTTGGTTTTGGGAGACTTACATATTAGCCTTTATACTGTATAAATTTTATGAATAAATTCTTTAATTATCTGTTAATTTTAACATCATATTTCATTTATTTAGAAATATTTTTTTGATAAATAGTCAACATAAAAATTATAAATTTTTATAAGATTTATAATTTTTATATTATTTTTTTTTTTCAAAAAGTACTTATAAATAAATATTCTAAGGCTCTAAAGTTTAACGGATTAATGGATTGATATTAAAATCTATTAGTTTTTGAAGTTTCAAAACACTTACTTTAAAATATTTTTTGAAAAAAAAATTAAATATAAAAATGATAAATCTCATCAAAATTTATAATTTTTATGTTAAAATTAAAAAATTAACCAATGATCAAAATAACATAAATACGAATACTAAGATATAATTTTTTTTAAAGTTTAAATAGTAACTAAATAAATTAATTTGTATAAATATGAGAAATCTAAAGTTTAAACAGTAACAGTTATACCTTTAGTTTTCTCTCTCTCTCTCTCTCTTTACATTCAGTTTATTTTGGCTTTTATATTGGGTTAATGTCTCTCCAGCCCCTGCTTTACAAACCTCTACCGATTCAGTCCCTGGTTACTGTTTATGTCCATCTCTCGTAAAATGTGTATTTCCGTTTTGACCATTATATTAGTATTTTTTTGAAAAATTTTTAACATAAAAGTTGTAGATTTTGACGAGATCTACAACTTTTATGTTGGAAGTTTTTCCAAAACATACTTCTAAATAGGTGTTTTGAAGTTCCAAAGCTTAACGGATTTTGACGTGACATTTCAGAACCCGTTAAACTTCCGACCTCCAAAACATCTATTTAGAAGTATTTTTTGGAAAAACTTTCAACATGAAAATTATAGATCTCGTCAAAACCTACAACTTTTATGTTGAAAATTTTTTCAAAAAATTGACCGAAACCGAAGTGTTAGATTGTCTCGTTTTTTGAGCCCCCGGATCGGATAGCGGGGGCTGAATCGGAATCGGCAGGCCCTGGGGCCTGCCGATCATTGCCCCTTTTATATTTGTCACTCTGTCCAAGAAAACTAGTCTCTGTTTAACCAATTGAATGACGAAATCTTTTTTAATTATTATGAAAAAAAATATCCGTACTTTTCTATATTTTTATAGAAATATAAAAATAATATATAAATAATATCTATTTATCTTTTATAATTAAAATTTTTTTATATTTCGATCTGAACACATTTAATGTATCACTCTCCACAAAAATAAAAAGTAAAATATTGTTGAATACATCGATAGTACCTCTTAATGATGAGCATCATTCTCACGAAATACCTGAATTATGGTCATAATCAACTACAACATTCTACCGCTACAAGCATCACATATGTGAATTTCTACCTAACTGATTATAGGAACCTGCAAAAATATCTAAACATGAGGAAGGTGCAGCCTCATATGGCATGGATCCAGGTCGTCACATATCAATCAAATGGACCAAGGCTCCGAGGCTAAAAGCGAGTTTACCAAACATACATAATTTTCAAAGAATAAATCAACAATCGCGACCGCGGCACGAACGGAGCTCAAGCGGCGCTTATAAATAGCAGAGCATGTCGCTGGCGCACGCGATTCAACATTCGATACCGAAAGACTTAAGAGAGAATCTAGCAACTTTAAGAGAACTCTTACAATCGATAGCGAGGCTGACCACCGACTCCGGTCTATAGAGCGAAGTAATGGAGAGCTGTATTCTTTTTCACTTAGTAAATTTTCTATCGCTAATTACGTAAACGTCAGTAATTTTACCTCATTATGGAGTAACTTTTCATGTAAAACTTTTGTGCTTTACTCTCTTTTAAGCCACTTCATAGCTTCGCTCACTAATTACACCATTTGAGATCCGGTTAAGATCAGAGCTCATTGCTCCAATGATAGAGACTTCAGCTCTCGTCGTTCAATTGGTGCAGTAGAAGGTAGATGGATTATGATCCAACTAATCTTATTTTAGTTAATATTTATTAGCAAATTGACATTAATATATATATAATAATAATTAGCTAATTGGTCCTAATCTCGCACATGCAACATTGATGTCATAAGAAGTGGGATTGAAGAAATGATGCTTATTAATTACTTATTCGAAAAATTGATTAGGCATCTTATTTAATCATAAAAATTATAAAAAAATGGAAAATAATTAAATTCTTAGGTGGACTTTTAGAAGGAGAAGTGTCGCTTCATTAAGCTGAAAAGATGGTCCATTGTTATTATAAATTAAGATTTAAAATTCTGAACGGTAAGCTGCAGCGTATCGTCTGAAACATGCCAAATCTAAAAGGATTTGGCACCATTACGGCTATTTTTCGATCATGCCGTCTCGTGCAGAACGTTTTGGTCGGCACGATTCCGTTTCATATCATGCCATGCGGTGCCCTTTTTTTAAAAAAAAAGAGAGAGATTAAAAAAAAGAAGAGGAAAATAACAAGTCAGTTTTTCTATTTTTTTATTTTTCTAATAAAAAATATATAATATAATAAAATAATAATATTTATTATCGATATGGTCGATCCGACAAAATCGAACAGTTGATATATATAAAGTTTAAAATTTACGGGCATAAAAGGACAATTAAAATCTGGGTTTTTTTTTTTTTTTTTTTGAAAAACTAGGACAATTAAAATCTGGTTATAAATTACAATTATTTACTATGAGCCGCCAAGTTGATTTGACCATTCGATCCTCATTGAGTCAGAAAATGAAGGAATTGTACTGGAAAAAGAAAAAGATTCGAGTAATTGTATAGTTTCAGATGCTCATAGAAAAATAATCTCTACCTATTCTACAATTTTTTAAAATATATATTTACTTTTGAGAAACTATGGTTTCATAAATGTAAATTTTGTAAATACTTTTTGAACAATTTTAAATATGAGAAAATAAGTTTCAGTGTGCTTTATGGCTATTTGTATTAAAAAAATTTAAATAGATATTTTGAGTTTTTAAAAAAATTTAACCATAAAAACAGTTAAAGCATATATATATATATATATATATATATATATATATATATATATATAATTTTGGAAGTTCTTTAAGCAAATCAAATAACATTTTTTCATAGATTTAATAATTTTCATAGAGTACTTACCTATATATTTTTTACCTAATTTAAAAAAGTTTCCTGTTCAAAGTGAAGTACAAAAATAGGAGGTTGTTGGTAATTATCTTAATCCTATAGTTTTTTCTTGGAATTATATATAATTACCGCTTTTTATTTCCGACAAATTAGCCCTCTTATACTTTAAACTTGCAAATATTACGAGAGGGTTAAAGGGAGCTGATTTGTAGGAATTAGACCTAGGGGTTTATTTATAGAAACCTTTTTTTGTGGTGATCTTACATGCAAAATCTGAATGATCAGTAATTATGTAAATCATATTGCAAAAGAAAAAATTTACGCCACGTTAACATATATTTTCTCATATTTAAATAAAAAATATTTTACGATCACTTTTGAAAAAGAATTTCTAAATAAATTTATAGATTTTGATAAAATTTACAAATTTAATATTCATATTTTTAAAAAAAATAATTCTAAATAAAAATTTTGATATTCTAAAATTTAACGGATTCAACGAATTTTTAAATAGTTTTTTAAATCCGTTAAATTTTAGAGTTCCAAAATATATTTTTAGAATATTTTTAAAATTTTTCAAAATTATAAATTATTTTAATATTAAAAAATTTTTAAAAATATTTTTAAAAAAACTTTTTAGATTATTATACACAATGATGCAGTATAACTATTATATCCTAAAAATCTCCATTGCAAAATGCATCATTTTGTAAATTTATTAGATTTGACTTCCCCTTGATTTGTTAATAGGCTGGACAACTTTATGTACTATATAATGTTCATATCGAATCAATGGACCCACTTTATACTAGTCCGGCGGTCCAACAGACCACCCCGCGAAATTTGTTTCGATTCAGCTCGCTAATAGAATCACAGCTTATCCAAAACAATTTTAGCAGAGCATTATTATATTAAGAGGCTTCCAAATCAGCAGTATCTTATTATGTACTAGTTTTGCACCCGTACGATACACGGTTATAAATCATATATATATAATCATTCATATAAATAATAATGTTAACAAATTTTGTACATGATAAAAATTTATTCTAAAAAATTAATATTAAATATTAAATAATATAAAATATAATTATTTTTATACTAATTTTTATTATATTTATATTATTTTTATAAATTATTATTTTAATTAAATATTTATTTTGTAACATTAGACCTTTCATATCCTTCAAATAAGTTATATGAGTTTATAAATTTCTATCATTAAGACATATGCCACATGGTTTATTTAGAATAAGAGCAAATGCCACATGGCACATCAAAAATTATTCAAAATGCCACGTGGCATAACGATTTTTATCTCCCAATTTTATATATATGTATATAGATTATATATATTTTAAAGCATTGTTGCTATCAAACCTCTGAATAATAATTTCTCTGATTCTATTAGGATATGGTCAATATTAAAAGCGAAAGTAGGCGTAGATTCTTTTTTTTAATGACGAGACAAAATATTTTGTGGATCCGCTAAGTAGTAGACTACGATTTTCTACGCGCACCTGTCAGATTATTTTGGACCTGAGTAAGCATAGAAAAAAAAAATCCATATATAGCGTCTGCGTTCGGACCAGATATAGACATGCTTCAATATGCAACACTAGCTTTCCCGCGCTGTTGAAAATTCACAGCTGGAGCATATTCTCATTATAGAACGCACATCTCCTTGCGGGACGAGAAGTCGGGTGCGCATGCTTCTCAAGGTGAAGCGCTCTACTCTGTTGACCCAAGTGCGGCAAGCAGTGGCGGATCCAGAAATTTTACGCAGGGGTATCGAAATATAATACAAAAAAATGTCTATTATATGTAATGGTCACAACTTCATAAAATAAAGTCATTACATATAACAAACGATTACAACTAATATAAAAATCAATCCGATTATATTACAAATTGACCTCGTCGAATTTTCATAAAATCATGAAGAATTAAAACGACCCTATGTCCATAAAACTAACTTTGCGAAAAGTTATAATTTCGTAGCTGACAATGATCTTTTAGAATATAATATCTTAATCTCATCACGTATATTCGGAGAACACTCTAGAATAGACTTCTATTCGTGGATGCTTTGAGAGAGCTTAAGTTAACCGGAAAAAATTGCATATGATTTTTGCATGTTTTTATTACGGGTGAATTTGTTGTTGGTGAGGAACAGAACCCGCGAAGCTGTTTGAATGAGTTGATTCTTTACCTTTTTTTGAATAAGATCTCAACATGCTACAAATTATAAAACTAATTGCAAATTATTCAAATCAAATTCAGTTAACGAATAATAAAAAAAATAGAATAATGAAAATAGGATGATCAACTGGGCTGGAATAAATAATACCTTGTGAAATTGGAGGCAACTTGATTAGCAAAATAATAATAAGGAGAGAGTAGAACAGATATTATGAGAGAGAAATGGAGGGGGATGGAGATTGGGAAGCTTTCATATATATATATATATATATATATATATATATATATATATATATATAGTTCTAAAGAAAATAAAAATATAATTATATAGTTCTAAACAAGTATAGGCTTTATTATCCATTAGGCCTTGTTTAAAGCCCATTTCATTCCAAAAAATACCAAAAAAAACAAAACGCCGTAGGTGGGGCTCGAACTCGCAACAACCCACAAGCTAAATTCGCTTAAAACCACTACACCAACCCTACCGAAGCAAAATCCTATGATGCAAATTATATATGTAGCTATAAAAAATATATATACCTATATTTTAATTTGAAAGCAGGGGTATCATTTGATACCCATGGATATATGCTAGATCCGCCCCTGGCGGCAAGTGGTCGTAGATTCAACCGTGATTATTATTTTTCATACACGTGTTTAAAGTACTGTCGCTTTGTAAAAGTGCTTTAGGAATGACAAAGAAAAAGTGCAGAACTTTTATGAAGTTTGTGGTTTTTATTTTGCTTTAAAATTTAGTGGTTTTGGTCATTTTCGATGCCTCATTTGCGACTACAACACACCAATTTGAAGCTTTCATTTTCAAATTTGTTAGTGGTTTGCTTATGAAGATTCTACCGCGCATATACTTTGGAGAAATGCCTTTCGTCTCTAAATTTATCAAGTTCAAATTTTATTTTAAACCGTGGCAAAATAATTTTGAGTTAAAACAATGGTCATAATTTAGTTGTATGATTTGGACTAAATAAAAAGTTTATAACAAATATCAATGAGAAAAATCACTTTCGAAATTGATGCAAAATGACGAAATTAGTGTGGGAGTGTTCTACAAGGGCGACAAAAGCTTAGTTTCAAGGAGTGCTTAGTGGCATTTGCCTTTAAATCACATAAAAGTTTATTATATCGAATTAATTATTTTAAATTTGTGTATAAATATATAATAACATGATAAAAATCATTAAGACGGTATCAAATGCGAGGGATCACTAGACTGAAGTATATTTCTGGGCGAATTATCTTGAAAATTCAAGTCTTCAATATTAACACACTTCAAACTATCACAAATATAAAGTACAAATAAAAAAAAAAATGAAAACTTAAGATAAAAGTATTGGAAAGGAAACTATAAAATTTACTATAAGCAAAAACGAAGCATTCCCAGAATCCCATTGACCAGTGAGGCTTTAAATTATTTATTTATTTTTCAAATAAATGTTATGCCACCCTGTTGGAATATTCTGATATATTCCTAAGAATATTATCCATTATATAATATTTTTGAGATTTACGAGAAAAAAATGATGTTATCCATTTTATGCGATCGTTGTACTACATAAATTTTTTGATGTAGCTCATTCCAAATTTACTGTCAGCCTTTAGCATCTAATTTATGTGCTAAAATAACATTCGTACAACGGACAAAAAATTAGGACATTTAGAACGGATCTTTTGGACTTTTATCTCATAAAGTAAAAATTATAGGTTTGAATTCTACAAGCGCCATCCGAAAAAATATAAGAATTTATTCTTTTTGTCCTTTTAGAAGATAATACAGATTTTCGAATTTATACAAATTAAAAAATTAAAAATTTTCAATTAATAAATATGAATCAATACTATGAATAAATCTTTATTTATACGAACATACAAAAATATGCCAACTATGATTAGTGTCCACAATCATTATAAAAAAGCTATTCGTTATGTAATTAATAAAAATGATTAGTTGCTGGGTCTCTGTGGTGTAGGATAAGCTTACAAAATCCTGCTGCGACAAATGTGGAACTTTGCTTTGGACCGTCACCACGATTCTGGGCCTCGTAATATGTGCAAAAGGAGCATCTGACACCGACACATGCATGCGTAGCGGTGCCCACTTTTGTGTGTTTTGCTGCAACTGCACGGAGAGGATGAAGCAAATTCAATAGTCACTCAAAAGTTGACCTACTAGACTGACCAATAGGTTTATCGGAATTCTTTTTTTTTTATAAAAAAGGATCAACTCAAATCAATCCCTCTCTTTTTATATCATCATTTAAAATAAATTTTATTTTTTTAGAATTATAAATCAAGCCATATATTAATATAAATATAAATATAAAAAAGAAAAAATTTGGTTTATTCTATACTTTTTATATTAAACTTTTTTTTTTTTTAAAATGTCTCCACCTGAACTTCTTATTGATTTATAAAAAAATTTGAGGTTCAAAAAATATATTTAGAAATATTTTTATAAATTTTAATGTATAAATTGTAAAGCACATCAAAGAATTTTATTGGTATTCAATTTATTTAAAATATTATATATATATATATATATATATATATATATATATATATATGTAAAGTAATTTTATAACTTTTTTTTAAAGCAGAGGTTTATTTGAGAAACGTTGATAAAGTAGGAACTTTTTGATAAAATGCAAAAAAATACTAGTCTTGGAATTGCTTCTGCCCCTCCAAATTTTGCTATCTTTTCTCTACTTTTAATTAATCATTTGTAATGATTTAATTCCATATAAAATATATTGTGATATCAGTTTTTTGTGAGCTGGTTATGTGTTTGCAACTTACAACTTATATAAGGTCTTGGAATGAGTCCATATTGAATAATTTATTCGCTAGTTTATGTGGGATAGTTGGAAAGTGGCGTTGCATTTTGTCATAATTCAAATATGACTACTTTTCATAAATCTTGGTCATTTGTTCTTATCCATTATATGTACTATGCATTACTTATTCCGCATTACTTAACCGTTGGTAGTGGAAATATATCACACCTTGCACGCATTTTCTTCGATGGGGTCGTACACAAGAGTTAAGTCTAACCTAACCCCTTCTCTTGTTAACATCGAATTAATACTTTTTATATCACCCACTTTCATTGTTCATTTCCTTCTGTACTGAGCATCCGTGCTGAGCCAAGCCGAATTTCTATAAATTGAAATTCGAAACGTGCCGATGGTCTCGATCTGTATATATTTTTTTATTCTAAAATATTAAAAATTATTTAAAAATAATAAAATATTAAATTTAAAATTCGTAATTATATAGCAAAATATGTAGCACATAGTTTTATACCATATAGAGTGTCGATATGACTTATAAAAAAAAGATATGAAATAAAATAAATTTATTTTTTTAAAAAATATGTGCTGATAAGTACAATTGGCATGGTTCGCTCCGAAGCGATGCTGAATTTTTACAGATCCGACACATACAGGATGGCACTGAGCGTACCGCCCAGCACGTGAAACAGTGTTCTGTACTCACGTGGAGTCCTAGGGTTGAATTGCATTCATCCTCGTCATGCACACATGTTTAGATGGTGACGATTATGAAATATCTAATTTAAGATACTGAGTTACTATTTTAATAGTCACTTGTACAGCACCAATGGAGGTGATGCATAGATTGGATCGTTAGCAAGTGCGTTCATATACTCTAAGTTTATATTATTATAAAAAAATTGGTCTCATAATCAAATTTAGTTGGACCTAACTAATAAGGCTGTTTCTCCTATCAAAAGGACTCACTTAAATAGAACCCAGGGCCTAACTAAAACCCAAAGGACTTAATTGGGCTCTAAATCAGATACCCAGGGATAATAACTCGGTCCACTAAGTCAGCCTCTAATTTCGACATGTCGGCCTTCTTCTATCTTTCGCCATCTCTCGGTCTCCAAAACCCTAGTAGAGAGAGAACAAAGCTGCTGATTTTGCTTGTGTTTTCTCTCTCTAGGCTGATATGGACGCCATGGACGCCGACCTCGACCTTGCCGTCGGTGACGGCGACATCGCCGCCGACATCATCGCCTCCTTCTACTCCTCCCATCTTGAATCACATCGAGGCCTCTGCGCCGCCGCCGCCGCAATCGCCCAAACGCTTAAAGACCAATCTGCCCCTCCAACTCCCGTCGCCTACTTCGCCGCCGCTGCCGCAGCCCTTGCTGGCGTCTCCCATGATCCCTATAAGCCCCAGCTCGAGAATTCAACGTCATCGCTCATACAGTTCTTCGCCCTCGTTCTGCCACGTGTCCCTCCTGCGGTTGTTCGCCGTAAATGGAATTTCGTGGCAGATAATCTCTCGAATGTTCTTCGTGCTGCGGAGCTTCCTGAGGCGGCGGCGGTTGCTGGACTACAATGTGCGGCGCAATTGCTCACCGTTGCGGCGACAGATAAGTGGGATGCTGTGAAAGTTCTGTTTTTGGATGTTCTCCAGTTTGTTACAGATTCACGGGAGAAGGTAATAGAAATTTTTTATAATCTTTAATCAGTTGGTTTTTACTTGGAGAACTAGTAAATTGCCAGCTTTATAATAAATTTCAAAACAACATTGGGTTCACACAGCCGTTTCCAACCCTGGAAAAGAGGCTTGCGTTAGGTTAAAAATTTGCCAAATCATGTACGACATTGTTCCTACATGAAACTGACAAGACTGTAATTAGAGCATTGTGGAAGACAAGGATTGACTCCAGCTAGTACGAAAAAAGGCTTTGTTGTTGTTATATTGTCTAGAAGGTACTTGTTGTTTACTTGGTGATACTTTCTTGGAATTTTTTTTTTTTTCTGTATGTATTAGATTTTCTTAGTAATTTGCACTTGGTGCATCATTGCGTTGGAGAAATGCCTATTTTAATCTTGTGCTTTTTTAGTAGATTTTGAAACTGGAGACTTTAAAAGGTAGATAACTGAGGTACCGATAAGATTTTGGGTTTGCAATGTGACACGTGAGTATCTAGTTGATCTCACTGAATGTTAGCTTATTGAACTAGGAAAGTGGCATTTCGCTTATTGTAAAATTATTTGCTTTCTCATTGAGTGCTATGAAACTTCAGCTTGTAGATGTTGTTTACTATGTTATGGATTCATGGGAGAAGGCAATTGTAAAATTTCTACTTCTACCTTTGATGTGTTGGTTTTTATTTTATATGGAGAAGTCAGATAGTTTAAAATAATATTTTTTAGATGGTAGTTGACTTTGAATTGCTAGTATTTACTTGGAATAGGTATTATTTTTCGTTGTACTTAACCAGTTTTATCAGTGATCTTACTTGGATAGTAACAAAAAGATGCATGTTTTATATGCTTTTGCAATAGATTTTGATTCTCCAGAAGGTAATTGGCTTTTAATTGGTGATATTTCCTTGGCGCATTGGACCTAAAATAAATACTTTCTGATCTGTAACTTGTTATCTGTGACTCTTACTTGGGTTGCGAGATAAATGCATGCTTTGCTTATATTCTTTTTGTTATAGATTTCGAAACTGTAATCTCTAGAGGCGGACTAGTTTTTCATGTAGTATAAGTTGGCATAGAAATTTAGTTGCTTATGGAATATTAGCTTAGTGGAAAAAAAATGCCATTATGGATTCAGCTATAGATGTTTTATATATTCCTAGAAAGATAAATGCTTTATGAGGTTGATATTTGCAGGTAAGAAAACAGGGTCATTCTGCCTTATGTGATATCCTGAAAAGATTCCAAAATACACATTTCTCGTCTCTGGCCAGTAAAGAAATCACCAACTTGCTGGAGAGGTTTCTGCTTCTTGCTGGTAGAGAAAGGGCAAGGAAGAGGAGCTAATGAAGTCTTATACATTTTTGATGCGTTAAGAAATTGTCTTCCCCTCATGACAGCAGATCATATAAACAATGTACTGAAAATTTGTAAACCTCTCTTGGCCATGAGGAAGTCAATAGTCACCAGGCGTATAATGGATATTCTGAATGCTCTTTGCATTGCAACTTCTAGTGTCGGTTCTAAATGCTTGCTGGATTTGCTCTGCTCATTGACATCATCGGTCAATGATAATGAGAAATCGGCCGATTGGATGGCAGCAGTAGCCCGTGTTCTTCGTTTTGGTGCTAAAAGGGTGTATGTTCTAGACAGGCAGAATTGCGTAGCTAAACTTCCGTTCATATTTAGTTCTCTTGGAGGTTAGCCTCTCCCCTCCGCGCGGTTTATTTTAGCTTTATGCAATTTCATTGGAGAGTCTATTACTGTATCACCAATTGCAATTTATGCAGATATTTTGGCCACGGAGCATGAAGAAGCTGTTTTTGCAGCAACCGAGGGATTGAAGGACTTAATAGATTCGTGCATTGACGACAATTTAGTTGAAGAGGGACTTGAGCAGATAAAGGTCTATCAAAGCGGAGTAAGAAAATCTGGTCCCACTGCTATTGAAAAGATATGTGCGACTATTGAAGGCTTTGTTAGCTATCGCTACAATGCAGTATGGGACATGTCATTTCAGATTATTGCAGCAGCATTTGGTAAATTAGGTAATTTGTATTTTATTATGAGGTTTTCCTCCCTTTTATAATACATCACAACAATTAGTTATTGATGGATGCTATGTCAAATAGTGGAGCCGTTTTGTAAGTCCGTTTTTTTACATTAGAAATTGCCATAAGATGATTGTTGCCACTTGATAGGAGAAGATAAAGTTTGCAAGGTCTGTTTCTGCTTATTCCTCTCTGTATTTGTCGATGTCGATAATTCTGGATGATAAACAACTATATGGGAATTGCTTTTAGGCAAGAAATGAATTTGTTATTAAAAGAAAATGTGAAATTATTTTGAAGTATTTCTCTATATTTGCATGTATAGGTGAATATCATGGTTTAATCTTGTGTTCTTCCTCATAATATTCCATCTTGTATATTGGCATGTGTACTATATTTTTTGGTCGCTTCTAATTTCAGTTTTTCAACATATAATTGAGTCTCTATTTCTATGAACAATCTATATCTATCAGCAAGTAGAATCTGTCGTAATCTTTTTTTTAACCTATCAAAGACACCACCGCCACCAACAAAGCCATTCTCTTACTAGATGGTGTCAGCTCCATGGATTGTTGTATACCATTTTGCTTTATTGTGAAACATATCTTCCTTCAATTCCAAAAACATGAGATTATTCTTCACAGTTTCAACCATTTGTTTTTGGGCCTTCCTCTACCTTTATTTGTTAGTGCTCTCTATCGCCTCGAATAACTGTCATATCGATCGGTCTTCATTTTACACGTGAAATCCATCCCAAACGATTTTTCTGTTATCTTACTCTATTTGTGCTACACCAACTTCTCTCTTAATTGCTTCATTATAATCCCATTTTCGTGTGTCTACATATCCAACATGACATTCTCATCTCAGCCACGTTTAATTTCTGATAGGGTGGTGTTTCACAGCCCAACATTCAGGTCCAAAGCATTGCGGATCTATTTCTATTTTACAAAATTTTCCCTTAACTTTCAAAGTATTGCGTGGAACTGGGACACAATTCTCCAATTTTACCATCCCATTCGTATTATGTGTGTGATATCCTTATCTATTTATCCATTTCTCCGTAAAAATGGTCTAGTGTTTTTAAAATGGCTCACTATTCTTTATCTCTCTAGCCTTCAGGACTCACGACCACATTATTATTCTTCGTTTGCTTAACTTGCTCATGTATAGGATCTATATCATAAATATGTGGCGGGTATTTATTGTTGCTGCCAACCTAACCCAACTCTCCTTTATCCGGCATAGGGGCCCAATTGCAAGCATAGGTGGAGTGCTTTTTCTTTTTTTAACCTATCAACTATGTTTCAATAATTAACTTTAGTTATTGCCTTATAGACAATAAAAAGCTCATTCGTCAGCCTTAGGAGAGCACCTTAAAAGACACAGTTTTTTACCATTTATGAGATTGGTCTGAAAATATTTTCCCATGATTTTTAGGTAGATCATCATCTGCTCTAATGGTTGGGATTGTCAAAAGCCTAGCAGATATTGAAAGGTTACCTGATGACGATCTTCCATACAGAAAACAGGTAGTTTGCTGTCTTACATCTATCTTTCTCTGGTGACTTCCATGTTTTATATGCTTTAGGTGGTTTGTTGTTATGGAAGAGCAGGAAGAAGGGAATCCAATTTTATGATCCAATTGTCAGTTTAGTTAAATCATGGGTTTTTGGTCATTACTCCACATCAATGGGAAACATACTAAAGAATTTCAGATAGGAGTTCACATATTCTTTTTTGGCCCTGCTTTTTCTATTTTGACGACAAGATTACATGGTCAAGATAGAAAGTAGTAAAAACAATGACTTAGGATAGGAAGCAATTCTTAAATGATTGATCTTGATTTTCATACATTTTTCATGAATGAATAACAATTCAAGGGGTTTGGAAGCTTAGATTTTGTAGTGTATGCATTCTGAATCAACCATATCTTCCATTTTGTAATTTATTATGATACAAAAATCATATAAAAGTCACTAATTTGAGTCAACAAATTTAGAAAACCACTTGATTTTATAGGGAGTTTTCTTCTTTCTGCCATGAAAGTAGTCGTGGTTTCTACTACCAAGAAGACTACACATAACAAGGCAAACTTACTCCTTATGAGATGACTTTTCCATTTGATTGTGTATAGTGTCTCAAGTATATGCAGCTGCTTTAGTTCTATTACATATAGACAATAGGTTATCCGCATAGCTAAGCTAATGTGTTAGACGCGCTTAAGTTGTGCAAGATGACAGGGTTTTCCTATATGTAGAAGTTGTCGTGGTACAATTTTTTTTCCCCCTTCTATAATATGCAATGTGTATGGGTAAATTTTGTCCATGCTTTTAAAAACTACAAAGAAGAGCAATTATTGGGGGGTTTTATTATCATTTTCCTAGAAAAACTCTGATTAAAATGCCAAGTTCCATTAACTGTTTTTGTTCCAGCTCCATGAATGTATTGGTGTGGCTATTGGTGCAATGGGGCCGGAAGCATTTCTGTCCATTCTTCCTCTCAACTTGGAAGCCCGAGAGGTCACAGATGTAAATGATTGGTTGTTTCCCATTCTCAAACGTCACATAGTTGGTGCCAATCTAAGCTATTTTATAAAGGATATTATGAGAATAGTTAAATTTCTTGAGCGCCAGGTACTGTTCCCCTTCTTCATCCTTCTTGTCTCTTCATTTGTTACAACTTTTGAGAATTTACTCTGTCACAGCTTGACATGGGAAGGAAAACCATATCTGCCAGGAGTACTACAGGTCTTATCTATAATCTATGGTCATTGTTGCCTTCTTTTTGCAACTATCCTGTTGATACTGCTAGGAGCTTTGGAGACCTTAAGATGATTTTATGTAATACGCTCCTTAGCAAGCCTGATTTACGAGGAATCATTTGTAGTAGCCTGCAGGTATGGCTTCTTTGTTTCTACCATCCACTATGACACTACCCTTATAAACTAGTGTGTGGTCTGTGGGGTTTAACCTTCAATATCAATTTCCATATGTAGGTTCTAATTAGGCAGAACACTGCCAATGATAAACTAGATACCAATGTCTTGCCTGATGAGATAAGTAGTGCTGAAAGAGAAGCAAAAGATCTGTATACATCTGAAGTTAAAAAGGCCAACTTGGAGGCAATAAAGTCTTCTGCATCAGATTTTATTGATGCTTTGCGTGAAATCTATTTATCTTCACAAGATAATGCAGGATGTTTGCAGGTAGATGGTCCTCTTTATCTGAATGTTATAGCAGTTGTATACTCGGATCTAGTTACGTTG
Source organism: Xerophyta viscosa (assembly GCA_002076135.1). Taxonomy (NCBI): domain Eukaryota; kingdom Viridiplantae; phylum Streptophyta; class Magnoliopsida; order Pandanales; family Velloziaceae; genus Xerophyta; species Xerophyta viscosa. The sequence continues at coordinate 128,318 of MJHO01000061.1, read as the reverse complement.
CGCGAACTTTTTCGTATTTACTATGAACAGGGTTTATTTTATGTAATAATAACCTTTAAATTGTAGGAGGTAATAGCTTTTGTGTCTTCTAATTAGAGATTGGCTTATTTTTGATGTGGTAGTTCATTTTTTTGGGCTGCGCCAGGATGTTGGTGGGGGAAAGCTGCAGTAACATTGCTTGACAAACTACAGTAACATTTCTTGAATGTCATATTCGTTGATAAATGAAATAATAGTATCCTACTAGCCAACATTTATTGCTCTTTGATATTAAATCCATGCATTCTGTTCTTCTTCATTCTCTACGTATGAAGGATATCAGGTATTACTTTAACTGTTGAGGTTAGATAAACAGAATAATTTGTCATCTCATTTGAAAGATATGTAGTTTACATTGTCAAGTCTAGCTGAGTTTTAGTAACCTCATATGTGGTACATGCAAGGTGCTGTTGCCATGCTGACCATGATGATATATATATGTATATTACTTTCAAAAGCAAAAAATAAAAATTCAAGATTAATTGAAAAAATTCGAATATAAGGTTTCGGTTCATGCTGTGTCGAAAATTGCCGGACATACATGTGCCTTGCAGAGAACTGGCGGACAGAAACGTGCCGTCCGGCACGTAAAATTATGTTTTTGATTGATTACCCCATATCACCTTACTAATGAGTGTCTAACTTAGTCTTCATAAGTTATGATAGCTATAAGTTTTTATGGGAAATGTTGGAACATTCCAGAAAGTCTTAGATCTGAATGTATCTGTAAATATCACTGTTACTGCTGTCTTTTTCTACTGCATGAGTTGTCTTTGCTGCTAAAGGAAAGGAGGAGAGTATAGAAAATAAAGTACCCTGTTAAGTATGTTAATTTTACCATTACTTCTATTTAGGTGGAAGCTGCTGTATCTCATCTGCATCTTGTTCTTTACTTTTCCAGGACACAATCCTTGCAGTTGCTTCAGTATCAGAAGAAACCTTGGTTATGAAATACTTTAGAGCTGCCTTCAAACAATTATTTGATGCAACAATAGAGACCCAAAAGCTTAACCAACCTAAAGGTTCCAGCTCTATGCAAGTAGATGACACAACTTCTGAAGCAACATTAGCAGTTAGAAGGTCAAGCCCTGGACGCAAACTAGTCTTCGTATATTCTCCATTTAACTTGAGATGTTGGCTATGTTTTTTTTTTTAAATTTTTTTTGGAAGCCTTAGTTTATTTCTTCTGGTCGCAGGGCTTCCTTACTTGATTATTCTATTCCATTCCTACCACGATTAAATAGGGATGGCTTCCGTTTGTTATTTGCTGCTATTAAGGTTGCAATGCAGGTATGCATGGCCCTTTGTTGTCTTCGACGAAATAATTTGAGCACCGATTCTTTGGTTGTGATCTTGTAACCTGTATTGCAGGATAAGGAAGGTCTAGTACAGAAGAAGGCTTACAAAGCACTTTCGACCGTACTAAAGGTACTTTGATTATCCTACTCATTATTGGTTTTAGACGTAGAAAATTTCTTTTCCCTGATACCTACATAATTCATCAAGGAAAAGAAAGAGTTTATGTCTATGAATCTGGACGAGCTCGTTGAGTTGATGACGAAACATCTGCCATCTTATCACATTTCAGCAAAAAGGCATAGACTAGATTGTCTATACTATATAATTGTCTACATTTTGGAGGTATGATTTGGTGTACCTTAATCTAGCTGTTGCAAAATTTTGCTTCTCACTTTCTTGAAATTTAGGATCTAATCGAAAGTACCCTTTTTCAGGAACCAACTAACCATCATAAGAATGACATTGTTGGATCTTTCCTCACTGAAATAGTTATTTCTTTAAAAGAGGTATCTGCTTTTTTTCTTCTTTTCTTTTTTTTGCTCTTGTAACAGATGATCCCATGGTGTACCACACACTGATCATGAGATCATGAGATTATGGCTGACACGGTTTAGTATGCAAACGAAATGGCATCAGATTGATTAGTCTTAGAGAAATTGGGCTATATCTGTGTCAATAATATTTGTTATAGAGCTGGTCTAATTAGAAAAGGGTTGGAGTACCAATAGTATTTTCAGTTGAACTTAAGAATTGGGAAGACGCCCTATTAATGTACTTATATTTTCTTTTTTCATGTAGTGTTTGGTACGTGCATCACCATGTGTGATATCTTCTCTAGAGAATCTTACAGTTTATATCACCACACATGTTGTTTTGCGAATTTTTTAATATGCCAGTTGGCTCTTTTAGGATAGTTCTCCCCTGTACCTTTTTTTTTGCTTTAGATAGATGATAATAATGAATCGGAGTTCCAATGTTTCGGTCAATTCTGAAAGTTCACTTGCTATGTTGCATGCAGTCTAATAAGAAAACGCGAACCAAGGCTTATGAATTGCTTGTTGAAATCGGACATGCATATGGAGATGAAGAACGAGGCGGCAAAAGGGAAAATCTACATCAGCTTTTTAATATGGTAATGCACATCTGACAATGTTATAGACATATGCATATCTCATTTCCTTTTAACAAAAGAAGATTTCTTCATATTATTCATCAGAACAATTACAAGTACATATAATGTAGCTTGATATGCTGCTAGTAACTATCTTATGAAGTTCCTTTAAAATATAACCATTTCTTCTTCTTTTTTTTTTTTTTTTTTTTGTGTAATGATTGATGTAAATGGTTATGATGTTTATATATGCAGGTTGCTGGCGGCCTAGCAGGCCAAACACCACATATGATAAGTGCAGCTGTCACAGGGCTAGCCCGTTTGGCATATGAGTTCTCAGATCTTATTAATTCAGCTTACAGTTTGCTTCCATCCACATTTCTACTCCTGCGAAGGAAGAATCGGGAATTAGCAAAAGTACTACCCCTTTCATCATTTTCCTGATGCCACCTCTATCTGAACCGGACTTGTAACTTTTCGTTGTTAAATGCTTTCTCGTATTTGTTCCTTTGTAGGCAAATTTAGGTCTAATTAAGGTCTTGGTGGCCAAGTCCAAAAGTGATGGATTGCAGGACCACTTAAAGGCAATAGTAGAAGGCTTATTGAATTGGCAAGATGAGACAAAGAACCATTTCAAGCTGAAGGTTCTGTCTCCCTCACTCTCTCTCATTTTCGTGGTATTTATGCCCATAGATTTTATTGTTTGCTATTTGTCTTCAAGATCTTTGAACCATTTCTAGAAAGGATCAGAGAATCCCCTTTTTTATCATGTTATTAGAACTTTGTTTCTTAAGAATTTATTTCCTATCAAATGTGGGAAATAGCCGTTTTTTCAGGACTTTTAGTATCCTATTTCTTTTACTGAAATGTGTTTGGCCATTAAGTTAATCATGAAGTAACTGTTTGGAGTCTTTGGACAAAAAGAAAAACTGAAATTAGGACCAAAAATGCACTTATGGTTAACTTCTGGACTAACTTTTGTGAAGTTTAATGTATTACTGCTCTTTCTTTAATCATACTCTCTTAAGGGTTTGAGTACTCTATTGGAACTGTATTTGTACCTTTTACATATTCATCAGAAAATGGGAATTAATTTTGTTCTTTTGCTTGATTTTGTTCCATATTTCCAGATTAAGTTGCTCATTGAAATGTTGGTGAGAAAATGTGGTTTAGACGCTGTCAAGGCAGTTACGCCACCAGAACACATGAAGCTCCTAACTAACATAAGGAAGGTAATAAAAGAACTAGTTTTAACATGCTTGGCCTACTTGTGATCAATCTCATTTTTTTATTATAATCTTTCTTCCAATAGACTCAGGAGAGAAAAGAGAGAAAAGCCAAATCTGAGGATTCAGAGTCTCTTCATTCTAAGACAACTGGCATTTCCAGGTATATTCTCGTTATATTGTATTGGCGTGCATGTATGCTTCCTGAAAGTACTGATGTCTTCTTGATGTAGCTAGTGACTAATTTTGTTTATCAAAGTAATATGCTATCTTTGGAAAATGGATGTGGAAAAAAAAATATCATATACAGCTTTGGAGATAGGAATATTTGGTTTTAATATACTTGATCATCTCATCTATACCAAGTTAAGGCCGACAAGATTTTAGCTTAAACACAGAGCCAATATGTCTTGAGGTGTGGATGTCATTTTAAAACTTTATCAAACCTATTTCAGATTTTCAAAATAGATCATACATTTTCATCTGTACTGTTGTGCATGGTAAAATGTTCTTTTTATCATAATTTCAGTGTATAATTTATTTCTACCCGTAATAGTAAGCTTTGCTTCCCATGTTGCTAATTGTTGATTGAAACAGGCAGAGTAGGTGGAATCATACTCGCATATTTTCTGATTTTGGAGATGACGACAATAGTGACGAGGACTTTGAAGGAACAACTGTCTCTGGTCAACGCAGCAAGGCATCCTACCGTAATGCCTCCAAAAGCTCAAAATTACGGTACTTTCTCATCATGTTAGGTCACTTTTAGCCAAATTAACGTCTTTTTTGATTATGTAGTCAACTTGGCATGCTTCTTTAGTTTATTAACTTGCTTTTGTCATACTTAGCTTAATCAGATTCTAAAAAACTCAAAAACTAAAACCGAAGCCTATCTCTATTATGCGATGGTATCTCCTAACTTTTAAAACACGCGAAGTCATGTCCACCTCACTTTCTGAGTTTCCTTGCGAGCTCAGATGTACAAAAATCTCTCCTTTATGCTGCTACTCACATAGAAGTTGCTTTAGCTTGCTAACGTTTCTAGATGGACTTATAGGTCGAACAGAAGTCCTCATCGATCAAATAAGAGTTTGACAGAAGACCTTTTAGACCAATCAGAAGGTGATCTAATCGAAGATGACCCGCTCGATCTATTAGACCTACAAAAGATGAGAACAGCTCTACAGTCTGGACGTCTCAAAAGGAAGCCAGATTATGGTGAGCCGGAATTAGACCCAGAGGGGCGCCTAATCGTTCGCGAAGACAGCAGCAGTAAACCAAAGCAAAAAGGAAATCATATTTCTTCATCAGATCACGAGTTTTCAGAGACTCGCTCCGTGGCCAGTACTTCTCATATAACACAAAAGAGGAGGAAGACCTCGGCATCCGAAGTTGGGTGGGCTTACACCGGGAGTGAATACACGAGTAAGAGGGCTGGAGGAGATGTTAAGAAGAAGGATAAGTTGGAACCATACGCATATTGGCCGCTCGATAGAAAGCTGTTGAATAAGAGGGAAGAACGAAGGGCGGTTGCGCGGAAAGGTATGGCACGGGTAATGAAGTATGCTAAGAAGTTAGAGGGAAGAAGTGCCTCCTCCGCTCTCTCTTCCAAGGGATTTAAATTGAAAGGCAAGAAGAAGAGTAAAGGTAAGAAGTAAAATGCATGTAAAACACACGAATGAAAGTTATAGTTCGTATACGATAAACTACATATGCAGAGAGGATCGGCCAGAGGAGCATGATCGTTTTTCTCGGTTCACAAGGTTGACATTGCGATAGTTTGGCTACAAATATGTGTGAATCGAGTACAAATGTAATGCAGTTTTGATTTAGATCTGAGTTATTGCTATCCTATAATTATTTTATTATTGTTTAAAAATCGAGAAAGATACAATAATTTCTTGTCTCTCGAAGAAATAGTTATTAAAACACATTATTATTTCTTTTGCATATTCTTGTGGTAGTATATCAGGGTTAGGGGTAAAACGGGAAGAAGAATGAGAAAATAGATCTAAACGATCAGTTTATTTTATCAGAATTAATGTATAAACTTTTTCTTTTTACCAGAATAAACAATATTACTTAATATTTGCATTAGCTAATGTAGTAAGTAAAGTTGTTGTAACTTTTATCAATACTGGCATGTTTCTCTCCAAGTTTCCTACTTTTCTCTCTGCGCTCACATGTAGGGTGGATTTGTTGAGATACATGGAAGGGGATTAGTGTTAAGGGGGAAGATCAAAGAGCAGGGACGAGAGATGCATGCTATTTTTCAGTTTCGTGCATTTCATTCCTTAAAATGCATTAAACTATTTTTTTAAATATATATATATATATATATATATATATATATATATATATATATTATATATATAATATATAATATAATTAAAAATACATATATGGTATGTGATGAACCGAGTTTGGTTGTTATTTTGCATCTTAACCGTCAACGTAACGGGCTGTAAGCTTCTTTCAACTCACGTTTGTTGGGATTCGAGTTTCGGTTGTTATCTTACATTCGACTGTGAACGTAACAGTACATATTTTTTGGTTTGTGACGAACCGAGTTCGGTTGTTCCTATTTATCATCGTTTATCCAAGCTTCGTCACCTTTAATTAGTTCTATTAAAATTTTTTTTTTTTCTTCTTATTTTAATTTTCATTATTAAGAAATATCTTAACCAATCTTCCATCGCCATTCTCCATCAGCGTGTAATCATACTTAGAATCTTTAACAATGGTTTTTGGAAAAAAAATAACACAATTTGTATCATAATCAACTAAACTCTGTATTTTAATTTATAATATCTTCTACACCACATGCAAACTAGTTTGATAAATATGTTTAACTATTTTCATAAATTTTCGGAAAATATGTTTTTAGTGAGTATAGGATAGCAACAAACTAATTCTGAGAATTGTGTCGTCTCGATAGAGGTTTCAGGCCGACGGTTCTAACAGAAAACCCCACTCGGGCTGGACTATGCTGATTCTAAGAATTCATTCGATTTCTATACCGCAGATTTCTCAAAAAATACTTCAAACAGAGCGTCTAGGGGTAGGATAGATATCTGTAATAGCTGATGCAGTTTGAATAATGAGGCTGCATAGCAATATTAGGTTTCATAATACTGGAATATTACAAAATGTTAAGAACAATACTGAGCTAGACAAAGCAGCAAACTCTGAAACCAGCAAGTTTACCAGAAATATTACTGTTCAGAAACTGAAAAATTAGATTATTTTTAAAAAAAAATTCTATAGAGAAGAAAAATCAAAATTTTCTATTCAAATTGAAAAATTTTCTATTTGGAAAATTAAAAAACACCGTTCTCCATTTTCTAAATTTATACTACCTTTAAGAAACTAACAAAACAGAAAAAAAAAACTGAAGATGAAAAACAGAAAATTATCTTTTGCTTCTAAACAGAACCTAACAGAAAATTGTTTTATTTTCTTTTTTTTTTGTTGTTCTGCCGATTGTTTAAGCCGACTCATCGAGATCGAGACGACTATATGCATTTAAGATAATTCACCCTTTCCTAACGAGCAATAGAATGGTGATTCCTTCTACTACTACTACTCTACACAAACAAAAATAGGCATTTATCCAATGTAACATAATTAGTGAACCCGGTCATTATCACGGTTCACTTGTCCAGCAAATTAGACATCAATATATGTAGTACGCCTTCTTCGCCTTCCCGAACTATAAGCTAAGCCGGCATCCATTGATATTTGACCATAACTTGCCTTCAATTTGAGTATGAGATCAAATCACTTGTAGGGAGCGAATAGAATAGATGAGTTGTGACCGCCAAAGCCGAATGAATTGGATAGTGCTACCTTCACATCCAATCTCTCCTTTCGCGAACCCACTAATAAATTGGTATCCTGTAATGCATTGAGATCCAAATAAGTCAAATTTGATCTAAACCGTCGATGAATCATCCTAAGAACGAAGGATAGCATGCATGTTATTGGTTCTTGTATCCAAGGCACTGATAGTAACTCAAGTAGGAGCTATCTACAGCTCCAAAAATTTGTCCCAACTTTTCACTAAAAAAAATCAGGTACAAATTTCGAATAATGTCAAAAAGTCCCTGCTTTTCAAAACTCGTATATATCAGCCCCTATTTTATAACTTTTTCAAAAAATCCATGGTCGGTAACTCAAAAAATGTTCAAGACGGATAGTTTAGTGTTTTAGACAGATAGTGTAGTGTTCCCAGCACTTGTATCGTAGTGTTTAGGCTGAAGTATTCAACACGAGCTATCTTAGTGGCCCCATGAGCTAAAAAAGTGTTCCGGGCGAGCTAAAATAGTGTTCGGGGTAGCTAACTTAGTATATCATTTGAGAGGTTGATTTCTTCAAGTTTTGCAACGCAGGCTTCTCTCTCTCTCTCTCTCTCTCTCTCTCTCTCTCTCTCTGACAAAAAAATCCTACAAAGTAAAGGAGGTGATGTTCGAAAGGGTTGAATGCAAGAGGCCAAGTGCGATGTTAGAAGTGAAAACATTAACTTCGGGTTGAACTTGGGGGAAACTTTTTCAGAGCTGCATTAACTAACTTTATAAGATAACAACAGTCATGTTCATTAAAGTGAATGCAAGGGGCCAAGTGCATATGTACAAAGCCAAAGTTGGCAAAAGAAATCAAATGCAAGGATGAAAGTCCGAGGAACGTACCACATTTTTCTCTGGGTTTTCCAGGTTGATATTTGGATGGACCCACCCAGTGCGAATTGCCTGCAACATTACGCACCGTCAACACATATATAGGAATGCATTGTTATATAAAGCTTTGCGTCGGGGGCCAAGCATTGGTGCGACAGACTTTTGATACTCACATAAAGGCACGGTTTCTAATGAAAATTATAACCATATTCAGTTAAAATGCATGCCAAAATAATGGTAAAAGTTAATCGCTATAACATAGGAGAGATAAGGAATATAGAACAAAACTAGTCCCCTGTTCTGTTGTACGGTTGGTAAATTTGAGAGATGAAATTCAAAGAATGCATGTCATCTTTGTTTACTCGATAATGGATAAATTACTTGGAAAAACCTAATCTATTATCAAACTTAACGCAAAATATGAATCAGCTCCAAGATCTGAAGCATGTTTTAACCATGGTTTGACGTCACGGTGCCGCCACTTGGCGGCACCGGAACAGTCGAAACGGCTGTTTTTCGGCCGTTTCAGCCATCTCGGCCCGTGCCGACCGTTTCGGTCGGCACACTATTTTTTTTTTTTTGTAATGAGTATCATCATATTTATTCATGTGATATGTGGGTATATTATTTTCAAACAACGCACGGGGTAGATTTACATGATTTAAATTTCATTGATATCAACCACACCAACACTCAATGTGGTAATAATTTATTATATGTGATTTGAATTTTAACAAATGAATGATATTTCTTGTTCTTTAATTTTCATTACCATTTATATAATAAATCTTATAAAAAAAATTATATAATTGTACGATTCGGCACGGCACGACTGGCACGGTCGGCACGTCTCGAGATCTGAGTTTACCGAAACTCGAAACAGCACGGCACGGTAAACCTTAATTTTAACTAGAGGCTCTTATACAGTAGTATCCAACTCACCTGGTGTCCTAAAGCTTCTGATATTGCAAATATACAAGTTTTTACGAAAGCATTAAACTTTATTAATGCTTTTTAGTGTTTGTAGTCATGAGGCATTGATCCTCAAGAAAAAGAATGTCCTATAACTAATATGAAGTGACCATTTGAATCATATTACAAATTTACAACGAAGTCCCTTTGCAGACCAATATCATGGACAACAAAGAATGAAGCCCACATGTTTATAGCATCAAAATTTTCTTACAATCTTAGATCAAACTAGATGTGGTGCGAGTCATGAGAATACTCTAAACAATATTACATATGTAATGTTTTCTCAATTTTAAAGGAAAAAAAAAAGATGATATATATATAAAGCAAATCTTAGCTCAACAGCAATAATAACTGTAACCACTAACAATATCTCAAGTTGGTATTTGGTTAGTTGAGTAGCTAACCTGAATGGCAGCAACAGCTTCCACAGCACCAGCAGCGCCAAGAAGGTGACCAATCATAGACTTTGTTGAGTTCACTCTCAGCTGCAACAGGGCAGCAAATCAGTATATAAATGCAAACAGGCAAATTATATATATATATATAGGAGAGAGAGAGAGAGAGATGGGCTAATCGGGCGCGCATTTTCCGTGTGCTGCTCCGCACGTGTTTCAGCCGTCGGATCGTGTGATCCGACGGCTGTGGAGTCGGCAAGAGCGCCTAATCTCCTGTCCGCAGCCGACAAGAGCGCCTAATCTCCTGTCAAGTGGAGATAGGCCTATATATAGTCCGCAGCCGACAAGAGCGCCTAATCTCCTGTCAAGTGGAGATAGGCATATATATATATATATATATATATATATATATATATATATATATATATATAGAGAGAGAGAGAGAGAGAGAGAGAGAGAGAGATGGGCTAATCGGGCGCGCATTTCCCATGTGCTGCTCCGCAAAAGCGCACGTGTTTCAGCCGTCGGATCGTGTGATCCGACGGCTGTGGAGTCGACAAGAGCGCCTAATCTCCTGTCCGCAGTCGACAAGAGCGCCTAATCTCCTGTCCGCAGTCGACAAGAGCGCCTAATCTCCTGTCAAGTGAAGATAGGCCCTATATATATATACATACATACATATAGCTTAGCTCGCACACGAGCTCTTTCTCAGCCCAAGTTGGCCTTATCTTTCTCTTTCTTCGTGAATATATATACACACACACACACACACACAGACAGCTACACAATACGAGATACACAAACACGTCCACCTCAGATTTTACTGAAAAAAAAGATGCATGATAGGAGATCGTCTAAAACATATCAAATAAAAGCAAAGGTAAAAGACAAACACAATCACTTTAAGAATACATACTACAATTAAAGTAACGTGAGCACACTGAGACATTGACATATAACGCATAGACATACATACAGAAATGCATAATAAGGTCAGGACACACATACAAACATGCATGCACATAGCTATACATCGCACTGCATTCAAACACAACACATACATACACATGCATTTTATCATATATACACATGCATTTTATACATATGAATGTATATAAGCTAGACGCCACTTACATTGCAATTCATGAACAACAGAACATGGTGTCGAAAATTATACGAACGCCAGATCATAAATAAGTAAGCAATCCTCAGAGAGCATCATGTACACTCTTAATCTTTACCCCGAGAAGTCAAACTTACACCTAAAGTAGGAGATGCCAAATGAGTTCAAAATTCTTTACCTGGGGATTTTCTCCAAAACAGCGAACCAGCGCCTGATACTCTTTTAAATCACCTGACCGGGTTGATGTTGCATGGGCATTAACATAATTAACATCCTCCTTAGACACTCCAGCCTCAGCTAATGCCTTTTCGATACATAGAACAATGCCGGTGCCTGATAACAAGGGCAACCATTTGATCAGTGTATATGTCACTGTACCAAACCCTATATATAGAAGTTTTCTTTTCTTTTTTTTAGAAAAAAAAAAAATATTTAGACGACTATGATTGGACATAATTCATTCACCTTCAGGATGTGGTTCCGTCATGTGGTAAGCATCACAAGTGATGCTTCCTCCTAAAAACTCAGCGTATATGGTTGCTCCTCTTCTCTGAAAATGCAGAAGGATCAGAAAACACAGCTCAGTTCAGATATGAGATCTTTTTTCTTCATTTTTTTAGTAGTATCGCATAACTTCACCTTTGCATGCTCTAGTTCTTCTAGTAAAAGCACACCAGCTCCTTCTCCCATGACAAACCCATCCCGATCCTGTAAGAGAACACTAAGATCATCATACAAATATCGAAACAGGGATCTACCTACATCAAGCATTATGTCTCCCTTTTCCACAACCACAAAGATTTCTTGACACATTTTAAGAAGGGGGGCCCTACTTTATAGCCATACAGCACTTGAAAAAATTTCGAACTTTATAACAACACTTGAATTTCGCAAACAAACATAACCAAAAATCAGCTTGCAAAATACTTTTCTTTTTTGAAACCAAGGTTGAAGGTGCCAGGCGGCAGGCATCGCACCGGATCCATAGGGGTCTGGCATAGAGACGACTATACTGGCCATCTCACACTCTCTTTTTTATAAATAGTACTGTTCATCTTCCTCGCAAGAGGAGGAAGATGAACAGTAACGAGTCGCGTTCTGCGACCGTTTTAGGTCGCGCCTGGTGCAATTTTTATTTTATTTTTTGAGTTTTAATTGTAAATCTTATTAATAATATTATTATTTTTATTCCCCTCCCTAACCCCTATCCCCGGGTGCACTCCCTAGGGGTCAAACCCGGGCTGCCCCGGGGAGGGGGGAGGGGGTGGGGGATGGAGAGGGAGATGCCACTGCGCCCAAGGCGCATAGGCTTATTATTATTATATTATTATTATTTTAAATAGCATATTTGATAATTTATAAAAATATTTTTAAAATAAAAAAAAATATACAGATCGGCACTGCACGATTGGTATGTCTCGAGTTTCGGATTTACCGAAACATAGCTCAAAATAGCACCTCAAACCTTGTTTGAAACTTTAAGTAAATATTCAGAATGCTTGCAAATGAAATTAGCCACATCAAGCAGTTGTAAGTAGTTTACAAATGAACGGAGCTGCTCGTACTGAGCTTGGCTCTTTTTGTATAATGAAGCATGCTCAAACTCAAAGCAGAATGGAAAGCAATTGAGCTTGATAAAACTCCAACAAAAATATCACTTTTCACGAGAAATACTATTCTCAGCTCGACCTGAGAATAGCTATTCTCAGCTAACATCTCAGTCGTTGATCTGCTTGATCTAACGGCTGAGATTTAATTTTATACTTAACGGAATAACGATTCACGCCGTTAAGTATTTAACGGCGCCGTTAAGTGTTAAAATTAAATCTCAGCCGTTAGATCAAGCAGATCAACGGCTGAGATGTTAGCTGAGAATAGGCTATTCTCAGGTCGAGCTGAGAATAGCCTCTCTCCACTTTTCACAAGTTAGTCAAATATTCATGTTATAATACATATATATTTTTAAACTTAATACAGTTACAGTAGCGAATATTACCATCACGCGCCTGGCGTTTGTCGTTCTTAAAATTCAACTAACTACAGCCCTAAAATCATCCACCTGAAGTAGCTAATATTTATTAAGATTTGAAATTTGACCGAGTTCCATTCAGCTCATTCACACGTATTGTAAATAGGATTATAGAGTATGAAACATGGCACAAACAAAGATAGTAGTTGATGCTTACAACATCCCATGGACGTGATGCCTTGGTTGGATCACTGTTTCTCTCCGACAATGCTCTGCAAGCTACAAAGCCTCCCAAACCTACATTTGAGATCATACTACTGGAACTTAACAATATCTACTTACAGCCACAGATTCTTAAACTTGCTGCAAATAACAAACCCCATACCAATAGGTATAATGGCTGCATCAGATCCACCACAGAGCATCACATCCTAAATATTGGCAGGCAAACGAAAATATGATTTCTCAAACTGTAATAGATAATTAACCAAGACAGGTTGGTGAGATAACTTACAGCTTCACCTCTTATTATATGGTTTGCTGCATTCAATATACAAAAGTTGCTCGTGGCACAAGCAGTTGAAATAGAATAGTTTGGGCCCATCCAACCCTGTCAAGCATGACGATAAAATCAACACTCCAACTCACGCAACTTAGAAACTCATGCAACATCGGGCGAGATATAGGGATGGTGTATTTTTGTATTACCAAATCCATTGCCAGCATTGCAGAACCCATGTTTGTGGTTACAAAGGGTAAGGAGAAAGGGTTAATTTTCTTGTAAGACACCCTTAAAGCTTCGATCGCATCATTAAACACCTATCACCAACGTAGAAAACATTTAACTGACAGGACTTCTCGTGTTATAACGAATAACAATAAAAAAAACCACAATAATGATGATAATAGTAGTAATAGTAATAACATGCACTCTCAACCATGATTTTCGGTGCCGGTCGGCACAGTCCGTGCTGGCCGGCACGTGCTTGTTCCGGCAGTTGTCGGCACGGCACGAACCGGCACGACACGTGTCAAAAATCTTATATTTGAATTTTTTAATTAATTTTTTATTTTTATTTTTAAAAAAATAATAAATAAATATATATAGGCACGGTCAGCACGACACCATCGGCACAGTCCGTATGTGCCGGAATCTGAGTTTACCGAAACTCGGCTCGGCTCGGTTCGGTACAAAAAACCTTGCTCTCAACAACTAAGTCGAAATTCGATTTTCATTTGTTCTTCAAGTGAGTTTGGATTACCATTTCTTCTGAAGTTTCCAAATATGAAAATCTACCTTCATTCCACCCATTGCAGAGCCAATGAGAATCCCACATTTTGTCTTATCTAATGCGTTCATGACCTCCTCCGTAACCCCACCATTTTCCAATGATTTCTTACCAGCTGTTAGTAAGTAAAGCATGAACTTGTCCATGCGCTTAGACAGTTTTGGTGCCACCCATCCTTCTGTTGAGAAGGATTTGATTTCACCTGCAATCCTCTACCAAACAAGTCTATTATCAGATGCTACAGAAAGCAAAGGCCTTCACAAATTGAATAAGTACCAATCTTCCAATATAAACTTATAAAACTGCTAAAGCAAGAAAATACACACCAAAACCATAATATAAATGTCGAGTTACTGAAATAAACTGCTTAGAACTTGAAATAAACTAATCTAAAACACATTGATATATTTAATTGTAATCTTAATTTCATGGAAATACTTACTGCACACCAAAGACCTAAAATAAAAGTTGATTAATTACTTACAACTTATATTGGCTTAACTTTACCTTTAGTCCAACGAGTTAACTTCAAATTCACAACAATTTACTTTAGCAATTAAAAAATTTGTGTGTAGTTTGCTGTGAATTTCGTTTGCTCTAATTGTTTCCCAAAAGAGAATAGAACAATGTGGTAAGAAGACCTACAGTTGGATAGCTGGTGCAATCAAATGATTCAATATCACTTATGCCGCTAACACCTTCAAGGAGGTTATTGTAGAAGTCATATGGATCATGGCCCAACGGAGTTACGACGCCCATCCCAGTTACAACAACTCTCCTATCTTTAGCCCGTGTACTTTTCTTCTCTGAAACTTCTTTTGCAGGTTCACCAGCGATCGCCATAGCATTTCCTGCAGCAAAGTAGCAAAGCTTCATCAAAGTTCACCAATATACAATGTCATAAAAACAATAGGCTAAAAACCAAAAAAAAAAAATAAAGAAACTTTATACCTCGACGACGCAACCATTTTCCTTTAACTTCATTTTAACAGATTCCATTATATGGTAGTTAGCGATATCCATTATATTGTCATAATTATAATGACACTATACCGAGAATTAAAAAGGCGCATGCATCTATGTATAATTCCAAAGTCCAAACAATAAAACAACCATGAGTATTAAGTAACCAAACAGTACATGATAAAGAAAAAAAAAATGAATCGAGGCACTTTATACAAACAAATTTTCCTTTACATATCCCAAGATTGCTCAACAACACAACCACCATCCTTGAAGTCCACAATCCATTATATCATAGTTATCAGCATGACAAAAACCAATACAAGAACATGCAAAATAGAAAAATAAAGCAAATATCAACAACAACTTATGAATAAGAAAAAGAACAACCTGAGCCGGTGGCGGCCCACCTCTGCTGCCGAGTAGTCTGCGACCAGCGCCATAACCGTAACATCTCACTCGTTGAATTATAAAACTCAGGGCACGGCTCAAATGAACTCATGAGATTCTGAATCCCCGAACAGCAGAAACTCGAGAAAAGTCCTCCACCGCTGCCGACAGAAAGTTCAACCTTCCGGCGACTCCCAATCCACGCTGCCGCTACATTTGTAAGCGAAGCTCTCCGTCGCCTCCGGACCCGCGTGCCGTCGCTAAAGGCAGCGGCTTTCGTCGGAATCTTTGAACGGTCTGCATCGCAGGACATCGACATGCAGGTGACGACCAGCCACGTGCACAAAGGCGACGCCACCGCCATTTTTTATGAAAACAGTTTCGATTTTTACACAAGTAGAACAGAAAATATCTATTTAAGTATCTGAAATATGCAAAAGAATATCCAATCAATTAGTTGCAATCGAAATACAAACCGAAGCGACAAAAGATCAAATTTTAAATTTAAAAAAGCATATTTTAAATGGGGGAAATTGTAAGAACCTGGAGAACAAGCAATGGAAGGATAAATGCCGGGATTGGCACGGGAGAGTCAAGTTGGGACACCAAGATTGGAGCGGTTTGAGAGAAAAGCAGGGGTTTTGGGAGGAGATTTGGGAGGCTTTTAGAGAAGAACGGCGAAGTGGTCGATGATAAAAGGAAGAGAAGTATAGAGCGAATCTGGGAGAGAAAGCTGGCCAAGTATTTGTAGTGTCTGATAAACAAATATTATTCTGCAAATACAGTACACAAATAAAAATAAAAATTATTATTTTTCGCAGCGAATCCAGGAGTCCAGACCATAAATAGTTTATACAATTAAATGGCACTTTAAAGAAAAGGATTAACCGTATATATCGCAAAATTTAAAAAAAAGTCAAATATTATCTTTTTTGAATTTTGATACATTTTTATAATTTTATCGGAAAACTGTTATATTCTCGGATGAAAATTTTAGTGTTGCATTTAAAGGCTAACTAGCAGGCGATAAACTAGTGATTATATACAATTTTATTATAATTAGTATTGGACCGGTAAGATGCACGGTTGTAAGTCATTATATATAATCATATATATCAATAACAATTTTTAAAATTTTAATTATCTATTTTTTTCCTAATTTTAGATAAATTTTATTTTATTAAAATATTATATTTTAGTAATATATTATTAGAGTAAGAAAAAATATCAAATACTATACAAAAAATTATTTAGGGATTGACATTAAATGGATTATATTTATAATTAAATTTTTTTTTCTACATGTTAAAATTTATTTAAAAAATTAATATTATATAATATATAATATAATTACTTTTATACTAGCTTTAATATCTATATTTAGATTATTTTTATAAATTATTATTTTAATTAAATATTTATTTGTAATATTAGATATTTTATATTATTTAAATAAGTTATATAACTTTATAAATTCCTATCACTTAATACAAATGCTAAATAACGTTTTTTTGAATAAGAATAAATGATACATGGCATACCAAAAATTATTCAAAATATCACGTGAGCTTTCATCACCCATATATATATATATATATATATATATATATATATATATATATATATATATATATATATATTATATTACAAAATAAATTTAATTTTTTTAATTAAATAAACTATTATATTATTATATTTTTTGAAAAAATAAAATAAATAAATCATAGAAATAAGTATAACATTTTACTATTTATCGTTCAGTATTCGGTCGAAATAAGATAGACTTGAACTCAACAGTCAAGATTAAAAAAATATTTATATTAGAATATAAAATATTACTAAGCATTATTTCTACACTTTAATATTTTAGATATTATACGGATAGTGTTGGGTATTGGATGGTCAAAGTTGGTATTCTAAGCTCTGTATTGTAATTTCTTTTTGGAGGTTAAGCAAGTTATTTTTGGGACAATTTTAAATATTGTAAGTAGGTGTAAATAAATTAACGTACAATAATAGTAAACAGCGCTGCTATGTGCAACAATAAAATTCAACTATCAATTTATTTAATTTTATACGCTTGAAATTTATTGGTAAAACCTAATTATTCTAATTGAAGTAAATTATAATTTGATAAAATTTTATATCAGACTTATAGGTAAAACCTAACTATTTTATTGGTTGCTACATGGTATATGATATGTTTTTTCTTTGCACCCTCAAATTCACAATTATTAGTTTAATTGGTTTTCAAAATAATAATGTTAGCTTTGCGAGAACCTATTTTTCTCACCAAATATCTACCTTTAGGACTGACCATTATCCGAACCTATCCGAAAAACCGAACCGAACCGACCCAAATAAAGTCAAAATTTCGGGTTCGGTTCTGATCGACATTTTAATAGTTCAGGTCTATATAATTCGGTTGGGATTCGGTGGTCGAATTTCGGTTTGGTTCGGATTGCACCCGAATTATCCTCGTGAGTCACATTTTAGTTAGTTTCGTTGGTTTTTATGTGCTAATTTTTTCTTTTTAAACAAAATATTCATATTACAACTATTTGGGTCGACCTTAACCGACCGAATCCGAATTGATACTAAATAAAAATAATTTTTGTTATTATTTGGGTCAACCCGAACCAATTCAAACTGACCCGAATTTTAGTCGGTTCGGGTTGACACGAAATTCGGATCAGTTCGGGTATGAAAGTATTCGGTTCGGGTCGGCCTTAAGATTTTCGATTCGGGTCGGTTCGGTTCGGGTCGACCCGAATGCTCAGCCCTATCGACCTTCAGTGAGAGCGTGTTAAGAAACAGCTCCTCATAATGTATTTTTAGAATTCAAACACCGAACCTACACTTTGCACAAATTATAATTTTTTTCTAATATCTAGCTGTACTAATTAATTAGACCTGCTGATCGACGATAAATGTTTTTCTTATCATGCTTTTCATACATGATAGTAGCATTAATATCAGTACACTCAAAAGTCCTAAAGGTCATTTTCAGAACACAATAATGATGCAAATATAAATGACCATCTTTTCTTGTATTTAAAATAAATCAGAAATTTCTAGTTATTAGTAATTATCAACTGGTTAGTTTGGAAATTTTTTTCTAGAAAAATGTCAACCATTGGTTGTTGGATTATGACAACTTAATTTCGCATGTATCATAAGAAAATCATTTTGCTTTAATTTCTGAAAAGTAAGGGTAGTTGCCCCTTATTTTCTTAGGCAGTATAAATCAGTTCTTAAAAATGAAAAACGTGCTGACATAATAGCACGTACATGGTCTTACATTAATATATTTTTTATTTTTAGAAACTAATTTATATAATTTATAAAAAAAGAAAGAAAGATGATATGGCATATATCCAGAAGGCAACGTATTTATTGTATCTATTTAATCATAGTAGAGATCCAAGGACCAGCCTTACAGATAATTTCATAGAACCTAGAACAAAAAAAATGTTAGAATATAATAAATTGCATTATTTTTTTAATTAATAATGACTAAAGTCGTATAGAATTTTTTCAAAAAGTTATAATTTTTAATGCAATTGTTGATAAATTTTTCTGGAAGTGTTTTAACATATCTAGAGTTAT
This sequence comes from Xerophyta viscosa, assembly GCA_002076135.1. Taxonomy (NCBI): domain Eukaryota; kingdom Viridiplantae; phylum Streptophyta; class Magnoliopsida; order Pandanales; family Velloziaceae; genus Xerophyta; species Xerophyta viscosa. Next base: position 109,254 of record MJHO01000061.1, on the reverse strand, counting down.
TAAAAAAAAAAAACTAAAATTAGTATATTTTATTATTGCTTTATAAATTTATCGTTGAGCTTTTTAAAAAACAACACTAACTATATAAAAGAGCTAAATTTTATGAAATTTGGACGTGTATGATACGATAAGAAAAGATTAGCTTTTTTCATGATTCGAGCTTTTCATGATTCGGCATCCCCAACGAGAATGTGATGGATCAAAAATGTTTTGAGAACATCGAAATAGTTATCTAAAGTCTATGAAATTCCTTTCCTGTTGCATATGAAGAAGTTGTTATGTATAAATAGAGCAATAGCCGCCCGCGCCAAGAGGGACTGGGCTATATATAATTTATTGACCAAGCAACTAAGAACTTTACAAGACTTAAGAAAATTCTAAAAAATTTCTAAAAATAGACTTGTCCTTGCCCCAGGTGCGGCCCAGGTACGGCCCTTGCATCTTGTATGGGGCACCGTATAGGCTCGGCGAGGGCATCATGCCTGGCGCACGGCCTAGGCATGGCCGAGGCATCCTGCCTGGCGCACGGCCTAGGCGCAGCCCAAGTGTGGGCCAGGCAAGGTCTAGGTACGGCCAACGCATCTTGTATGGCGCACGGTATTTGTGCGGCCGAGGCATCCTGCCTGGCGCATGGTCTAGACACGGCCCAGGCACAGGCCGGATATTTATCATGGACTAGACATCTGCATAGCACATGCACTCCGTGTGCCGTTTTGCGCGCGTCTTGTGTACCTGCGTAGCCTTGATGCTTCATGTTCATATGATAAATGTCTTGGTCCGTGACACTAGCTTAAGTTTAGTTCCATATGATGGATAATAGAAAGATTGAATAATTAAATATCTAGGCTTGTAAAAAAGAACATATTGTGTGGCGGATCACTTTGCGAATACGGTCGACATTTGATTCTTTTTGTTCAATCAGTAGCTTAGATCTTCCGGTTTCAAATACTTCCAACGATTCGTCTTGGATTTTCTTCTTGCAGTATGTTATTCCTTCAGTCTAGTCCAACTACTAGCTGATCTGGAATTTCTCATTTTTATTTGAAGGATGGACCGTGTTTACTATTTATAATCTAATAGACCCATGACTAGTTGTGTATAAACTTTTTGGAAGAATGCCAAAAAAAAGAAAAAAAAAAGAAAGAAAAAAAAAATGAAAAAAAGAGGAAGATTTCTGTAACATAACCGCTAGAACACCATGTGGTATGGGCCAAAAGGTTGAACTCAGAAATATAAGTAATGTAGGGCCTATACATTTAAGCATTCAATCTTCTCACCATGTCCATAAGCTAGCAAACAGCTAGATCTTAGTTCAAGTTTAGCATTCCTTCGGTTTTTTTTTTTTTTTTTTTTTTTTGGTTTTGGTCGTTGAGTTCAGTTTCTATCCTACGTATCGTCCGGATACTGAACGGTAAATGGTAAACTCTCACAATTAGATATTGCTGAAATTCGAACTTCCGACATATTCTTTATAAAATAGACTTTTAGTCTCTTCTAATATCCAGCTCTCCAACTAACTGGATCAACGATGGTTAGTATATTCTTTTGCTTTTCAAATACTCTATTTTTATTTATTTTAACAAAATAAAATTGAATTAGGAATAATGCAATTTGAAGAAGTGCCACTGGTCCTCCCTGCAGTGCCAATGCAGTCGGTCAGAAGAATTGTGTCGGAAAGTTACTGTGATGCCAAGCAGCAACATTTTTTTTTACAGTAAGTGCATTGCCCATTTTGAGCTTTTTAACAATTAACAAGAAATGGTTATCATAAATTATCTGTTACAATTATTAATTTAACATTATTATCAATTATGTACGATTGTATCTTGGTTGAAACACGTCTCTGACTAATTATTATGCTTCTCTGTGATGAATCTCTTTTGTTTATATTTGAAATCAACTAGCCTTGATTTTCTATTTTCAGTTTGCAGATCCAAACATGTGCTAATCACCCGTGTCGATATATATATATATATATATATTATATATATATATATATCAAAAATACGAATGTATAATATAAAATATAGAATCTTTTTGGAATGTATCGTGTTAGCTTTTACGGTGTGAATAATCTCTCAAAACAAGCACGATGATCGTATTTATTTATAAGAGATGTGCTTAGTGTTAATGGGCCCGGTGCTGGGCAAATACGAGCCCATGTTGCATGTGGACCTGTGTTGGGCCGCGACGGAAAGCAACACCAGGAAACGAGTATCTTAGCACCGCCTCTCAGCAGCCCCGTGCATCCTAACTCGTTTCAGAGCAGCGAGCTTCACAAGTATCATAAAGAAATTCTGAAGCTATTGTACCAAATAAAATAAAAACTGATGCTTCTGCATGATTTTTTTTTTTTTTTTTTTATCGTGATGGAACCAGTAATGCAAGTGCACGCCCCGTAGGGACCTAAAACTCATAAACCCCCACACCCAGTCTTGACCGACGCTCTGAAATCCGAGTATATGTCTTTTATGACGGAAGCTCATGTCACGGGATACAGATAATTTTTCTTCGAAAAATTCTACGGGAGATTTCACCCCACGCAGCCTCGAATCTGGGTGATAACGCTTCCTGAGGTGCCTCCCAACCGGTCGAGCTAGTAGCGCTCAGCTACTGCATGAAAATTATAAAAGAAAGAACAATGTTCATCAAAATATGCTGCCTTCTGTGCAAGGAATTATGAGTGTTAGGGCAGCTAACGTAAGAAAATGTTAGTCCGGTTAGAATAGCTGTACTGCTGATAGTTTTTTTTTTAATTTATTTTTTTAAATTAGTTTCTAAATTAATTTTTATTTTTTTTTTGGTTTAAGATGACTATGAATAACATTACAAATTAATTGTTTGAAGGTTGTTAAGGAGTCTACCTTCCATGGCATGTTGGCAACACTTTAATGATGTTTGTGTTGAATTTGTCCATCAGATATTGATATTCTAAAGGATTCTCCTACTCAAACCAAATAATTGAATGGAAATTGGTCGCTGAGAAATTTTTTTTTATTATATTATTTTTTAATTTTAAAAAATTTTCTGACATGTTTTTGCCAGCTACTTTTGAGTTAAAATAAAGGTGAAATAGGGGAATGTAGGCTGGTGGTTGGATTGTTTGCTTCATCTACCTGCTTCTTTCTATGAGGAGTTGAGAAACACCAGAAAATTTTATAAATTAGAGAAGAAAAGGACACAAAAAAAAGGAATTATTGGTGGAAGAGGGAATCTCTGTATTTCATCTAATAAGTCAATTGTAAAAGCTGCCAGCAAATCTTAGTAATGCAAAAAAAAAAGGTACTGAAATTGCAACAGCTAGCAAAGAAGAGAGGATACAAGAAAATTGTTTATTGATAATTTATTAAAAAAAAAATGTATACCTCATACATTGGCATCTATTACAATATATAAAAAGGGAAAAAAAGAAGAAGATGACAGTGGCTTTAAGCCTCTTCTAATGCAAATATGATTTTTTTCTTTTTCTGATACTATAAGCTGTACTATATTTGAATTATATACATTGCATCTTTTATGGGTTAGGTATATATCTCTATATATATATATATTTATAAGTCAATCAAAATTTCGATACCCAGGTGTAAAAGGAAATTAAAAATATTCCTTGTGGAAGTGAAATCTGGTAGAGGTCTTCTGGCTTAACTGATGTGATAATCTCCTTAGCTCCTTGGCCAGTACCGGCGTCCCGCAGTAGAAAACTCCTGGCATTCGAACGAAAAATCGTGAAATTTCACATAACTACTGTGAAGAAATATGAGTTTATATTTACTTTGTACCTCTAAATTGGAACTCTAAAGAAAACTCAAAAGTGAACCTGTATATGGTTTTCAGCACATGTTTGATTCATGTATATCTGGAGTAAATAGTTACTCCTGACATTAGAGATTTTTTTGGAGTTATAATTAGAGATACCTATAATTGCTCTTTTAGATATTCTAACATGTCGTCGCATAGTTCAGAACTTGGCTCTGAATCTTATTTTTGATGGCTCATCAACCCCATCAACTCGATGATGTGGACGCGTAATTTATAATTAGGTGGAATAAACGAAGAAAACTAGTTTAGATTCTATTTGCATCAAGACAACTGCTTTTTGAAGTTACCTTCTTCTAAAGTTATCGAAGTTACTTTTCCTACTAAAAAATTCCGATATTCGGATAGTTGGTGGAAGTTATTACCGACAGTGGAGCCCCGATGCTTTGTTGCAATTCTTGTGAAAACTTCGTTCCAGTTTGGCCTTGCGAAATGTGTTCTCACCTACGAAGGTAACATCGAAATCGATAAGTTATCAATATTTTGGACTAGTGATGTCACTTAAAAGTTTTGAAGTACACATAAAACATTTACCCGAGTGCCTGAGACTATATCCACTCCATTTTTGGCGTGATTGAGTGCTTGCACCATCGTTAGAAGAGTCGATCTCGCATCTCGTTCTTCATAAACGCTCGTCAAATAGTTATGCATCTCTATAACACCCTGTTTTAATCATGCATAGCGTTTAAAAGACTTTGATACTCATTTCACGCCGATTTACTATGAAAACCGTCTTACATGACAAAAATGGTAGAGCTCCTAGAATAATCTACAATTTCCGTCAAAATCATGCATGAATTCAACTACGTGCTATGTCAAAGTGAACTTGATTGAATTTCAGGGAAATTTTACTGATAATCTCATATCAGCTCTCCCTTTTTAAAGTTCGGCCGAATCAACCTCTGAAAAGTCCTTGAAAACGCATTTTCAGGGGCTGATTCCGCCGAAATGAAAATAGGGGGGCTGATATGAGAAAACCCCGAAATTTTAGGGTAACGGAACGATGAGATTAAGGGCAGAAGTTACCTTCTTGTCCATTTCAGCAACTTCATCCATAACTCCTTTGAACCATTCAAATGATCCCGGTTCCCTTGTAACCCAATAGAAATGAGCACTTTTTGTCCTATGGGATCGCCTTCTGATGTTGTTACTACTACTTGCCGTCGATATGCTAAAACTATTGAGGCTGTCATCCGACCGACTAGTTTCAGTCGCTGAATCCTAAAATCCATACATTACAGAATGAATAATGCACTAATGTTGAATATTTAGCCATAATTTGCATCAACAACATATTCGTGGTCAGCCATTGGGCGATGAATGAGTGGGATCCACCACCAGCACCAATGAGTTGCTGCCATATCAGTTTTAATACAAATCAAGGCCAAATGGTCTTTACAATAGGAGTTTTCAAAATGGAAATATGATTTCAAGAACATACCATAAGTTCCTCGGCTAACTTGATGTTGCTCAATAGGTCCTTAAGAATGCTTACAAATGGTGTAGCTCCTATTCCCAGTCCGATGAGGAGCAAAACGTCGTAGTTCTTGTATAATCCTGAGCTGGCGCACCATATGGTCCGTCCACAAACAATCTTGGCAAACTACAAAAAAATTCATAGGCTCGGGCTGTATGTATAGTGATCTCGATACGATATATAAAAAAAAGGAACATAATGTTTGTACCTTTTCTGTTTTTTCTCGGCTAAGACCAAATCGCTAAATTTTCCTCTCCCGCTTACAGCAGATGAAAGGTAATGCTCTGTGAATATGCGCTTCAGTTCCCGAGTCCAGTCGCCATTGGTTCTGATGTGCACGCTAAGATGATCGTCCCCGGGAGCCGAAGTTATGGAGAACGGATGCCTATTTGGATTTATTGCATAGCACATTCGAAAGTTATAAATAATAATACATTCAAAATGCAAAACTTTGTGAGCTCTATGGTTACTCAAAAAGGGATCGATAAATAGAAGTATGTATAAGTGAGAGAAATAACCATTCGAAAGGCGATATTGCCGGGCACTGAAGGAAAATGTACTGGCCGCTTCTGTATTTGAATCCATGCGGCTTTGTCATTATCACACTCAAAACATTTCCCGGTAGCAAAGACACCTGGATCACACCATTTACAACATATTTACTTAGTGAAGAAGAACAAGGAAATAAAAGTTAAATTTTGCGCTGTATACGTTGAAATATTTCCATTTATAAAATTTAAGAAAATTAAAATTTGCTAATTTCGTCCTTCAACCAACGGCAGAGATCAGTAAATTAACTAATAAGAATTACAGTAATTTACCTTTATGATTTTGACGGAATATGCATTGGATCGGAAGGTTCTGAGGGTCCTCTCTCCTAAATACAGCAGCAGAGGAACTGAGATGTACATCCATGTCTGGTAAATAACGAGCAAGATCAAGTCAAATTTACATGCACTACGACTGTTTCTTTGTTCATTCTTTTAAGCTGTTTAACATATTATTCTGCAGTAAAAAATATTATAATCTAGTTTCTAAGATATACGAAGCAGAAGTTCTTCGTTAGAAAGCGTAATACGAATGTTTGCGTGAAAACTACGAAGACATGTACATCTCTGCTACTGTTGTAACTCCAAATGATTGAACATAGACTAATACTCAATTATTAATAAGAATATCGAAAATTGACTAATCACTGTTGGGGGACTCTTACTTGTAATCTCTTCGCAACACGACATTCTTACGTAGCTACCGTTAGTTAAGACATCTACATCATTTCCTGTAATCAACTTCGAAAAAGTCGCAGAAACTAGAACAAAATAGACCATAGACCATAGACGACGAAAATTTTATGCATTTCTCGGTTGCATATTGTCATCACTACTTGCGGTCAATATATTCGCTAGTAATTGTTTGTCCTTGTCACTAAAATCATAGATATGACGAATATTTGGAAAGTAAACAAATCATTAACTTCTTTATTAATACAAATAATTATCAGAATATCTTAACAATAAGCGACAAATTATATATATATATATATATATATATATATAGTCCCGCGCCTCCAGCGTGAGTGGCTCAGGCACTCGCCTCATGAAGCGAGGGTCCCAGATTCGACTCTAGAGGACGTCCCGTAAGGGTGTGGGGATCGAAGACCCCCTATACCTCGTGGGGAATAAAATGTGCCCAAAGGGTCTGCCCTACCAGTAAGGATGAGATCCCTCGATCGGCGGAATAGGGACCGGTGCCATCCGTGGATTTACCTGTTACGACGGTCGCTCGAATAAGGGCCGGTTACAGACAGGATTTCTTCCACGATAAATAAATAAAAATAAATAAATAAATAAATAAATAAATAAATAAATAAATAAATATATATATATATATATATATATATATATATAAACCATCTAACAACTACTATAAAGACTAGATTTTATATGAATGGGACAACTAAGATGCTAATTGCAAATAGCTAACGTGAAGCCATGTCTCATGCCGCACCAAGTCAGAACTACCAAGCTGTCACCCCAAATTTCTTTTTTTCTTCATTACTAGTACATATGTATGGCATATTCTAAGTTAAATATGGCCTAAATCCTAATAGGTGCAACAACTGCGCAGCAAAAGACAATATGACTCAGGCGGTGGTTTAAAGTGCCGGCTATGGTCGAGCAGCCTCTGTCCTGTCTCCAAAATAAAAAAAATTAAATAAATAAATAAAAAAGGTGCAACAACCCTCACCAAACTATGCAACAAAAACTTCATTATTTTGTGCAACAGCTTAGTTCTCCACTTAAATAATACCTAGAGATAATATACATTTTCATAGACCCAACAAGTGCGTTGCATAAATATTTCATCGCACTATTGACTAAATCCACATAATGGTCACACAATATAATTCCTCTATTTTAACTATGTCCTAGCCTTTGTAGGTCCACCAAAAAATGGGAAGGGACCCACATATGGTCCCAACAAATGCAAACTAAAAAGGAAAATTTATATATCCATCTTGATTTCAAACTATTTACAGTTCGGTCCAAAATTCTTACAAATTAGCTTATCTTAAAATTTCTAAGATGAGCACTTTTGTTACTATATAAGTATTTTTTGGGATAAGATTTGAATATAAAAAAAAAAAATAATGTCGATGTGATTTACATTTTTGTATTTAATTTTTTTTTTCAAGAAATACTTTTATATAGGTGTTTTAAGATTCTAAAATGTGAGAACTTAAAATCTGAGCACTTAAAAGCTTCGAATGTGAGAACTTAAAATCTGAGCAATGCTAGAACTCCCAAAATTCTCCCAAAATCAATAAAGTTCAAGCTCAATTCATGTAGGATAGCATCAAAAACTATTTGAGAACTCTGAAAAAACACTAAAATAACGAAGGGAGGTGCCAGCTTACTGTTTTAAGATACCACTTGTGAACGAGGAAGAGAAAGTAGCCATGGATGATGAGAAGCACATAGACGACTCCAAGGAGGTGGTGAGAATACCAGAATGCGTTGAACCCGGTGAGCTTGTGCAGCGGCGGCGGCAGCCGGACTCCGCTCTTTCGGAACCCGTGGGTGGCGAGCGTGAACGCCAGCGTCATCAGCACCACCATCGTGATCCCGGTCACACCCTCGACACCCCTCAGGAGGCTCACGTAGGTCGGCTTCGTCGCGCCGAAGTCCCGGGATACGGCGGCGTATTTCCACGGCGGAGCGCGGATCACGCGCGGGAAGTCGCAGGCGAGGTGGTTGCCGGCGTGGAGCACGATTCCAACGACAATTGCCACCGCGATCATCTGCATGCAGAATGGCGGGAAATCAGATATCATGAGTAGAACAGCAAACAGCAACACACCTAGCAGAAGAAATCATATATAATAATTTACTTTTTAATTTTGAATAAATCTAACAGTTATTATCCAAGCTTCCCAGGATCGAGTCTGCTTTCTATAATATTGAGAAAATCAACAAATTCTCCATTTAGGACAAGTATAAAATTTGTACAATATTTTGGAAGAAATTTTTCAGTTTGAAAATTTATTAATATATGACTCACCTTATCAACGACTTAGAAATAATCAATTTTCCATAATTTCAAGAAATGAACTACCATACTCTACTATCAGTGTGAACTTTTCAGATCATAGGTTATCCGGTATGACCTATCTACTGATTGACTTAATATATTTTTTACTCATTATTTAAAGTTAATAAAAGAAATGGAAACAAAAAAAAAAGTATGAAAGAAAAGCAGCCGTCGTCGTTCCCACCAACACCGCGGAGAGCGACGGGCGGCCAAGTTCAGTGCCCCACAAACATCAGATTCAACACCTTTTTCTTTCTAGAACTTCACCACGTTGACAATCAGAATTTATTGACACTGAAACTTTAGTAAATAGATTTTACTGCATGCAGACTGATTTTGAAACTAAAATTTAATTACTAATAACCTTGTGGAAGGTGATGTTGTCGTCGAAGGGGACGAGGAGGCGAGCTCGTGTGGACCTCAGCCATGTCAGCGTGTTCCTGCAGACAGGGAGCAAAACCAGCGCCATGTTGAGCTTCAGTGTCTCGGCGGCGCCCTTCGCCGTCGGAAGACAGTACCCCATCACCTGGAACGCTGCTCGCCGCCGGTACTGCACGAATTTCCACGTGAACAGAGTCACCATTGCCGCCAACCATAGCGCCAACACCCACCCCCGCTGCCAGTTGATCTCCCGCGCCACCGCCTCCACCTTCCTCCACCGCCTCCCTCCCCAGTAACTTCTTTTCAGGGGCTTCGACGATTGAATGCTGCAGCCCTGAAGGTTCTGGCTCCAGTTGGTAGCGGCGCCGCCGCTGGCCGTGCTCAGAGCACGGCTGTAGCTCATGTACCTGTCCCTCTGCAACAGCAGCGCTTCCAACTGCCATAACTGTAACATTGAACTACGTGAGAATGGCATTTCAGTAATTTTATCAAATTAAGAATCTTAGTAGCAAAGTAAATTGGGAAGTTGATCCAAGTCGTCTTGTGTAGCCGTTGTTTAATTTTATTTAGCCCAAATTATGAACTTCCTGCTAAAAACATTTTAGGATATATTTACTTCGATGTAGCCGAGATTTTCAGGGTCTAATTCTTCCATGATCAGCGAGGAGTACTCCGCTGCTTGCTCCTTAAGCTTGGATAACTTGTTGGCCGAGGCGCTCAGAATTATCAGCTGTAAAAATGCGAAATTAAAGTTTATCAGCCTCATATACTCATAAACAGCGACAATGCTATGCTACTGCATTTAACCTATCCCAGTGATCGTGAAACATGCATCAAGCTGTCCAAATAGTAGCAAATTTTGATATTGGTCGAACAAAAATCTTAGATGTGACGAAATACGGAAATTTTGGGCACATGGTGCAGTTTTTTTCTTTAGCTACATTCTGGACAGATTGGTACATGAAGCAACTGTAGAGCCCGGGCCTGTCGCTCACCTCCTGAACTTCTTCTTTCGTTATCCTGCCGTCGATGTTCGTATCAACCCTGAAAAGAAAAATCGTACAAATTGGAAAAAAAAATTAGGCCAAAAAAAACATGAGAAAGATTATGAGATGATCAATTACATGTCAAAGAAGATCTGGAGGCGAGCGTCGAAGCTCTGTTCGGATATCTGGAGCCAGAAATCGTAGAGCTCTTCTTTCGTTATTCGTTGGAGGTTCTGGCGACGCCGCCGCGCCAGGGCGTCGAAGATTCCGACGGCGAACTCCTTCGTATCCACCATTCCTGCAGACCATCACATGCACAAAAAACGTCAGCCCGGTGACAGGACCCACCAACTAAACCACAGAGGGAGCTTTTCACTACTACAACCCGGCAGTTCCCGGCAGCAAATCTGCAGGGTTTTTTTGTTAAATATAACTAAAAGTAAAATAAAATAAATAGCTACTACAACCAGGCGGTGACGGCACCATGGAAAACAGAGTTTGAACATGAACGGTAGAGATGAGCTCCATTCATTGCCTAGAGATGGGTGCCAGGACTGGAGTGTCGGGAGATAGAGGGACAAGAGTGAGAGAGAGAGACCTATGCATTCGCCAAAATCGTCGCGGGAGAGGAGGCCTTCTTTGGCGAGGTCTGAGAACCGCTCCTCCACGCGCCGCCACTGCTCGGCGGCTCCACCGTGATCGTCGCCGGTTCTGCTGATGAATCGCAGCCCTTCAGCGCTCGCTGCGCTCCCGACCTCGTCCTCGCGAGCCGCGCCTGCGCTCTCCGAGCCTCCCTCGCCACCGTCGCTACCTCTTCCTCCTCTCCGGCGGGCGACATCAGCCACGCGAACTTACGACGGATCTTCGACGCCGTCGACGAGCTCCGGCTTAGACTTGATTCCGCTGCCGGTGCCGGTGGTGGAGTGGTGGGGAATGTGTTGGATGTGGGAGTGACGCTCCGGACGACCATGGATTCCTCGTCGAGCTCGAGCATTACTTCGACGAGGTCGTCTCGATCGGCCAAGAACAGCGGCAGCATTCCGCCGCCACTTTCGGCTGCTGTGGCGAAGGTGAGACCCTCGTCGCCGGAATCCCGATCATCATCGTTCAAGAAGTCGGCGATCCGGCGGTGTCCCGAACGGTGCGAGCTACTCCCAGATGACGGCGTCCACATCCAAGTAAGTATTCTCTCGCTATCTCTCTATCACTATACAATTCAGCAATGGCGATCTTACAATTGTGTTTGCTTCTTTGTCTCCTTCTTCGCTCTTAAAAACCTCCACGTTTCCGACGCCTGCTAAAGGCAGTTGGTAGGATGCTCTCTCTTAATAATAATAACAATAATAATAATTACTATTAATATTATTTATAGTAATTGGATTAAAAATAATATAGTTCTTGGAAAGCAAGTTAAGGTAATGTATATTAGATGAAAATTTATCATCTTCTTTTCAAAACCTCCGCATACTTGCATCGAGTACGAGAAATTTTATAATATCTTCTATGTCAGTTTCAAAACTTACACTACACTAATTAAAATTTATATTTAGATATATATTTAGAAAAAAAAACTATTATACAATTATTCAGAAAAATAAAATGTATAATTTTATTGTTTAAATTATTTAAAGAAATTGTCATAATATAAGTAAAAACTAATTATTAAAATATGTTAGTGTAAAATTAATTTATTTATCTATAGTTTCTTATTGATTTATTTGATATGGTATTTAATTTTTTTTGAAAATAATTTATACGAAAAAATATAATATATTTTTTCTGAACAATTTTATAATTGAAATTTTTTTAAAAAAATAACTCTAAAAATAAAATTTTAATGGATGTAGTATAAATACGAAATTTACATCCGGAGTATTATAAATTGTACTAGTCGACAGTCCTTTTTAAGAAATGGTGAAAATGCAATTAATAAATGTAAATGTAAAATAAATATGACCAGCTGCCTCCTAGGTATGATGTGAGAGGGGTGCAATGTTGGGACTCAAATCTTCTGTTCCAACTTTCTATCCCGTCCTCTATCCCAAATCCTTAAAATATATATTTATAAATATTTTTTGAAAAAAATTTCAACATAAAAGTTGTAGATCTAATCAAGATTTATAACTTTCATATTGAAAATTTCTCCAAAAAATACTTCTAAATATATATTTTTTAGGTTCCAAAATATTAACATCTTAACGTATATTAAAACTGTTTTAAAACCCGTTAACACTTTGAGGCTTACAAACACATATTTAGAAGCATTTTTTGGAGAAATTTTTAATATGAAACTTATAGATCTTGATGAGATCTATAACTTTTATATTGAAATTTTTTTCAAAAAATACTTACAAAAATGTGTTTTGAGAATTTGGGACAGAGGACGGGATAGAGAATTGGGGCAGAGGAATTGAATCCGCAATGTTGAACTAGGAAAAAAAAAAAAAACACGCGAACTCTACGTGAGAGGATGATGTTGTTTAGGACCCGCATCTGATATTTGGAGAAGACAATTATTATTTACAAATTTATACTTCATATATAAAGTAAAATGATACTTGTAAATGTAAATTGTTATAAGATAGTATTTTTATATACCTTTTTTTTTCATTTTGCTCAAAATAAATAAATAGGGCAATTTTGGGCTGTAGCTTTTAGTTTCGTGTCACGAAACATTTTTGCTCAATAGAAATTAATCTGGTGGCCAGATAGATGACACATGTAATTGAAGTCCCGGCACACGGAAACTTGGTGCATATCTCTATTATAAATAACAATACAAATAAGCCAAGATAAATTATGATTTTATATTATGTAGTACTTTTAAAGTTCTTAATTAGTGTCACGTATAAAGTCTTTAAAATTTCTTAATATGTAAGTTATAATTTTTTATATTTTATATTTTTTAAATAGAAAAAGTATTAATTATTGTGAGGGATAAAATTAGATAAAGTTAAAAGAAAACGTAAGACAAAAAAATAAATCTAACAAAATTTAAAATAGAATAATAATAGTTTATAAATTTTACATTTTAAATTTAGTTAGTATTATATATTTAAATACTATTTATACTATGTTTTAGTTAGCTAACCTTAGAATAAAAATTATACAGATTTTTATTAGTTATTAGATTACTTTATAATTATATAAAATTTAATTATTTAAATAGTTATGTTTAGTACAGGATAAAATTAATTTGTATTTCAATTTATTATAGAAAAGGCAAATTGGAAGGTCAAACAAGAGGAGAGGTTGGCGGGAGAAGAAACCTTATGTAGCGGTCGGAGAAATAACTTAAAAATAAATAAATACTAAAGCTTCTATATCTTTTTTGAGCATTAAATTCACATAAATTAATGTCATCCTTTATTTTTTAAATAATACGATTTGGTCTATGCATCGTGCCTAATACAAACCACACCTTATTAGAACTCTTAAAACAAAATAGAAATAAAATATTATATAATACTAATAACATATAGTCTTAAATAATATAATATAGTTAAATATTATATTTTTTTATTTTTATCTTTATAATTAGACTTTTGATGTTTAATTTTATATAAGTATGTGTAATGTTATATCATATATAGACTTTATTATTAAATATTATTATATTTTAATTATTTAAATATTTAATATAAATTATATTTATATTTTAGTTTCAAATTATATTCGTATGCTATTTTTTTAACAAACAATCATTATGTGTTGTGTCTTATTATGTTCCGTACTAATATCCCTATTAGTGCTTCCTAGCTTGAAAATGATCATGGTACCACAAATTTAGGAACTAAACAAACCTCAATTAATTCAGATAATTTCTTTCAATTTGTCTTCTATATCCAATTTATTTGGCAATTGTCTTTTACTAATATTAGTACCTAGCAATATCATTCGGACCGTTACCACAGAAAAGTGAGGGTCGATTGCAAGCAAAATTCAGATTTTTTCTATAATTTTAGTTGGCTCAATTAAGGCTTATCATCTACAAATATAGGAGAATGTTATCCTGGAGCCTCGGCTGTATGATACTTTCATTATCTACCTTACAAATATTATATAGTAGAACTATTTTTCAAAGAATTTCTAAAATAATAGATTATAAATTATAATAAGTACACCACTTTTAACTTTTAATTTTTAAAAATGAAAAATTGCCAAAACCTGTCCCACAAATAGTTTTATAATTCTTCAAAACTTCAAAAGTTTATATAGGGGTTGTTGTCTTCATAGGCAGCTAGTTAGTTGAGTCACACTATTCCAGGTTCCGATCCTGCAAAAAGTTTAAAAGACAACATTCTAGAAGGTTCTAGATGCAGAGCATGCAGCAGTATTCCAGCTTAAATTAAAAATATTTTAGATAAATAAATATTATAATATTTATTTATTGAGATAACAATACAAATCTTTTCGGTGCACAAAGTTTCTATATTATTAGAAATACTATTTTTTAACCACAATCTATCAATTTTTATTGAATCGGAACCACGGTCAGAAAGTAAAATTTTGACCTGATATACACTCTGAACCAAGTGTGGAGCACTGACGATCTATCCAGCCACCATATTAGCGACTTCAGCTGAAATTTGTTAAAATTATCTATTCTCATAACACAAAATGTTTATAACAAAAACAAATCATTATTATACTGCTATCAACGGTAACATAAGCCATCTATAAGCTTTTATTATAAGAAACATGAAAATGATCTATAAATATATTTTTTGAATTAAATATGTAGAAGGTCTTTATAAGCTATTTAAGTTAAATAATTCATTCTTAGGTTAATGCGTATGGGATATGCCTAAAATAATCCTCCAATAAGAGAGTTGGTGGGGATAATGTAGTGTATGAGCATATAGGATTATACAATTTTGTCTTACCATCATCATCCATAGCCCTCTCTTTGGTCATTCCTTACCTATGCCCGTTATCCAACTCGATCATGAAAACTTAGGTTCGAGATTGGGCTCTTTTCTGCTCAAGTCACATGCATAGATTCGAAAGATTTTGGTCAAGTTCGTATTTAACGATTTAATAAAATATTCATGTATAATCCATTATTCAGTACCTAGTCTGTCTAATTTAATCGGTTTTGGAATGATCATATCATTTGGCTTGGCAAGGTTAATGCGACATTTTTTTTTCAACTTGTAAATAATATTCGGATTAGTCAGTTTAGCATGCGTGCAATGTGCAAGAGAGTGAACGGATGTGATTTAATTGACCGTATAACGATTATAATCTCTTAAGTATATTTTTAATAGTATATACGGTATAGTAGATGACCAATTGACACTACTCTTTGAGAGCTATTTCCATAATTTTATGAAGATTGTAATTTAATCTCAATATAAATTTTGGATTGAGCTTAAAAATTAAAAATTGTTATCTAAAGATGACAAGAAGAGGATGGTGTGCGTAAACAGGACCTTGCTTGAGGTCTCTCCAGAAGCAAAGAACAGTGCTACGGCTGCCTTAGTTAATTGGGCATTTCACTATTGTCTAGCGGTAGTGGCGACGTGACATAATCGAACAACAAATTATTTCTCGGAATATTTTTTATAAAAAAAAAAAAATTTACTTTTTAAATTCATACAAATTCTCATTCGGAGGAAGCTACATTAACCGGATGTTAACACCTGTCATAAAATATTGGCTTTTAGATTCATTCTCATTTCTGTTAGGTCAAAGAAATTATCCTTTTTTTTATTTAGTTGTAAATAATTAGTTGAAAACTTACATACATAATCTGGATTATAATTCAGAGTTGTATTTTCAAATATCAAATAGTCAATTTATTCGTTATTTAAACATCACATTCATGGTAGCCGACGTCTAGATAATTTAGTCTATGTTTGGATAATAAACATGGAAGGAAAAAAATAAGGGAAAATAAAATGAAAAAGAAAGTTTCTTTAAAATAACAATTCCACCTATTTGTTAATTTTTTAGTTACTATATTGTCCTTAGAGATGTCTATATAGAAAATAAAATGTTAGAAATAATAAGGTTAGGTTTCTAATTTCAACAACTTTTTCTTCTAAATCACCCAAATTTAGAGAAAACCAAAATATGGATCCCATGAGAAAGTATTTGATAATTTTTATTTCCATATATTTCCTTTCATTTTCCAAATATATGAATGTTATATGATTCTATATATTTTCTTTCCATTGGAAACTCCTCAATTCAAACAAAGTGTTAGTGGTTAAAGCAAGAATTCATCCTACCAGTTTAGGTTCTCAACTCCACATCTAAAAAAAAAAAAAAAAGATATCCACCACATGCCTCTTTTACTAAAATTACGGTCAGATAATTCAAAACTAACAAAATATTTTCGTGAGTAGACAAATTTTGTTGAATGCTTACTCAGAAATTGTGATATATTTATATCAACGTCATCTAGATTCTGATAGATTGGTCTTCTAGTTCTACACAGTTATAACAAACAACTGACTTCAGTTTTAGCACCAAAGTAGTGCTCCCTTGCGACCATGCTACTATTTATTGGGGCTAATTTTTCGATTATTCGATTGCAATTTTAGCAAAATAGGCACATAATGGATGTATTATCTCCTTTTCTAGACATGGGAGATAAGAATCAAAGTTGTTTGGGTGAATTGTTACCCTTACCAAGGCTACTTTAATGGAATTTTTTACATAATGAGTAAAACAAATCTATTGGTTGGCTGTTAAATGTTTCGGATATAACTATGCAAAAATCATACAAAGTTAATATACTTCAAATCATATTTGTAAATATTTCACTCTCTATTTACAACTATATAATTTGAATTATACTAATATGGTAGAATCTTTTCATAGTTGTATCCAAAACATTCAATAGTCAACTTAAAGATACCTACCATATGCATTCTTTTTCTAAGTTGTGGTTAGATAATCTGAAAATTACATCCAAATAATTTATGGGTAGGCAGAATTGGTATGAATATTTACTTATTGCGATATCATGTCAGAAATTAGATTTTGATAGATTGGTCGATATTTTAATCCAATTAGGGCGTAACAAACATCGACAACGTTACACGTGTCAAAGAGGACTGAACCCTAATTTTTGGGCACCAAAATGGTGCCCCCTTGTGAAGTGTTCTCATGCTACTTTAATTAATTTATTTTTTTTTCATGCAACTATTTTGTGGCATTAATAGTTCGAAATAGTCAAGGAAAAAAACCTGTGGTACAAGTAACTACAGCACCGAACGTGGCTGCAAAACAGCCAGGTTCAAGCCCCTCCACCGTAAGCACATTTCTAAAGTTCTTTAAAAGTTTAAAATAAAAAAAAAAAAAATTCAAATTTTCCTAATGTAGTAGGTGGAAAAAGACACCAACATATATATATTGTGGAAATTATTAGTTCAGTCTTCCATCAAATGACAACATATTTGTTAATAATAAAAAATTTTCAACTCATTTTCAAGAACTAACAATAGCGTGTTAATACGAAAAAACTAAAAAATGCATGAAAATGACCATCTTCTTTTCCTTTCTCAGCACTCAATACGACCTTAAAAGAACTACCATAATTATAAAATAAATAACAAACTTATCCCTCCTGATTTTATACCCAATTAGCCCAAAAGTTTGCCATAATTCCAAAATATCCTCAATACTATCTCACATCACCTAGCAACACAATTCCACCACCAAGTCCGAGCACTTCCCAAATAGATCTCCAACACTATCTTCACCGCACGCATGACTCTCGATAATGCCTAGTGCCTAGGATGTGTTTGTATGAGCCCATAACCAGAGGACTGATCTGGTTAAATCTTCAGAGGAAGGGGCAAATTTGCCATTTTTCAAGTTACTAATACCAGGAAGAGAGCTGACTAGTATTGACAGCCAAAAGAAATAATTTTAATTCCAATACAGTTACTATCATATGATGATAACATGCAGACGGCGACATCTAGATCAATGTCTCGAAGACGCACCTTCGGCGTACCCGCCTCCCATCCGATTTTGGCCCTTTTGACAGTCTTGCCTGAGATTGGTGCAAAAAATCTAATTCTTCTCAATTAAAGCCACAAGAAATATGAGATCTATTTAGAAACTTAGAATCCAAGAAATATGTACAACACCCCCTGACATGTGATATTCTGAGTCAGGTGAAAAAAAAAAAGTTAACATCATCAAGGTCCAAGGGTCAATCACCATTTATTCCAATAATAAAAAGTTATTATTAAAAAGGAAAGAAAATAATGAAAAGTGGACTTGGTTCTACTACAATAATAAAAAGTTAAGGGTACATCCCTCCTGACCCAAAAAAAAGGAAGAAATGAAAAGAAAATAAATTGCGGATTCACAGTAAAGGACCACAATGGAAAAAAGAATATTACCAGCATATATTAAAATTTCAGCCATATATGGATAATCAAGTATAGAAGGAAAATGAAAATTTACTTGATATTTGCATATCAAAAAAGCTCAACCTAACTCCACATTGTTACAACACAGTTGATCTAATATATCTGTGCAATACATGTTTGACAATATTTGCATATCATCACTGTTAATCTAATATATATGTTCAATACATGTTCCAAAAGTAGAAAAGTGTTACCAAAATGCTTGCTTCTTGTACTGTAGATAAAAAGAAGCAAACAGATATCTTCTGTAACTTTCAAAAAAAGGAAATATTAGGTATTTCAAGCACAGCTTCGAATACTTTGGCAAAAATAGAACCCCAAAGGGAAAAAATACATATCATCGATATCACATTCGATGATCAAATTTGGAAAGCAACAAAAACAACTCGGCCTTTACAGTTAAAGGTAGATACATGCATGGGAGGGGAGCAGCAACTACTACAAACTAACTACAGTCTATTACCTAACAATGGCTCACCTGTCCACTACACTCAATGAACAACGGCATGTGCTCATCCCAGTTTTTTTTTTTTTTTTAAATGTATTCTAAGAAATTGCCTCCGGATGAAAGTTTCTCTTTACATGAAGAACCAGAGGGGAGCCATAAACCCCCCTTGGATGCTAGATTGATGAACAAACACAACGGATATCACACAGATATCGAGAGAGAGAAGAGAGAGAGAGAAGAGAGAGAGAGAGAAAGAGAGAGAGAGAGAAAGAGAGAGAGAGAGAGAGAGAAGAGAGGAGAAGAGAGAGAGAGAGACCAGAGAGGAAAGAGAGAGAGAGAGAGAGAGAGAGAGAAGAGAGAGAGAGAGAGAGAGAGAGAGAGAGAGAGAGAAGAGTCATTTAGGTATATTTCAAAGTTAAAAAAAAAGGCACAAAGAATCAGCCAGGAAGCAACAATATTGCCATTGAACTTTCAACTAAAAATATATACTCATTGATTTTTAAAAACTAATTGAATAGACAGATGCACGATGGGAAACGAAGCATAAGTCGTTAAGAAAAAAGAAAAAAAAAGATCAGCCTATACTGTAAACAAATCAAAAAAGGGAAGGAAAAAAATAAGGCTGCCTAATAATCATGAGAAACTACACTAAATCCTTCAAAACATTAGGTAAAAATTAAACATCTTATAACAATTGTGCTTCTAGCTGTGACGCAATGAAGGTTGATAGGATGTGAGAGAAAGATGGTGCGAGTACCAATACTGTTTTTAAAAATATTATTTTCAGTTCAAGATAAGGCGTGGAGGATCGGAGAATGAAAAAATGCATGCCTACCAGCCAATTGAATAAACGAAGAATAACAGTATTGGAAGGACAAAAAAAATTTAGCAAACACCTGCACATCCATAACGAAAAATCAGCCTCTACATGGAAATGTTTTAAGATCCAAAACATGGAAATGTTTCCTTAGAGAGAGAGAGAGAGAGAGAGAGATCCTCTCAGTAGATTCTATTTTAGTTATAGTCGTTAGTCAAAGAACATGACGTCATGAGCAAGGAACTCAAATCTATACGATCTCCCAAAATTCCAATGCATAAATGATCAAATGGATATTTAAATTATAAGAATCCGAGCCCATGTCAAAACCACTTTCATGCCAAGAAGTTGCCTTATGAATTCTAAAAACATCTCGCTAAAACTTCATTAGAGGGTCCAATTTCTAATTTAAAGGTTTAGATCATATGAGGAAATCTAAGCCGAACCATAACACCATAGGTGGTAGAGAATGTCTGGAGAAGTAAAAAGCCTATAAGTTAGAAATTGGTTAACCATAAAGTCATTGGAGGCACCTCGATGGCATTCAGTCAAATTCCAAATTTAAAAAAAAAAAAAGGATGTTGAAGTACTGGGTTGGTGAGAAATTAAAGTCCTCGTACTAGGATCAACAGTTCACAAGTTTGCCATGAAATGTTGAGAAATTTTAAAAAATGTACTTAACACTTAAGAAGTTGCAAAATAAAGTAAAGCCAGTTAAACAAGTTTTGTCACAGCTCAGAAATGAAGTTCTGACTTCTGATAAGAACATAATTGAGGTGAGCAAGATAAATGTACATAAGATGTTGGCACACAGTATCAAGAACCATGCTTTGTAAGAGCTGGAACGCAACATTACTGTTGCCTAAGATCATAGAAGCGTTAACAGTAAAACAGAAAGGAAGCACCAATCAAGAGGTTCTTGGATATTGTGTTCCAAGAGATTTATCAACGCAGAAAGAGACGCATTATAAGTTAGTGATACATGACATGATAGAAAATGCTAAGATTATGTAGGAATTCTAAGATCAAGTTCCCCCCTCCAGAACATATCTTAAGGATCTAGGGTAGATATAATTATATAAAGGAGGAGGAGGAGAGATGCGAGAACAAGGGAAAGAGCAATCCTAGAGAAGTTGCCGCAAAACAACGTTATGCTTTGTACTTAGACTATACAAAATCATCTTATGTCGACATGATAAAGGCCTGGATCAAATTCTCAGCTGACCGTTTCTGCTCAGGTGTACCAAGATATGGGCTATTTCGCTCTGAACGACTTTGTTTTGATTCAACGATTTTCAATCTGAGCACCAGAAATCTGCAATATGTGAAAACAACAGAATGATAAGCTCACACCTATTTGATAGCATTTCACCCAACCAAGCAACATTAAACCTAGAGCTTAACGATATTAACTGGAGGAAGCTAGTTATTTGGAGAGTAGATATGTCAATAGATACATATAGCATGAGCATGAACACCCTATAATTATTAATAACTGTCATTCTCTGTTAAAAATTGTCAGTGAATTATCCATTCACATGTAGATTAACAAAATATGAGGATGTTCGAAGTTTATTGACCAATTTTCCTGTAAACTAACCTTCCGAATATTCTCTATATTTGCACCACCTTTGCCATAACTTTACCGACAGCATTTGCTGGAATCAGCATCTCAAATGATAAAAAGGCAATCTGCAAGCAAAATCGTCCAGGTCATAAGAACAAGTCATGGAATTCCACCTTCAAAGTGAATTAACTTTACAGCTGTTGGCCAACAATTCTTAACTATTCAGAAAGAAAGACCAATCTATTTTACCAAAAATTCACCAAATAATAGTAGACTTTTCAGGTAGTAAGTATTACTGGCTAGGCATTCTTTTTCATTACAAATACAGACCTAATAAATCTGCAAATTAAGCCTTTTTTATTCCTCTATATGCTCATGTCCATTCCATGATTTTAATCACATACTGTAATGAGTATTTTAGCATCAAATTAATGGCTCCTTTTTAAAATCTACTTTTCCTTCCACCACCAATCAACAGCTCCGTCTTACCAAACTACAAGCCCCTAAGGGTAGAATGTTCATGCCATACCCATCAGAAGAGAAAAGAAACCGCTTCAACAATATCTGCAAACATATATGCTTTAGCACCAACACTCAAAAGCTCGAAATTAACAGAGTGCCGTTGGTGCTGATGTCATAGAAGGGGTTCAAGTATTCTTTTTAAATAACATAACCAACAAATTAGAATATCATTCAATTTTGCTTTTGAATAATAACTGAAATATGTTAACTCTTGTATTATGTGAAAAAAAGTTAAAAACACATCCATACCCTCCAAATGACTTGGATGAATATGGGGTAGCTGAACCATAACCGGACGAAAGTGATCCATAAGCACTATCTCCACCCTAGACATTGAGTTAAACAATGATCAGATAGGAAATTTCATAATTGCAAAGAAAATTAGCAGATAATAGGTTCTTATATTGCTTCAAAGTACCTGCAATGAATGGTATCCATAAAGGCTATTGCCAGAAAATGGTGGAAGTCCCCTTCCACCTTCAATTCTCTGGTCGAAGCCTAACCGGGCAACTGGTGGAACAGCTGGTAGCACAGACGAAACTGACAGACCTCCAGAATAAGCACTCTCATTTGGTGGTGGAGCACTATTCGAACCATCCTTATCCCTTAATGAGTCATCCCTAAGCCTTACAACAATCTGAGCAAGTGCATCTCGTAGATGAACTACCTCCCCAGACACCTAATTACAAATTGATGAAAAGTTCAGATATACATGGAGAGAAAATACTTTCTACCTCTAACACACATTTGAAGAAAGCTCTGAAATGTTGCGGGAATTATTCCCACCATATTTTCAACTTTCAAGTGATTGGTCCTACTCCACAACATTTTAGAGGTTTATTCTTTAGAGGCGCATTAGAGTCCTAGCATTTCTCCAAGATGAAAACCTGCAAAGCCCAAATAGAAATAAGAGGGCCTCAACTCTATTTACTCTTACCTCGACAAGTTCATCATTGGAAGAAGCAGACTTCGGCTTTTCCCCTTTAGATATGTGAATATTGGCCTTTGTCTTCTTACGCATTTCGTTTATAATCGACCCACCCTTGCCAATAAGACATCCAATGACTTTTGAGGGAACAAGAAGCCGAATATTTACTTTCTCCTGATCCTCATCGTTAATCTTCGTTTGAAGCTGCAAAACAGCTTCTACTGCAGCAGACTTCACATCCCCGGTTGACTGCAAAAGATTGTGTACAAGGTTTATTAAATATAACAACATAATGGTAGCAACAGTAATCACTGGAGTAGGCCTAACCTCTGAAGATGTGATAGTAATACTACACTCCCCACCATCCTTTTTATCATCAACTTCAATGGTCGCCCCACTGGCTTGTCGTATACTTTTAATAGTGCTTCCACCCTTGCCAATAACCCTACCAATCTTGTCAGAAGGGCATAAAACTCTCACCACCAATTCCTCTGATCGTGATGAGCCACTGTATCCAGGAACAATTGGGAAGGGGATGTGTAAAGTTGCCAGGCATTAATACTTTCAGTAAATCCAGGAATTTCAGGGACATTTGAGGCTGCCCCAATAACCGGAGCTAGAGATCTTGCTTGTGGAACAATTGTATCTGCACCATGATAAAAACTATTCGCTGGAAATATAGGAACATCTGACGGAATAATTACGCTAGGTGGGGCTTCAGGAACATTTGTATCAAGAGAAATTTCCTCTTTGGGTGAAAATTTGAACATTATGAGTGATACAGCGTATAATGCTTTTCTAACTGCTTTAGGATCTCCAGTTATCTGCTCGCAAAAGAGTAGTGCGCAATCATTACATAACATTCCCTCCACATGATAGCAAGAGAACATTTAAAAAAAAAAAGTTTCTCTCACGAACTTCTAAACAAAATAAGGGAAATTGGTGATAAAAGAAAAATACGTCCATAAATCACAACATAAGAAAGGAAAAACTTTTCCTGTAAGAATACCGGATTATTTCTGATGAACTTGAATTAAATAAGAACATTATACCTAAAAGCGATGTAAACCCTAAACCTACCTAAACCCTAAACCCTAAAACCTAAAGTGGTTATGCCTTAGTCGTCGATCACCAATGAGAGGCCAGCGAAACGTCCAGTAGGGTCCGCAATTACAATGCCGGTGGAGAACATGCAAGTGGAAAGAAGGCTGCAGAGGTGGCATGGTAAGGCTAGATGATGTGGGGTGGTGGCCATGGTGGTGGTGGCGAAAGCGTATATAAGGGAGTTGGGAGTTTGAGAGTGATGATGAACAGATTTTATGACATGGTGGTTCATGAATTGGTGTAATTGAGAGAGACGGTGGGATCTAGAAAGTGGCTAATTTGTTGCCACGTCATATTTTGTTGACAGAATCATAAATTAAATGGGTGGGCTTTTAAACTAGACCAGCTTAATAATAATGGCCAATCTATTTGAACTTAGATATTTTTTCTTTAAGGAAGTTTAGAGCCAAGCAATACAGTATAACTTGTCATGGAATAGTTCTATAACATCACAATAGGACCTATAGGTTTGTCAATAGTATATCTTATAGGAAAAGGAATACAAAAAAATGATCGAAAATTTGCCATATCCTAGCCGTGTCTATAACAAATGCCTAATCACCATATCCAAATCGTGTTGTTTCACGTCGCCGTGTCCATGTCCGTGCATCAACTAACAAATTTTTCAATAAACAGCTAAAGACCAAGACTTTCTAGATAAACACAGTATATTGCATCTCATGACTAGGAAATGCCACAAAAGTATACAGAATATGTTTTATAGTTTTACTTTTGAGAGACAAATATCTCTTAACATGGAAAGTAAAAGCAGAGTCAGCCATATCAATGCACACCTACTTAGTCATATTCCTTGAACACACATACTAAAGATAAGCCTTTATGAATTCAAATAAACTAAAATTCAAGCCCTTTCAAAAATTATCAACAGTGCATATAGCTTTTGTGATCGATTGTCAAGAGTACTTACCGACACAAAATTGTCAAAGCTCATTGCACAGGAGTGAGTTGCATCATTGGCGTCCTTTGGGCTGACCTTTATAATTGCTCCTGTTTGAGATCGAAGTTTCTTTATCGTAGCTCCAGATTTACCTATAATACTTGCAGCCTGGCTAGCTGGAACAAGAATAAGTGCTTCTTCTTTATATTTCTTATAATTATCTCTTTCCCCATCTCTACTCATTTCCTCAGAATTCAGAATAGCTTCATGAATCTTAAGAAGCGCATCCTGTGCAGAGCAAACCGGTCGCGTTCCTTCCTCATCTACATCCACCAAATCCTTGTCTTTTAAATAGCAATATATAGTAATAACCCTTTTATCAGTCCCTGGAAAAGGATCGACGACTTTGATCTTAGCATTTGTCTCGTTCCTAATAGAGTTTATTACTTTCCCGCCCTTCCCGATCACACTTCCAATAAGTTTGTCCTGGCAAAGAATACGGTAGACTACCAAATCATCCTTGTGATTATTATTATTATTGTTATCATTAAATGCACCCTTGTATGTTGATTGCCGCTTAAAGCTCCTTTCTCCAGCGTCACTATCTCTCTGTTGGCTATGCCTCTTTCCCGCCCCACCCATACTGGGATTAACAAAATCTGTGCAACATAAAATCAGATTAGTGTTTACAAAATAAAATGAACAATACCGAGCTTTCATGAAAAAAAAGAGCATTTAACACAGACCTGTAACTCCTACATCTAACTGGATTATTATTAAAAAAAAATTTAAAGAAAAACAAATTCTAGTCAATGATTGTGAAATTAACAACATTGAATCTCTATCATGCAATATGAAACCCATACAGAGCGAGGCAGAGAAGATAGAGTATCCAACACATACATGGGCGGATCCATTACATAGCAACTGGAGTCAATTGACCCCACTCATGAGCGGATCCACTACATAGCAACTGGAGTCAATTGACCACACTCAAATGCTGTGAAACTAAGGCGCCAAAGGGGGTCATAAATACCTCGCTCCGCGGCGTGATCGGAAGCCGGAGGCAGAGCAATCACGGGAGGTTGAGACTCAACAGGCTGAAAAGAATGGTCTGGAGAGAAGGTCGCTGAAACGGGCGACGAGAATTGATTTAGAGGATTGCGGCTTCAAAGAAATAATTGGGTTCCGACGTTTATTTTTAGGCACATTAGATTTGGATTTTTTATTTGTTACTGTACAAATTGTACAGTATGCTATTATATATTATATATTTGAATAAAAATTACTTGCCGAATATTTTCTATATCTAAAATTATTTAATAAAATATAATACTTAAATTTTATATAATATTTAGACCATATATTTTTTTAAAAAAATAAAATTTTATGTAAAATTTTATACAACATATCATTCAAGTTTATTTAAATTATTTACAAATAATTTATGTAGTACAATAAATATATTTTAGCTAAACAATAATTATAATAAATAAATAAATATTTTAATAAGTTATTATTATTAATATATATATATATATATATTATAATATATATATATATATATTATATATATATATATATATATATATATATATATATATTAAATCTCAACTAAAATATCTATTATTAAGCTAAATTAGTTACATTAGTAAAATTATGATCGTTATTGTAAATCAATATTTATTACTAGCTAAGTCAATTATTTTGAATTTACATAGATATACATATATTTGATTATAATTTTCTCTATCTTAATATTTAGTTGAATAGATAGTTTATCAATATTACATTAAAATTCTTTTATTTGCCCAAAATATTCATATTATGTATTATTTAGATGTAATTAATCACATTATTGTATTTTCTTAAATGCCTAACTAAAATAAAAAGTAGTATAATGTAACATTTAATTAGTTATAACTATATTGGTTAAATACACTATATAGTTATTGCAAAATAAAATTTAAATTCATTGTTTAATTGTATACTACTATTAATATAAATTACACCATATGATATATTCATATATAATTAATGTATACACATATTAGATTAAAAGTAATACAGATTTTTTTTTAAATATATAAAATACAAATACAAAATAAAAAAATTATTAAGAAATATAACTCACAAAATATTATATAATTTACTAATAAATTTACATCACTTACAAATACTAATTTATTAAATTTTATTTGGCATCGAACTTTTATTGACCCAACTAAATAGTGTTTTTAGATCCGTCACACGCAGTTTCTAAGCCCGTCCCATAGGCGCGGGACTTCACCCGCGCGCAATTCCTGGGATTCACCCTGGATTCTAAAGAATCATTGTTGTTCATTCATTTATTAGCTACTCTTACATTTCAATTAATAGTTCTTGCAATTTCTGGTTCTAGATTTCAATTCTTATAGTGAAAAACTGTGAGATCTATTTATTTCGCACCCAAAAATATTGTTCGACAAGTGTTTGTTGAATTACCTAATCCCCCGGTGATTACTCCAGCGATGTTCTCTGACGAGGGTCATCACATTCTGTGTTATGGCCACAGTTTCTATGTAATAGAAGACTTTTTTTTAAGAAAATCTATGTCGTAGAAGATGCACATTGCAATGTTGTAATGGGATGCAAAAGATTAGTTTTACTTACTTTAAAAGCTCCTAAGTAACTTACTTCTAGCAATATAAGAGTTCTATAAAAAACTATAAGATTATGTATTCTTTTTTTAAAAAAAAATTAAGAAAAGGACCAAAGAGTGTACTACCGATTAGACAGAAGTTAAGATTTTCTTCCTGATTCTCCACGATGACTTATGATTGCCTAGTCGTATACATTTGCATATCTTGAGAACCTTTGCTGATTGTTTAAGCTCATGTCCTGTTATAGAGAAAAAGGGGTGAAATGTTATATTAAATTCCGGAAGGTGTTGGATTTGTATAAATGCCTTTCAACTGTAATCTTGTATAATACATGAATTGACATGGCTAATTACAACATCTTACATTTGGTCTTAACTATTCTCAGTTGCTACTTCTGCTCCCAACTATTATGTATTTTAACTCTATAAGAATTACAAGTTTGATATTTCATTGTTCATCTTGTCTTCCTTTGTATACAATCATGTAGAGAAGAGAAAATCTGCAATAAAAAAAAAAAAATTTAGTTTTATAAACCGCATGTACTGTTACCTGTCAAGGATTCATTTTTCTGTAACAAGCTCAGTACTGTATAAGTGTTATATTCTTCATTCATTATGTATTCTGCCTTTTAATATGAAGATAATGCAATATCAGCATTTCAAATTTTAGTTTTATAATTTTTACGTCTTACATGTGACATGTCTTGTTACTATATTGTATCAGTACAGCTGTGAACAAAAGCAAGCAGACTCAGTTGAACTCAATTTGTGAGTGGAACTCTGTTTTTGTGAAATTTTGATTCATCAAAGCTCAGAATAGTATTTATTCATATGCTTCTTTCCTATACTTTTATTGACGTTTCTTCATGTTTATCTAGGTACAATTTTATTTATGTTTCAGTGAATTTTCTGTTGCGTCCAACTCCAATACATACCGTAAGCCCAGCTTTACCGACTATTCCAGAAAGTGACCTCCGAA
Source organism: Xerophyta viscosa (assembly GCA_002076135.1). Taxonomy (NCBI): domain Eukaryota; kingdom Viridiplantae; phylum Streptophyta; class Magnoliopsida; order Pandanales; family Velloziaceae; genus Xerophyta; species Xerophyta viscosa. The sequence continues at coordinate 80,703 of MJHO01000061.1, read as the reverse complement.
AGCATTTGCAGGCTATGACCAAACCAGCCACTACTTTGGAGGGTCTTATCGCCGAAGATGCAAACACAAATTCATCCGGAAGTGAAGATGGCGACGTAAATGCGTCATTTCAGGTCCAATATCAACAAGCAAGTTTTCTACTGGAAGTCTGGAAAGCACACTGATGTTAGCGAGGATGAAGGGTGGATAACTATCCCTTTATAGTATGTCCTCGTACATTTGGGTTTTTTAGCGTGTATTGGTTAAACATAACTCTGTAAGTGAGAAGGGGAGCAAATTGCGTGAATGAAGAAAGGAATAGTCACGATGGAGAAGAAAATGGGAAGACTGCTCCAACTGCACCTAAGACTGACTGCAAAGAGGATATAGCTGCAACTAAAACCTTGCTACAGATGGAAGACCATCAACAACAAACTCAAATATTATTGAAAAGTGATGCGTGAAATTTTAGCAAGTGTATTAGTCGCACAAGTAATAAATAGTGAGTAGAGTATTATTCCTCCGGGATTGAGTTTTGTTGAGTACCAACCTAGATTTAATTCTGATTTTATTTAACAACCAAAATTAATAATGTAATCGAATTCTCAAAATGATGAGGTTATTATTTTTAGTTACTATGACAGTCTAATTTAATTATCTAGCATCCAGAATAACTTTTATTTAATTTCCAATAAGACTCTTTTTTATCTAATATTCTCTCTCGAGATATACTAGAACTACCTTTTTTTTATCCTCCTACTATATCTCTATTTAGAATTTAATAGTTCATCGTTACAGTTGTAGGTTTGGATGAATCGCTATGGTCAAAGAGACATTTATCTGAACAACCACACACAAATGAAATGGGAGAGAAAAATTTGCAGTCAAGTAGGCAGATGCCGAAGGCAAATGTTATTAATATATCTATTGACATAGAAATTTTTGATGGCAGGACTGCTGGTGGGGTTGCTAGGAATTCTACGAGGTGCTACTCTTTGTGCAACGTTGACATAGTGGTATGTATATATCCTTTTTTGTAACTATTAGTACATGCACCACTCTATTCTCTGCTTCTCTAAGTCATTCTATAGTTTCTTAGGTCTCTTTTTCCTAGTTTATTTATTTATTTATATAGCTTTTTCTTAATCACAGTTTTGGAAGCTAGTGGTGTATGTTCAAGAAGAGGAATTAGTTGTTATTGTCATTTTGGAAGAGTAGATATGTGTAGCCATGCTCCTAAGGAGGTTGTTTCTATTGGACCCTTGGTCTGAGGAAGCAAATACAAGAGGTGGCCAACCTTTGTCCTTGCCTATTGCTAGCATCAAGACGGGAAACGCTCACAGTTTTCTAGACCTGCCACTGAGGTTGTGTGAGATTCTGGTCACATTTTCTTCCTGCGATGCTAGTGATATTTTTAGTCTTGCTGTTCTTTTGTATGAAGAGAGTGCATGACTATATGATACTAGCGCAATGCTAGAGTCTTCTCAATATAACTATAATATTACCTCTAAAACTGATCTAGTAGTTGCGACTTGCAATTTGCAACATGAGCATTTGATGTTGGGTTATGAAACTTGGATCGGCGGTAGCAGCCATCCAGCAAATAAGATTATTGAAATTGCATGATGTTCTCAGTCAGAACAAGTGGAATTGGTGTAGGGGTGATAATTCAGGTGGGCTGGGTTCTGGTTGAGTCATATTTGAATTGTATGTATGTCAAATGGGTCAACTGAACTCAAGCCGACTTAATATTAGGTCGACCTGATTGACCAGATTAATTAACAAAAACAAATTAAATCTAAAAGGAATACATTACAAATGACTATTTATACAACAAAAAGATAAAAGTAGTAGACTAATGTAATATTAGGTTAACACAAAAGAATTTCAAAGTCAATTAATGGCGCAACCATACCTTTTTTTTCTAAAAAATGATTATGGAAACAATGAATGATCGCGTAAACTCGGGTCTATTTTGGATCAAACGACCCAACTAGATTCCGACCCGGATTTTATTTTTTTGGGGTGGAGGTGGGTGTTTCAAGAAGGGTTGACCCATAAGATCTGAACCCTTTTTCTGCCTATTGGAGAACTAATTTTGAGGCATTTATTAATTGCTGATTAGACTTCAGGGTGAAGACTAAGTTTTTAACCATCTTCACGAGCATATAAGTTCATCTGAATACAGCTTCCTGCAGAAGAGGTGAGGAACATTCTTTCATTCTCAAACCCACAACCCCTATGGGTGGAGATTCAAAAGTTTAGATGGAACAAGTTTGAATGGTGGCTCCAAAATTTCGTCTAGTGGTGATCAGTTTGCAGTTCTAGTATTTTGCCGGTGCAATTATGCTGGTACTCCCTTTTTATACGACTTTCTGATATATATTGATTAATAGAATATGAGATTAATATTGATTGCATTAGAAGTGACCTTTTGATTTCAGTAGAATCAGAGGCAACGAAAAATATTATTGGTTCAAAGGGGAGAGTCCTTCAACTTCCAGTTCAGGTTGCAAACTGCTGATGTTGACCCATAATTTCATGAATTCCTATGCATCGCTCGTCTTACTCCTGTTCACTTTCTCCGGCGAGGCTCCGACAATCTCTCCGGCGAGTGGTTGATCACTAGAAAGAACCACGTAACTCCTGGTGACTTTTGAGATCCCATAACTTCCGGTGAACCCAAGTACCGAGCCTGTATCATGTCTTAGCCCATGTTGGCTAACAATTTCCAATACAAGTCTAGGCTGCACTCATCTCTGGTTACAGAGTAAAGTTCCTCTATGGTAAAGTTGTTATCTACCACCCATCTTGGCTATCAACTATATTTGATTTTAAAGTTTTTTTATGTGTTATTAACCAGAAACATTTTCTTTGAATGATTAAGTTAGATATGTCCCCGCGCATTCCAGTGCGACAATCAAGCTTGAGTTGCTTCCGATTACACTAGATACTTTGCAAGTAACAGTCAAGGAGAAAGGTATGTTTGTCTATAAAGATGTTCATTTCCTAGTTTGAGAATTGAGACTGCTACTTGTTTATCTTAAATTAGGAATATTGCCTACAATCGGCATAGCTAATTACAAAATATCTGAAAATAGATAGCCTACTTAATATCAAAAATAATAATTTCCCGATTATAAGTAAGAAATAGACACACTTAAACTCATCCTCAACATGCTAAAAGCAAGGAAAAAAATAGCTGATTTACAGATGGAAAACCCATTACGTCGCAACCTTCAGTTTAATTTTTTTTAGAATTTAAATTCATTTCAAACATTAGTACGTATATCGTTGCTTCCAAATTGCAAGGCATTTACTAGATTTTTTTTTTTTTTTTTTTTTGGAGGGGAGGGTATTATAAGAATCATGTAAAGTAAACTAGTTGCAACGCATTCTCTTACCGCATTGTAAACAATAACAAGAACTTATTTCGAGTTTACCGAATTTGTTATCCATTTGACATAACATGGCTGGAATAATTATATTTGATAAATACCCTCTAAATGTTATTATTATCCTATATATCACGACAACTCCAATTGAATTTTGATATGTGGTGCTGACTGGACAGATCAACTTTTGAAAATCAAAATCGTTCAAAGGTTTTGAATATTCGTACAATTTGATTCGCATATTTTTTACTTTAATTCAAAAGTTTTGACTGATTTTTTAATTTTTAAAAGTTGGTCTGCTTTAGTGAGTGTTACTTGTCAAATTTTAATTAATGCTATTCTGATATATAGGATGATGATCTGTCGGGGGTGGTCACTTGAATGATTTTCCAACTTGACTCTTCCTCTCAGATTGCAACAGCAATTTCTGATGAATTGTAAGATTTCATAATATTCATACTGTAGAATCATAATATTCATACTGTAAATAATTTTTATGGATTTAGTTATTGTTGTACATATATTTTGAATATATATATATATAGAAAACTCGGTATCAAAATAATTGAGCGCCATGTGGCATTTCTTATAACTCACAATATACCACATGGCATCTCTATCATTTTACCATTTGACATGTGTCACATAAGTATAATAAATATGTAATTAATCACATATTTAATGAGAGTTTGAATTCAATGCTTATTTAATGTATTATTAAATAATTTTATTAAATATAAAAACTAAGTATATAATATTTTATTTTATATATTAAAGATAAATTATAATAATTAAAAGAATTTGAAAGGTTATTATCAAATTTTTAATAATCTATATATAATTATAAAATATATATACAAATGGGTGATCAAAGTCGTAACTTTTGGTATGTAATAAAAAAAATTGAAAGTCATTATCAAATTCTTAATAATTCATATATAATTATAAACAATATATACAAATGGGAGATCAAAGTCGTAACTTTAGGTATGTAATTTGGTAATTATTTTTTTCTAATTACATATGATAAATATAATATAATATTTTAATAAATTAATATTAATTTATATGAAACTAATATAATTAAAATAAAATTAGCTTTCAAATAGTAATATATATATTATTGGAAATCACTATCATTTCACGTCACTCAAATAATTTTTTTATTTTATTTATACCATATGGTAATTATTTGCTCTAATAATATGACAAATAAAATATAATATTTTAAAAAAAATTATTAATTTATCGATTAAAAGATAAATTTTTTTAATATTATTATTTTATATTAGTAACTAACAACCGTGCATCGCACGGGTTCAAAACTAGTGTAAGTGATTTGTTTATTATCTTCAGAATTTTCATGTCCTAGTATACTCTATTTCCGTACCACATGGGAAAATTAAGGTCATCTATATATATTCATAAAGCTTAGTAATTTTGTGAAAATCTCTTTAATAAGAGTTAATTAATATTAATAATGAAAACGGCTTTGAAACAGTGAAGGAAATGGAGAATTTTCTTCATAGAAACGAACCAATCATTACGAGTCATATTTTCTACGATGTCCACTCGTAGACTCGCCTTTAACGACATATATAACCACCGAAAGTGACATCCTTTTTCAGATCAAGGGTCTAAATCTGTCCATAACGGCCGATTCATTATGCGGATGTATGGATGGCCACCACAAAAAAAACGCAATAGTTTTTTTATTATTAAATTCAATATTTATTCTATATCTCGATCGGATATTAAACGTAAACAGTATAATTTTCTAATTAAATATTATTAAAAGTCAAATTTTTTATCTATCCTTTATGAAATATAGGCCTTTGGTCAGCTTCCAACACTCAGCTCTGTTAACCGAAACTGGTTAGTAAAACAAAAAGGCAATATTATTAAGTTTCTTTAGGGTAGGAAAAAGTATGAAAATTGTCCAAGTTGGCCAAGTTGATGGGCTTATCTAAGCCCATTAATTGCTATAAGTCTTTTCAGACTAGTGGGGACCTGGGCCCACTATGTCCCTGCAAGTCAAAACAAAAACTGGGCTGATGATTGGGCCCACCATTTCTGTTTTGATGATTGTGATGATTAGGAATGGAATTGTTTGTTAGAGTTTGACAAAGTAGATATTTTATTCATTGATCAAATTTATTTTTAGTCCTCTAAATTTTACTAAAATATGTCTCTATAATTCTGAATTTTATTTTATATCCACAATAATTCTGTACTTTAAAATAATGTTAGCGATAACATTACCGTCAGCTTTTCCATTTGCAGCCGTTATTGTTGCGTGGAATTTTTTTTAATTATTTTTAAATTATTTTAGTTTTGTAATCTTTAAAGGTAAATAATTTTTTTTTCATTTGATACTTTTTTTTAAAAATATTTCTAAAAAGTTGTTTAAAAATAGTGGATAAAATTGTTAAAAATTTAAAGTCCTAAAATATCTATCTAGAAATATTTTTCGAAAAAATTTAAAAATAAAAATTGTAGATCTCCTCAAAATCTACAATTTTTATGTTAAAATTTTTCTAAAAAAATACTCTTAATTATCTATTTATGTAAAAGACTCATTTACCCTTACATTAATTAAAAAAAAAGCTAAAATAATTAAACATTAATAAAAAATTATCACATTAGTAAATTAATGACAGCAAACGAAAAAGCTGACAATAAGGTGATCGTAGATTTTTTTTAAAGTATATGATTATCGTAAATACGAAATGAAGTAAGTCAATTTGCCAAAACTTTCTTATAAATGATTACATGTTATTAGATATGATCACATACGCCTTATATAATTTGGTTTGCGTCAAGAATCCTAATGGTTCTAATAAATATCAATATTCTTAATTTATTCACACTCCATTATGAACAAATTATTTTTTTGAAAATATGGCACCACGTGACGGTGATACTAAATTACTAATTCATGAAGCTACTTCAAACTACATAATCTGATATTCGAAAAGCACTCACTTTTTTTTTTCTTTTTCTTTTTTTAGCTGGTAAGGATAAGTAGCCGTATCCATTAAAGAATGAAGGGAAAATTGCGTTTCAGTCCTCCCGTTTCCCATTTTGGACTTTTCAGCCCTCCGAAACGCATTTCTCCGCCGACGTGGCGGTGCGCGCGTTCGCCACGTGGCGTTTCGGAGGACTGAATCGTGCGACCCCAAACTTAAGGGGGCTGAAACGCAATTTTCCTAAGAATGAATTGCATGGCACCCAATAATTGAATACGAATTGGATAATAATCCGAACTTGTGTAAGTTCCAGAAAAATGACAGCTTTTTCTTTACGATCCCTTCTTGTGTTATTTGAATGACACGTGGAACCGAGTCAGAGTTCCGGCCATGTCCTCTTTTCGGTGTTGGTTGGATAGAAAAAGAGGGGTTTGATATTTCAAAAAATACACTTTTTGTAGGAAAAATACCAAATCAGTCCCCTATTTTCAATTTATATTTCAAATTTTTTCAAAAAATACTTTTAGGTAGGTGTTTTCGATATCCGAACTATTTGTAACAATTTTGGGTCGGATCGGATCGACCCGTTATGCTTCCGACCTCAAAAACATAATTTTTGAAGTATTTTTTTGAAAACTTTTCAACATGAAAGTTGTAGTTCTTTCCGAGATCTACAACTTTCATGTTCAAAATTTTTTCCGAGATCACTTCTAAATGGATGATATCGGTGTCCGAAGTGTTAACGGATATAGGGGCAATTTCGTCCAAAAAAAACTCCAAACAGTAATCAGGGGCTGATCCGACCTAAACTTGAAATGGGAGGCTTATTTGGGATGTTTCAACACTTGAGGGACTGATATGATAGTATCCCCTTTTTGTACACCATTTTCAGTACTTTTAAATATATTTTTCTAATCTCTTACGAAGAAGACAAAGAACGAACCGTTCTATTATCAGGAGTCGGTGAACCGCACCACACTCCTGCTCTGATGGTTGGATCCAGATTTGTTACCAAATTTCTCGTACAAAAATACTAGATAATCAAACATAACTCTAACTTCCTTAGTGGGTGAGTTATATATATATATATATATATATATATATATATTACGACTTACTTGATGATGAACTCACATACCGCATCGCTACATAATCAAGTTTGTGATGTTAGATAGTCTACTGGTAGGGAATTGGATGGAAAAGTATCTTGGATTCGAATCCCTCCAATACTATTTGATAAGAAAACTCTTATCCAACCCATCCATTTAATAGATCTTCTGACAAATAAATCTGTAGGAACTTAATTCTAATTCTATCTTCAGATCTTTGCTCCTTGCTTATTTAGACTTGCTACTTCTCAGGTCGAAGATTATACATTACGAATAGCATACAAATTTTTCATGGGCGATTGAAATCCCACGGACCTATGGTCTTGAGGTGGCGAACGGGTAATTATAGTAATGCAAAAGCACCCAAGTTTCCACCCAAAAAACCAACGTCACAGTACAATTTGCATCACATATTCAAATTTTGGACATATTTTGGGAGCTCATAGCAAATAATAACGTCAAAATTACTTCAACTTAAAGATGATAGTAATAATACAAATAGTGATAACAATATAGTGATTCCTACACAAGCAATATTAGGGGAAACTAAAATTATAGAATAGTGGGGGTGTAATTTGCAAATTGCATTAGTACCCTCCATCTAACAAAGCCTAGGACTAATTTGATGAGGGGGATCAAATTGAGCTACCATCACAATCATATTTCGAAAATTTTGAATTTGGGAATTCAACAGATAGCAGATTAACATCAACAATGCCCTTCATCTCCGCTCTTCGACGAGATCGATCTCACGATGACACGTCGTGTTTCGACGAAGTCTTTTGCTTCCTGCCGCTTCTCCTCTTGCACCTATCACCTCTCCCACTCGATAAATCCCCGTAATCAAATGACTGCATCCACGAACAAACACAATCGAATTGGTCACATAACATTCTAATAACTACATTTATAATTCGTGCAATTCATGATAAAAGTTATCATGTACTGCAGGAACAAGAACACAAGAGCACTCAAATATCTCCCTAATTAAACAAGTGCAACTCTACACAACATTGTTAGATTCATCAGAAGTAGAGGTCATTTCATGCAAGAATTGGTCAAACATTTTGTATGTCGAATCGGCGTATAATGTCGCCTAAAAATTTGGTTTAAAATGTTTGACCAAATTAAGTCAAACAGAGGACAATTTAAATAAATTGGTTAACTTTTGAGCTTCTTTGATTTGGTCGATCATTCTTGCAAATTAAAATTATATTATATTTTATGCTATCTTTTCGACTGTGACCTTAACGGAGTCTAAGCCAGTAACATGGAAGGGCACTTTTGCAATTTTTTTTGTTTTTTTGGCATTTTGCGAACGACACATCTCCTAACCTGACGGTATTCTACCAGAAAAGTGACCAGCTGACGTGGCGCACTTCTCATCCACTCAACATTCACATCGGACGTGACGTGGACCACATGGCTGTGTGTCTACCAATCATATGGATCCACATCAGCAACTAAGAGATAAGACCATAAGTTCCTATACCGCGTGAAAATAAAAAGCTTCAACTTGGCGCTAACTTTGTTATTCCCCACCCCCCGGGCCCTTTCTCAATCAACTACTCCGGCGGCGATTAAGAAATAATTGAATATTAATATTTTTCTTTCGACCAAAAAAAAAAAAAAATTAATATTTTTCCAAAATAAAAATACTGATTCAAAATAATGGCCGAAGTAATCGATGTTTTAAAACCGAAAATAGTTTTAATGGCGAACACAAAAAAAAAAAAAAAAAAAAACCTCGAATCCAAAGGCGGCGGGGAAGTTGAAGCCGAAGTCGTCGAGCTTGGCCTTGCCGGCGACGCGCTTATTGCAGCCGAGGCTGAACGACCGTGCGGGCGGCGAGTTAGCTGGCGCCGACGACGACATGGATAAGGACGACGAGCGTTCCAGAGCTGTCCCGTGTTTGCTCCCCGGCGTCCCCGCAGCGGCCGAGGCGAAGAAGTCGTCGTCCTGGAACATGTCCACGAACAGCTGCTGGAGATCCTCAAGGCTCTCGTGCCCTCCGTTGTCCTGCAACATCCAACGGACCAACGATGACTACGGCCTCGAGATTCGTGCAAAGAATTTCTTGTTTTTATGGACTTACGCTTGGTGGGGTTTGCCTCATCATCTGGGCTATCTCGCCGATGAACTCACCCATTCCCTGAAAATCAATCAACAATTAATTCAGCAAAATTATTTAAAAAAATAAATAACTTTATGAGATTTTGTTTCTGGAGAGAAAAGAATTTTAAGAACTTTAGCAATAATTTCAAAATTATTCGAGAACAGTTCAACGAAAAGTTATCTTTTGTAAAGATAACGGAGAAAATCTCCACGGCGGGTCAGTGAATTTGGGGGGCATTATCTCCAAATTTTTAGACCATAGGAAGAACTCCAACCCGAGATTTCTTGTATGAGATATACTGCCAATTTAACGATTTCTCTTTTTTTTTCTAAGTGCGCTTACATTTTCATCATTATGATCGTCGCTGTCGTAGACTCCGACGTCGTAGAGAAATCTCTTGTTTGAGTCTGAAAGCACTAAAAAATAAAAATTTGAGAATTAGAAAAAGAAAATAGTGGAAGAAAATAAGGAAACCTAGAATTCAACCCAGAAAATAAGGTAAATCTCGAAGAGGTGGTCGGACGAGCTGCACATTTTCAAATAGGTAAACCTATAATTCCAACCCAGAATTTCTCGATGAGGTGGTCGGATGAACAACAAGACGAGGTTAAAATTAAGGATATTGATGATTACCTGCGTAGGCGGCTTGAATTTGTTGGAATTTCTCCTTGGATTCTTGTAACGTCTTCGAGTTCGCCTTCGCCGAGCAACGATCTGGATGCCACCTCTGTGTTAAAAACCACAATTCATTAAAAAACTTCGTTTTTTGGGAAATTTTGGTGCGTAATATAAATTTTAATAAATTATCGCAAAATATCAAACTCGAATTTCGAAGAAATTTCACCAGAGCAAGCGTCTTGTAAGCATTTCTGAGGTCTGCGTCTGAACACTCCTTGTTCAGTCCCAATACTTGGTAGAAATCTCTGCTCTTCTCCATTACTGCTACTTTTTCTCTTCGTTCTCAATTAATCTCGATTAAATAACAAAACAAGAAGAACATGATCTGCGAGCACACGCAATCTTCTGTCTTCCACGGAAATCCGAAGATTTCGTGAGGAAGAGGAGAAGAAAGTTGAAGAAGGGAGGATTAAAATTAAACTGGAGGATTCACACATTAAATAAGTATATTGTTTGATTGGAGATGGGGGATGAAATAAAAGGAAGCAGGAGGTTCAGCAGCGCAGGAACCCTCCAGAAAGATTTCTCCTTTTTATTCTTCATTTCGCTTTTTTTTTTAAACATGCTGAAGTTCTCTTTCAAAAATCCACAAAATTTTACATATAAGTATAAAAATTTTCATATATACTCTTTCCTTTTTCCACTTATATTATACTAAATATTAAATAAATCAAAATTACCACTTATATATCAGCCTAGAATTCATTTACAATACTTTATCTTTTACATCTTAAAAATTTTATTTAAAAATAAATATAAAATCCGTAAATTATGTTAAATTTAGATTTATTTTTTTTAAAAGTTGTTTCTAAATATATTTAATTTATAGAGTTTATTTTACATATTTAGGGCGGATAAGGAATTGAGCATTCTACTCTCTGCCTGGCGACTCGGTTCAGAACGGACTCAAACTTGAGTTAAAAATCATGTTAACTCAAAAGAAAAAAAAACATACCTCTCGTTGTTACAATTAAAAAAAAAAACCGTTCAGTTAATTGGACAGTTACAGTAATCCTATATTATTTTAATATTATTTAAATCATCTTAAAAAAATATTATTTTGGTCATTTAACATCTGTTAATACATTTATAATACATCTTAATGAGTTTTTAACACCTTCGATATTTTGATATCACGACATATTTGAAATTAATTGTTATCAAATTGAAGTAAATTTTTAAACCATTTATGTTAAAAATAAATACTATAATAACTTTTTCATAGTTTATGGCATTCTTGATAACTTTTAGTATATTCTTTTAACGAATTTAAATTTAGAATTTTTAGACCTAAATGTAAAAAATTTTAACAAAGAAATCTAAGTATGTTTAGGTCTTTTGACTTCAATATAAGTCTCCCTAAGTTAATTTCCTTACGAACGCTGTCATAAAAGTATGAGGTATAACATTTTATTTCCCTCAAATTTTGGTCCTTCCCGTTCGACCCGTGCCGTCGAACATCGAGAAGGCGACGCCCCTAAGGCCTCTTTTTGAGCAATTGGAATGTCTCAGAGATTTTGTAAAATAGTATCTTCTACATGATTCTAAATATCATACGGCACCGACTATATATTTTAAATGCCGGACGGCATGCTCGATGCCGCCCAATATGTGCTGAAGCTGTCGGACTCCGGCATCGGTATAGATGCCAAGCCGGCAACACGATTTCTTTTTTCATTTAGGTTCACGACCCGTTTATGATTTTTTAATTTGGGTCACGTCGCGCGAGCGACTCGACCTAATCTAACGCGACGCGACCTGATTAAGTAGTCACGCGCGTGATTTAAATATGTGCGTGTGTGTGTGTGTGTGTGTATATATATATATATATATATATATATATATATATTTATATATAATATTATATATATATATATATATATATACATCTAACACGTCTACTTTTCATCTTTTTTACTGTCATATTGTATTAGTATAAGGGATGCTATGTATCACCTATTTAAAAGTTAAGAATTTAAAAGGTCATTTAAGAACTAATAGTAATAATAATAAATAAATAAATAATAGACGAGAATGGGGGTGCAATTGTCGATGCCACGGGAGGCTATCACAACCATTGTCCTCAACCCTGGCCCTTTTACATTCATAGAAAGCACTCTCATGGAATCTCAATTTATAAGTATAAATCCTTAACAGGCTTATATGATGGGCCGGGGCTATGTTGAAGGCTGATCAAAAGCCCAAAAACTGCTGACAATGATGTGATTTGTTTGAGTAAAAGGAATTATAAGAACACAATTATGCAAATATTCAGAAAAAAAATTATAAAATTGTGTCAGACATATATATTTGTACTTAAGGATATACTATACGGCGACATATCTAGAGTTCTACTTTTTACCATGATCCAAATACTGTGTTTAATAAAATGTAACCAACGAAATAATATGATATTTGTGGGATTAAAATTTTTGCCTTTTATAAAAAAAAAAACTAATAACATAGCTACAACACATTGACTAAGCACAATCATTTATTTTGTGGGTCGGGGTAGAGGGGAGGGCGGGGAGGGGAAGTTTGGCCATTTAAATATTTGGTTAAGATTTTTTATTGGGCAGTAAGTTTATGTGAATTGAATTGAGTCCTAAAAAGATATAACCTTCGAGGTAATATAAAGTGGACATGAACTTGATTTGTCCGAGTTCGAATGAAGCTTATGTATTAGATGCATATAACCATTTAGACTTTATATATAGATCGGTATTGTCAAATTTTAAGTAACTCAAATTTTAAAGGAGGCATAGATCAAAAAAAGAGGTTGGAAAATAAGGAACATGGATTCAAATGAAAGTGCCGCTGGTTCAAAGCAGTGGTACGTGTTAACCAAATGATACAAATTTAGAAATGAATTGCACTCTATCTTGAAAAAAAAAGAGATGGGTCAGGTTATTTAAACTATAGTGATTACCCCTTTTTGTGAGGAGGATTGTATCTATATACGTCATTTTAGATTAAATTATTTTTACGACCTTTTCAATTGGAAGTGGATACAGATGTTAAAAAATAGTCAGCAGCATGTAGCCCGCTTGAAATAAATGTTGTATAGACAGTTAGGGTAGAGACACAACTCGTAATAATACGGATTGTCCGACCCACCACCGCTAGCTGGCCGGCCTAGTTGAACGATATAGATTGGCCATGTCGATACTGTTTCGACATTTTTACTGGTCGGGGTAAGACGGCTATTGTATATCCACCGGTTAAATGAGAGTAAGGAGTGTTAATCATTGCCTCACGGTGATTTGAACTTGAGGAGAAAATACCTTCTCACTGTTTAAATTAGGAGGAGGAAATTTATTTCTTAAGAATATTGCAATATCAGCCTTCTCCATTTTTATTATAGTCGTGCGGTTCAGCCTCCAAATGCGAAAATGCACCATATGGCGGTGCCACGCGGCATAAAAACAAATTTTGGTAGGCTGATTTGTAAACTGTACGAATTGAATGGCTTATCTGTAATTTCTCCTTATTTCTTTTCTATTGTTTGGTTAGAGAAAATTTTGAAGAGAATCCGAGGAAAATATTTTTCTTTGGCCCACCCACAATTTTTTCTCCTAAAATTGGAGAGAAAAAAAAAAAAAAGAAGAAAAACTCTATTTCTGGACTTAATATAATACCCTATGCTATATAGTTTTGATTATATTTGTAATTATATGTACTAGATATATAATGGTTCTTTTGATAATAAAATATATCCTTATTTATAATTAATTTTTAAAAAGATTTTTTTCTTATTATACAAACAAGATGGAGGGTATTAAATATTTTACCCCCACCTTTTTTTTTCCTTCAAAGTTCATTGCATTCCATTCCCTTTCGTTTCCTTCAAAAAATCCAAACACAAATTTGAAGTTGATGAGTCGCTTTGGGTGTTTGGTCCTGACCACCAACCACAAAATAAAGGTAAATAGGTTTTTTATTTTATTTTAAAGATAAAAAGGTTAATTTTTGGCTAGTTGGGTTTGGTCACCTTTCCCTCTCTCACCTAAATAAACCCGAGTTTACATGCAAAACGAGGGCACTTTAGAATTACATGAACTTGGAGATGAGATTGAATTTTTTTTCTTTTTATATTATCGTGGTGGAATTCGTAACATGAGCGCACGTTTTCGTAGGAATTTCAAATTCTTGGAAAATCCTCCATGTACAGTCCCGACCGACGCTCTGTGATTCGAGTACAAATCTTTCATGAACGGTGGCTGCTGCTACGAGGTACAGAGAATTTTCATTCGGTAGATTATGCAGGGGATCGCGGTCTCGAATTCGGATGATGACACTTTCTGAGGTGCTTTCCAACCGATCGAGTTAACCGTGCTCGGCTAGATCGAAAACTTTACGGGAGAAGTTTATTAACTCAATGTTGTTAAAGTTTATTAACTCAAGTTGTAGAAGCATTCAACTGAAACCGGAGAATCAAGTTTTGGATTTCTTGCATTACTTGGTTGGTCCTAAAAATAAAAAATTATATATTTTTTAATAATTTTTTTTTAATTATCGTGAAATAAATCGGTCTGTAATCGGTCTATTTTTGTACTTTCGTAGTAACAGATAAATTCACAGATAGTATAAATTCATATTATAACAATCTAGAAGTCTCAACCTTTCGAACTGAATGGGTTTAAAAATCCGTATTATCCTCCATGAAATAAATTCTCAAACTCTTGCGGATAGCGCTGACAGAATTCGAATCCGAGAACTTCACTCATGAGCTGGAAGTTTCAACCACCTGTCTTAAATGTTTTGAGGATTAAAAAAAAAAAAAAATTCTAACAAAAAAGTTTTTTTTTTTATTTACATTTATTTTGACCTATTATGTAATCGAGTAATGTCCATTAATATTTCGTCTAATTAAACAATTAAGTTAGAAATCAATTTAAAATAAAAATCTTTTATCTTAGTTACCAGGTCTCTAGTTTAAAAAGATTCATCAACATTTAGCTAATGCCAAACATATCGTTGGATCAACTATGTTTAGCTCAGGCTCGAAAAATATGAGACGGAAATTTGAATTAACATGTGGTGCTAAATTATTATTAATATTTAAATAATATATTTTTCACGAAATTTATTAATAGAAGCAAGAGTATGTGCCAAAAATAGACTTAAAATCTGTTGGGGTTCGACATATCTGCATGCCACGTGGATTTCTAAGGGAAAGCCCAAAACCACCCTTGTCTCCACAATATCAGATTCGCTTGATAAGGATCTATGGAACGCATGTGGGTCTTTTGGTAATAATTGAAATGGAGATTTCTAAAATGGGAACCTGCAAAAGGTTTGATGATCCTCTTCTACCACCTCTCTCTCTCTCTCTCTCTCTCTCTCTCTCTCTCTCTCTCTATACTCTGTAATCTCTTTAAGGCGCCATAATCATCTGTCTTCTTCAAGAAGAAAACGATGATGTTGATGATCTCAACTCATTCAATCCTCTGAGGGTAAAATTTTATCATCTGCAATCTTATTTCTTTACGAGTTCGTCGTATCCAGATCTATCTTTATTTATTTTTCTTTAATGAGATTGTATGTTTATATCTTGATCCGCATTGTTGGTAAATGATACAAATATTTCTTTTTTTTTTTGAGAAAACTGAGGTAAATGCTGCAATTATCGAGTTATATCACATATTTTAAGTATTTAATCATTTTAATGTTGATATGTATTATCTCCTGGTGATCAAATTGTTTAGTAATGCTTTGCACGAGATGTTATGATCTGTATGATGATTCATTGATAACAAGATTTTGTCAATAATTTTTTTATTTTATGGTTAAATCTCCTGAAATGTACGATTAACTCCCAAGTTTTTTAGTCTCTAAGAAGATCAATCTTTGTGTGTGACAAGCCCTAATCCGTTAGACAGCTGCAATATCATTATACTAATTTCTTCAAGAATATGCCTCAATATGTTTTTGTTTTTTTGGAGGGTAAAGAAACAAATACAAGATAATTAAATTTTCTTTCTTTCATAATATTGCCCAGTGCATGACATAGTTAATTTTTAAGCCACATATATTCAACTGATATATGTTTTGGGTAAATTATGGGAGCTTTAGCATTTCTGTTCAACTATTATTGCTAAATATTATAAATTTGTACTTCTAATTGCATGGGCATCATGTGAATACCATCTTTTGTTACCTCCAAACTATATAATATATATATATATATATATATATATATATATATATATAATCATGTGGTTTGATTGTTTTTATTGTCTAGTGCTATTTGATCAATGCTTGGGGATTCCATATTCTTTTGTTGTAATTAAGATAAGTTCTGTAATGATACTTTGTCATTGCATTGCACAGTGATTCTACATTTTTCAAATTCAGAATTGTGATGACTACAAAATTTGCAAGTGATAACTATTACATGCAATGAGTGAAGAAGCCGGAAAGGTGACCGGCATCCGGCAGATTGTGCGGCTGAGAGAGTTACTCCTGCGATGGCAAACCGTAGCACTCGGTCCAAGGACAACTTGGAGAAGACCTTGGTCCACAGACAATTGAAAAGCACAAACATTCAATTTGATTCGGATGAAGAAAGTTGCCAAAGCCCCGAACCACCACCAGACGTCCCTAAGGGGTACATTCCGGTGTATGTGGGGCCTGAGCAACGACGATTCATCATACCAACGGGTTATTTGAGCTCGCCGGTTTTCAAGGTCTTGTTAGCCAAGGCCGAGGAAGAATTTGGTTTTGATCATAAGGGAGCACTCACATTTCCATGTGAAATTGAGACATTCAAATACATCCTGCAATGCATGGAGAGACATCAAAAGGGTCTCATTGATGATGGTAAGCTTGCTTTCAACAAATAGTACTATGTTATATTTAAGCACAAAAATTATATTTGCTTATATGTTATTATTCTTGTATAATCGATAATATAATAATCCAATTAGACTGGCTAAATATTTAGGTAAAAATATGAACGACCTGGGCAATGTCGGCAGCACCACGGTTTCTCAAACAGGATTTAGGAAAAAGTCACTAAAAGTCTTCTAAGTGTCATAGTCACTTATTATTTCTTATGTTATGGAAAAAAAAAAGATTTTAAATATATTTGATTGTCTTCCTTTTTTGTAATAAGCTTGTTTTTTTTTTTCATGCATCTACAGAAGGAAATCCCACGGGCACAGAAGAATGACATAGATTCATACAACAAGGACATGGTTTGATGATGAAACTATCATCCTCAACATTTGGAGGAGTTTATGTAGGATTCTTCTAATCAATATTTTATTTTTATTAGTTCAAAATGTACCAAAGACTATTTTGAAATAATTGGGAATATGTTTAGAAGATATTAGTTATGTATCTTTTGAGAGATTTTTCTTATACAACAACCAAATGAGGTGGTGGTGTGTCGCAATGGTAGGACGGCTCTTATGGAGCTTTCCTACACTAGGTTCAACTTTCCGTCCTATCAATAAAAGTAAAATTTTACTGACGGGTGCGTGTACATGTCTTTTACTAGAGATATCAACAGAGCGGAGAACGGACGAGAGATTATTCCTCCGTCTTCGATCGTGAACTTGATCTCCGTTTCCCATCTCCGTTCTCGTCCCCATAGAGAAAATTTCTTCCCCATCCTAGCTCCCACAGAGATCCGGCGAGGACGGGATATTATTGTTCTTTATTAATTTTTCTTTTTAAAATCAAAGTCAATTTTTTAGATAAATAGTTAAAATCAAATTATATATTGTTAAATATTTAGTCGAGGTCAGGGCGGGACGGAGGATAGGGTCCATCTCCATCCCTGATTGGATGGAGAATTTTTTTAACCCATCCCTGATCCTGACGGAGAATCTACATCTCCGAACCAGCCTTTTTGGGGCGGGGAATTAGATTTTCCATGGAGTCCGAGATTAGATGACAGCTATACCTCCTACGTGTGATGGAACATGCTACGATAGTCTCTTCTTTAGGTTAAGCAAGGTCAACAGATGATAATGATAATGCTAGTGCTCCAAACAAAACAGATGTTAGGTTTTTTTTTTAATAGATACAGTTTCTAACCACAGTTTTTGAATCGTGATTATGGAGTAAACTCCGGATGTGCATGGCCCAAACACGTTTTTGCGTACATGCATATCTGCCACAACCTTTAGATATTTTTTCTAAAATCATGAAAACATTTCTTTCCCACATTACTAACATGCAAGATACAAACTCGTGAGTGATCGTTTGTAAATCACCCACCTCACCATATGAGCTATCCCACCGAAAATTTTAAGCATGCAATATCGAACCTAAATGCGTGAGAATCAGTTTCACATGTAGCCTTCAAAGAACCCAAACATGTTCATAAAAGTCTCAACAATTGATGAAGTTTCACTCAAGTTTTCTTCAAATATGTTATTTTAATGAATAAAGCATTGTAGTGAAGTTTATTTTTAACTCACCTCGATTCAAAAAGAAGCCTTAACAATTTCTATAAATTCAAACCGACCCGAATTTAGATCCAACTAATATTGAAACGGACTATAAAATTAGGATCAATTCGTTTAAAGCGATTGGTTATAACATAAATTAGGTAGCACTTTCGGATCTAACCTCAACTAACTTGAATTTAAATGTCCAACCCAAACAATAAAGCTATTGCTTATAACATATAACATTTAATTTCGCATCTAACGCGAAAGGATTGGAAATAAGTGCCCAACCCAAACTAGAATATCTCTATCTGAGCAGCTAAAATGCCAACCCAAACCGAACTTAAACCGAACCAGAAAGTTTGGCTTTTCTGGGTTAGTTCGATCAGTTTTTCTAAGATAGAATACACTTTAGCATTTTTTTTTACGGCTTTTCAACCTCCTACTTTAACGATGAACTCAGATTGACCACAATATATATACATCAAGTTGGGGATCTTATATAGATCTGAACTAGTTTCCAAGTACTTGATATATCTTGAACAAGGAAACTCATATGAATGTGTATGTACAGTTTGCATTATAATGATATATTGTATTCCACAGCTTCCATGATTTGTCCCAAATTTCCCCAAAAACATGCATGAGCTATGCCGCTCAAAAGTCAACTTTTGGGTGGGGAAATTTCAGAATCTCTAGCATTGTTCATCTTCTTTTCTTATGATTCGAAACGTGCTAGCCAATCAGCAACGGTTCTGGCGAGAGAACGAGTGTCAGCAAGGGACAATGATTTCAAACTCTGGGCAAGAGCATCTGCCGGAGTATACTGGCCGCGTACTTGCCATCTCAAGTCCTGCAAAGAAGATCAAATTTTCACGAAAGAAAAAAAATGATAGATTCAGAACCAAACATAAGTATTGAGAACAAATAGAATATGTATTATATATGTTTATCATACGTGAATAACATTATAAGGCTATAACAAACTACCCAACAAACTACACACAATTAATTTCTACCACACACGCGTCTTGTGATCAGCACAATTCTCTCGTGATCCACAAAAAATATCAAAATTACAGATAATACCCATCGTGATGTGTGGTTTTGATTGTGCCACGTCATCATGTGTGATTTCTTATATAGTTTCTTGGGGATGCATAGCAAAGCCCAAATAATAAGTTCTCCAGGATTAGTTAGAAAAGAATTAGTAACGTCGCATAGATTCGTAGAAACCTGGTGGCGATCTGAGTAAAAGGAAATATAATATGCACCTGTATACATGGGGTGAGATGGTTTCCGGATAGAACGACTTTGTCTAATGTGCCACCTATATTCTCAACTCGAGGTCTCAAGATATCTTCGATCAAGTCAGTCTCATCGATGGCATCCATGCTGAATTTAACCTGGAGAAATCAGATGAAATGCTCAACTTTCAAGAAGAATTTCTTCTTTTTTTTTTTCAAAGAAAAAAAAAATCCAGTAAGATTTATCTTGAATTCACAGCAAGAGGAAGTTCTAGCGCTTTAACCACCAGTAAAGTATGAGGGACGTTATATGATCTCCGGAAAAAATCACGGTTTTCCAGGGGAGTAGGTCTGAAATCTGTAACGCCTTGAGCAACCTGAATTTTTTTTTTTCGGAAAAAAAGTACGTAAGTATACAGAAACGAGTGCGAATATAATTTTTTCTTCAAGTTGGCAAATTCCAGCTTTGGACGTGCTTTAAGATTCATCGACATGAAAATTTATGATTTTTTTTCATTGACTAAAGGACTTAATGTTGAAATGGTACTTGAATATAACTTAATTATTATCACCCAGCTAACCTGGTTAAAAACTGATGGAAGTTGATCGACAAATTTGGAGAAAGATACCATTGCTTCTTCATCAAGACTCCGTACTACTGTTTTTGCAGTATCCAGTAGTGCATTCCATGCATCACCTACTTTGGATGCGATCGTTAGCACAGGAAAATTGTAAAATAATGAATAAATATGAACAAGCAATACACAACCTAAACGAGCTTGGAGTAATGTGCATATTTTCATTACTTCATAAAACAAAAATAACTACGTCCAATCTAAAATTGGCATCGAAAAATTAAAAATCGGCAAATTACAAGCAACATAAATCGCTAAGAAGCTTGGATATAAAATTGAAAATACATTGATTACTTCAGAAAGCAAAAGAACTTCTTGATTAATGCAACGGCCTAGTAACGGCCAAGCAGAGATGCTGCAGAGCATGAAGTCAAATGGATATCTTGAAGAAAGCCAAAATCAGATTCTAACTCATCAATCCTAAACTTTTCCTCTGAACAAATTATAATATTCAATCAAATTCTTTTCATAAAGAAAAAACAGCAATTGAAAAAAAAAAAAAAAAAACATGTCATATCATAACTTTCTTGAGCAGTTTCAGATACTAAGAACAATGAAATACCTGAGGCATCTCTAGCTGCAGAATAAAGAGGGAACGCTTCAACAAAAGACGTTGCCTGTCTAACCACGGGACCTAGCTGCCCCATAGAGTTGTATGATAATTAGCATGAAAAAGAAATATCCAAAGAAATTAAATGAAGTATCCAGGAAAGTAACATTTTTGGATATTTCAACCATTGGCATAATGATTTAGGGAAAAGCAAAGTTAATGGTCGATAATCATGACATGTGAAGCTGACAAAAGTATACAAAAAAGTTTGTAGTGTTTTGGGTTAAGAGAAAGTGAAATCAAAGAAATACCTGATCAAAGTAAGGAACAGCCTCTGTCACAGGTCTATTGTTAAATGAGATAATAGCATTGGCCTTTATTAAAAAGAGAGAGAGAGAAATCAGATATTAATCCTCTAGGATGGGAAACCTTCATAAAATGGTTGATAATGTAAATAAATAAATAAATAAGAAGATGAAATCACAAAATCACACCTTTGGTATCTTCTCCGAGAAGTAGCTTCCCACAAGCAGCTGAAGCAAAGCGCCATTGCTGAAAATAAAAATGCAAACTGATTTTGAAATTTCAAGGGAAAAAAAAATCAAGAACAAAATAAACCATATATTCATACCCACCTATGTCCAACGGAGTATAATGGAAGATCGAAGAGATCAGCAGCGGAAATACCAGTGCGGGGAAGCCCGGACGTGGATAACATTTTCATGCAGGCACGAAAGTTCTCATACACCTCTGTTGCTGCCCGTTCGTGATCAAATGTCACATTGTAAGGCACTGACACGATCAGATATCCCTCCTTTGCAAGAAGCTCCATAAGATGGCTATAAAATTTCGAGCTTTTAATACACCACATACTCATTTGTGTTTAATAAAACGAATTTAGGAAAAGCAAGCACTACTCAATTTGATTCGGAGGATGAAAAAAAAAAAAAGGACAGAGCAATCTTTTCAGTGTTTTCAATCACATTCAACAACTTCAGCTATATAGTTCGAATCTACAACATGCCAAAGGCTTGATAAATTATCTAGGTTGTGGAAAGAAAGTTTAAAAGTTTAGGAAAAGCAAAGTCCAATTATCTTTCCTACAAATTATTAGCTAGGACGCACAGACAGTTGGCTGAGGCTTCCGTCTCATGAAGTGGAGATATCAAGATCGAATCCTTGAAGCGTCACCTATAAGGGTGTATGAGATTTATCATGCTTGCACCTTGTGGACGGTTGACACCTTGTGTATGAGATTTATCAGGGACGGACCGAGCTTTGAAGCAGGGGTGTCAAACGACACCCCTGCTTCATGGTGTTGTAGTGTATATAATACTACTAACGATATAAAAAGTAAGAGGCAAAATATTGTTTTTGTAAGCTTGGCATAGTGGTTCTTGGGCTTGGGATAGTAACTACTATCTAGCAACCCGGGTTTGAATCTTAAGTTTGGCGTTTTTTTTGTTTTTTTTGTTTTGGGAGCCTTTAATGATTTTGAAAATCTTGACAAAAAAAAAATTCATATTTATTATCCGCTGTTTTCAACACGCTAAAACACTAATTTAGAAATATTTTTTAAAAAATATTTCAAAATGAAAGTTTTATATTTTGATAGGCTCAACAACTTTTCGTTTTCAATTTTTTCGAAAAAAATATTTCCCGACAGATGTTATGAGACTTCAAAGTTTAGCAGTTAACAGGTCAATCTGAAATCTGTTAAAACATTCGAAGCTTTAAAATAACTATTTAGAGCCATTTTTGGAGCAATTTTTAACATAAAAATTACAGATTTTATCAAAATATTAAACTTTAAATTCTTGATTAAGCAAAATAATTAATATTTGAGATAGTTTTAACTTATGAACTTTTACATATATTATTTTGTATTTTGACACCCCTGGATGAAATTTCTGGGTCCGTCACTGAGACTTATACTATAAGGGTGTATGAGATTTATCCTGCCTGCACCTTGTGGACGGTTGACACGATATTAGATCCTGCCAGGCCGAAACACTGAAACTCCTTTGTTGAAGGAACATTGGGCGGTGCTATCCATAGCTTTAAACTATTATGACAGTTACCGTTAGGGTTTCCTCCACGATAATCTCAACAAATAAAAAAAAGATAACAATATGCAAAACCAGGTTGAATGGATTATAACTATTTTTTCCATCACAAATCAACAGTCTTTTCAATTCTTTCAATCACATTGTGCAGATTCAGCATACAAAAATGCTACAGCTCCCATATTTCTTCCAAAAATGTCGCAAAAGCTTACTGTGATGCTAAAAAGTGAACTATGTAATGCTCAATTTGAAAATGGCTCTCTCTTGGGTCAAAAGTTAGCAATATTTTGGTTCTTCTAGCATAACTCGTAGCTTCTACCAAAACAGCCTCCTCCGCCACGGTTGCCTACTTCCTATGGCTCCAGCCCGTACCTGAGCAAGATATCCCTGCGTTGTTGTTGTATAACAATTTCTCCTCCCAAATCATTTTTCCCGAAGCAAATTATCATTTTTATTCAGCTATTTGATAACGAAGTTTTGATTTTTCGATGTTGTTTACTTCCAAAAATTCATCAGAATAAAGCAAATCACTCTCCAGTTAATAATAACGCCAACGTAATGGATTACGTTATAACCTGTAAGTGACTTCAGGGACAGCTCCGACGAAAGCTCCGCCGATGAACTTCACCAAGGCGCGCGGCCGCCGGCCAGGAGGCGGCGGAACAACCAAGCAAGTTTCCACCCTCTCGTAATACGTTGTCTTCGCTGCCCGCGCCGCCGCCGGAGAAGAGGATGGAGCCATTGGAGCCCAGGAAAGCTCGAGGAGAGAGAGTAACGGGCCTTCTTCGTCTCGGATGACGATGATTGCTGTTGGAGTAGCTGCGGTGCTTCGGGATACGTGCCGGGGAGATGGACGGCGGATTGAGCAGCGGCTGCAGCGCGAGCGCCATTGGTGATATGAGCTGAAGCACACCACGAGTCCCCTCGACATTGCATTTTTGCTAAATATAAATTAAGATCAGTCATATGCTGTAAGTCGCAAAATCGGGGCGCCCTCCCCTGATTTGTTAGAATCACGTGCAAGGGTGAGAGCAAATCCGAATTGTCCATCTTAGCAATTACAAGTCACAAAATTTCACATAAAATTTTTATTGACTAATTTAATCTATTTTTAAATATTTTAAAAAAAAAATATTAAACTATAAAATTATACATTTTGTAAAATTTATAATTTTATAGTTAAATAATTTTTCAGAAAAAAAAAATCGACTAGTCTGCCAAAATAATAATAAAAAAAAAAAAAATTTAAAAATATGTTAAAAGAGTTGACGAAAGTTTTATATAAATATTTGTTGCGATGGTCGGCTGGGATTCTCCTAAACTCTACATCCTGATTTTAACAAACCAGAGAAGCCGCCCCCAACCCCCTCCACAGGGGCAAAATCAGGTTGGTATGGCTAAGCAGATTTTTTTTTTTTAATTTTAATTTTTGGAAAAATATCTGATCAACCCTCTGCCCGAACTTGTATTGCTGAACAACGCACCCCCCCACCCCCCGACCATATTCCTTGCTGATCAGTCCCCTGTCTGAAAATTTAATTTTTTTCGGATAAAAATATGTTTGTATCAATTAACACTTTGGAGCCCCAAAAATTTATTTAAAAGTATTTTTTGGAAAAAAATTTAATATAAAAGTAAATTTTTATGAGATCTACAACTTTTATGTCAAAAATTTTTCCGACAAATACTTTTATGTAGATGTTTTAGAGGTTTTTCTATTTCAGCGGGTTAGCCATTAAGATTTTGGAGTCCAAAACGCCTATCTAGCAACATTTTGTGGAAAAATTTTAAACGTAAAAATTATATATCTCATCAATATCTAAAATTTTTATGTTTAATTTTTTTTTCAAAAAATACTTTTAGATAGGTGTTTTGAAGTGTCAAAGTGATAAAATATATAGGGGTATTTTTGTCCGACCGAAGCGGGGGTGGGGGCGGAGAGATGAAGAGAGCAAAGTGACAAGGGAGCGCATTGAAAGATCAAAATGTTGGCGGTGCGTTGAAATTTTCTTTTTTTAGAGTGGCTGTCGGATTAATTTTTTAGTTAATATTTATATTTCTAACAATCGAAAGTAATTATTCACGAATTTAAAATCGGATTACAATTCTAAAAAGCGATTTTCATCAATATAACAATGCTCGATTACACGCTGGCAACGTGATAAAGGACGATTTAGAATTACGATAAGAAATCTAACATCTCACACCTGCCCGATCCATAACTGGCCCAACATTATGACCATCACTATCGGTCGGGCTTCCAAAAATAAATGAATTCATATTGTTGTAGCGTATGAACCCCTATCTTATAATTTTAAATCTCTCTTCCTAATCTAATATGTGGGACTAAGTCAATTACCCTTCTTTTTTTTAAATGGAAAGTCCAATCATTTAATGGAAAGACTTTTATGACTTTTAATTAGAGAATTTTATCCTCTCCTCAGGATAAGATACGATGTTCTAGTTGTATAGACGAGTTAGAATAAACCCAAACTCTCCTCTAGTTGGGTGTGAGGTCCTCTAGGTGCATCGTTTCACAGTTTTCAAGTTTAATGGTGCGCCAAAGATGCACCGTTTTACGGCTCACAAGTTCCAAAAATAACAAACATAAAAATACTATCCCCGATCAAGTTCGGCTCTGATACTAATATAATGCCTCATAATTGTCCGACTTATAGATGGCCCAACAGTCAACACTCCAGCTACCCCATCGGCTGGACCTCTAAAAAGGCATGAAGTCGTACTGCAACATATGAGGCCCTATGTTATAATTTCAAATTTCTCTCCCTAATAATAGTGTGGGACTAAGGCCACTCTACTTTTTCTGTAATTGGGCCAAGGCCCAATTATTTATTCAAAGGCCTTTTAAGATCTTTTAATTAGGGGATGTTTTTACAATGAATGTCGCTATTTACAATGCTTTGCACTCTATTTAGACGGGGGCAATGCTGTATTATCCATTTTCAGAAGCAGAGTGTTTAATCTTATACATAGAAAAATGCTTTGCACCTCTAAAATTTGTTATCTTAAGAAATTTGTAGAAGTGAGTTTGACATGATTTCTAATTAATATATGCTTAGGACCTATTACTTGAAGTATGTGTTGGAGTGATTTTTCTCATATTAGAGATTTCTTTTCTTTTTTTTTTTTTTTGAGAGTTTAAATTGGAGATTCCTAGAAATCTCTATATGATCCTTCTTAGCTCTTCTTTTCTTCATTATTAGAATTAGAGACGACTCCCGCTATGTGAAAATAGATCTAGCATGCTGGTTATTCTCATATATAATCATGAGAGATTAGCGTGCATTGTTGTCAGCTCGATGAGCAATAAATTGATATTTATTATTGATTTGTATCGATATTGATGTAACAGCTAGTCATCGGACAGGTGTTTGCCGAGAGGACAACAACCTCAGAAGTCAGAACAACTATTTACAATGCTGGTTATTCAACAAGAAGGAGGCGACACACACAATATAGACTCGTGTAAGATGTTTCTTCCCCGTCTTTCCTTCTATTAGGCGTGATGGAATACCGAAAGTCCTTATTCAACAGTAAATTATAGATCTTGGAAGCTAAGTATTTGCGGAAGCTCTGGATGGGCCCTCTCATGTTCACATCCATTGGCATTTAATTAGGACGACTAATTAGATCTATCATCTAAGTTACTCTACATATTTGAAGTTGTAAGGTGATTTAATATAGGATTTGGTTATTAAAATCTATTTATACTATTGAGCCTCCTGGAGGTTGCAATTAGATGCTTGTCCGTATAAGCCGAGACCAACATATCAACTAGGCCATATTATAATGTATTATGAGGGTGTACATTATTTTAGGCTTTTATTTTAGAAAATGAGGAAATATCGTTTTAAAATACCTCTGTGCGATTTCTTGTCATTGTAAATGTGTTATATGTACACAATACACAAACTTTTTTGGAGCTTAACGTTTATATGTATCCTTATTTTCTTCAAAATTTTCGTTTTAACTTGAGGCTTATTGCCGCCACGTCACGTGGGAGGTTTTCACCTCCATCCATGAAAGATAGCTCGCTATATCCAGCCAGACTCTGATATATATATATATATATATATATATATATATATATATATATTTTTTAAAAAAGACTCTGATGGTTGAACATGGATAACCACTTGAGGCTTACCTTAGTAATATAAAAATCTACGAAAGCATCACAATAGGTCGGTAGGGGAGGTTTTCTCTGTAAAAAAATCGGATAGGTACTTTTTAGCATTATATACTTTGGGAGAAATTTAGGAGATCTAGCATGAGTGATGATCCCATGCACTCTAGAGCATGGTTTAAAAGAAAAAAAATTGTGATAATTTTTTTTAAAAAAATTTTAACATAAAAATTATAGATTTTGATGAAATTTATAATTTTTATATTCAAAGATTTTTTTTAAAAATATGTTTATAGATATTTTGGTACTTTAAAATTTAACGGGTTTGAAGCGGATTTTAAATAGTTTTGAAATTCGCTTCAAACCAGTTAAGTTTTGAAGTACTAAAATACTATTTAGAAGCATTTTTTAAAAAAAATTAAAAAAAAATGCTGTAGATCTTAACAAAATCTATAATTTTAATATTATTTTTTTTTTCAAAAAATACTTATAATTAAAAAAAAAAAAAAACTATGCACTCGAGTGCATGAATCAAAATTCGATTTAGCATTTACTTCTTCAAATCCTTTGAGAAGAATGTGATTATCTTCTTTCTTTTTCTCCAATATTTTTACTTTATATCTTCTGCAGTTTGATGAGGTTGGACATGCTAATTGTCATGGCTAATTTGGCCTTGATTTATATCAGTTATCAAAAACTGATGTATAAGTCAATTATAGTAGTGCAGAGGGGATGCAACTCCCTCCTAACTATTTCGGCTATTGTCTAGTGACTGGCTGTTATGATTATTATCTCAAACCGTTTATTCGAGTATAAATATGCAAATTACGTTTAAATGCAAACAGTGGACCGCCCGAGTAACGCACGGGCGACGGGAGAGTTTACCATATCGGTTCCCTTCAAATAGAATTATGAGGGACTGAGTTTTTTCTAAGTGAATTCATGTATCCTAAAGCTAGCAAAAGGGTATGTGGAAAGATATTCTTGGCTTTTGAATTTCTGCATCTAAATTATAACACATTATTTTGAAATAATAAAAGGAAATGTTTCCGCAGCTGAATCAGATTATCATACCATACACAATTTTTTAATGACAGTATTTGATAATATGATATAGGCACAAAATTTTGAATGTATATATATTTTTTTTCAACACTGTTAAGTACAGACATATATCTATCATAATTTTCAAAATATTTTTAAAAAAACATGCTTTATTGCGATAAACAAAATCGAAAAACGGTCTATAAGTCATCTGTATTATTAGTTGCGCTACTCTATTAGGAGCTCGCGGCGAGTGAAGTATTTTGGGAGATATAAACATTTTGGGAGTTTTGCAATTCTTTTAGCTGTTGAGCTAAACGTGGTAGTTATAATTTTATGCGAGTACGAGTGTCATAGATGAGCTTTTACTTTACGTCAATGGTCTTAGAGTTGACTTTCCACCACTTGTGGTGTTGGAGTTTTACACGTTTGTTTTGACTTTTCTAGATCCTAGCGCTTAGTTAAGGATCACACTTGTTACTAGTCTAAGATGAAAATTGGACAACTGGCATCTTAAAAACACGCTCTCCGAAGTCAACGTTGACTTCCACATCATTGTGTTTCTTTTCTATTATTAGTTTTCAAATTTCTTGACGTTAAATTTGATGATAATTGTTCATAATTATTTTATTTAGCATTCCATTCAATTTGGCGTCCTTTTTGTGGCTAACCTCTGCATGCGTGGAGGAAGTGACTTCCAGCGATTTTCCTATTTATTTTATTATAAAAAAGTCAAAAGAATCGAGTTTCAAGATGAATTCTTAAATATTCATTAATTAAGTTAATATATAATTCTAAGATGTGGCTAGTCGAGCCTTTTGCACTAAGATAATGGGTGTGTTTGGTTTTAGCTTGTTAGGAAGCTTGTAGATGGTAGATTATAGAATAATCTAATTTTAAGTTATAATCTGCGTTTGATAAATTAGCTTATTAAGCAGCTTGTAGATGATAGATTATTAAAAATTAGTTTGTTCCCACATGCTACATCTACTAGCATGTGGCGACAAGCTGCTAGATGGTAGATAACCATTTACTAAAATACCCATCCTCTATATATAAATTACAGTATATCTCATTATATAATTTATCTCATCTCTTCCCTACGTTATTACAGAGGCAATCTCGAAACCCCACCGCTGCCCTCACGATCCCCCGCCACGATCTTAGTGTCGCGCCCCCGCAACCTCTCATACATCATATCGTGACCTTACGCTAGGCAACATAATTATGCTAGGCAACATAATTAGAATTTAGGAGAAAGTTATCATATATATTCTGAATAGTTTGGTAGGTTGTGAATCATTCTTTTATATTATAATTTGAATGATATCAATCATTTATATGAGTAAGATATTATTTATGTCTTCTTTTGTCATTTTATAACTACCAGCTACATTAAAACGTTTTATTTACCAAACACTTTTATAAGAATCAGTTAGATTATACAATCAGCTAGATATTAGAAGGATCAGCTAGATAGATATACCAGCTGCACAAGTTAGATTTATTTACAAGCTATCAGCCGCCGCCAAACACACCCAATATGCATTCTTAATGAGTATATTGTGAGTCATAGCTTGCGATATTCATCTATGTCAAAGATGCCAACCCTACTTATCGTTTCTGGAAAGTTCTTGATTGTTCGAGTTGATCTAAGTGTATTTTAGTTTAGAGAAATGCTCGAGACATTTATTTACCACATAATATCGTTATAAAAATTTTGAAATAATGTAAAAAAGAAATCACTACTTTTTAAAGTTAGTACAAATTAGCCTTTGCTTTTTTTTTTTTTCAAGATAATTATTAAATCAACCTAAACTATATGTATAAGTATTTTTTAAAAATATTTAAATTCACAATAAAATTTCAAATATGTGTAATTTTCGTATTCAATATTCTTCCAAAAAAATATATTTAAATAAGATAATTACATATCTAAATTTTTTACTGATTCAAAAACTCGTGTGTGTGTGTGTGTGTGTGTGTGTGTGTATATATATATATATATATATATATGTATATATATACAGTGACGGATCCAGAAATTATGTTAAATGGGGTCAGAAAAAACAAACAAAATTTTATGATAATACAATAATAGGAACGCTAACTATTTGAATATCATATCAATTTCAGAAAATTCGTAAGTATTTTAATTATGAACTACAATATAAAAAAGTTTAAAATATCTACGAACGTTTAAGAACACCCAAAAACATAAATTCAAACTCTACATTTAATCGTAATAAATACAAAAAAAAAGTCAAAAATTATGAAAAAAAAATCAAATTTTATTCAACATCAAAATCAAACTTTATGATGTTTTTAGGTGTTCTGGGGTGTTCGTAAGTATTTGTATGTGTTACGAACTATTCTGGAGTGTTCGTAAATATGTTAGGGTGTTTGTAAGTGTTCTTGATTATATTCTAAGATGTACGTGAGTGTTCTAGATAATTTTGGGATGTTCTGAAATGTTCGTGAGTGTTTTGAAATATTCGGTAAGTATTTGTGATGTTCTAGGTAATTTCATATACAAATTCTAAAATATTTTAACATTTTTAATTTTTTAATAAAAAAAATACCATATAATACACACACACACACACATATATATATATATATATATATATATATATATATATATATATATATATATATATATATGTATGCGCGTGTGTGTATTTTGGTGTGATTTTATAAGTTATGCATAAAAAAAAATATTATTGTTAAAACCACAAATCCATTCAATCACTTCACACCAAGGGGAGGGAGGGTGCTGAGTCTTGCTTGAACGGAATCTAAAAAGATAAAGTGATATAGTCACGCATCTCTTAAAGACGCAAAAATCAAGATACACAAGCCTACCAGCATAAAATTTAAAACAGAAATTCTTACGAAGGATGTCCAAAATAAATACGAACAATGCACACATTAAAAAAGACTCGACGTTATCTAAATTCCAATATCTCTAAAAAAAGATAAAATTACACAGTCATCCCTCATATAATACTTTAATCTCTAAAGAATCAAAAGTCACCATACATAAAACCTACAAGTATTAAATTTAGAACAGAAAATCAAATCGATCGTACTCAAAATAAATACAAAGATTATCTAAGTTATCATATCATTAATATAAATTATACACCATTGTTTTGCTCAGTCAATGGCTAAATCTTCTCCTAATTCTCGAAACGTGGTGCTCTATAATAATCGTTTTGAATTAAACCGTTGTCCGAAGGAACGTAGAAGCTGCGCACACGAGTTCGAACGCATAATTGATGAAGATATTACTTATTTATGATAGCTTTCATGGCGGTGCTTAGTTAAATAATTAATTTAATCTAATTAAACATTCTTTTTTTTTTTGTTTTCTGTAGTAGGTTAAGCCAGCATACACACAGCTCATCTCACTGTAAGAAAGAAACACATACGGTCAACCGTCAACGCCACTGTTGACTCCAGTGGCAATACTGTAAATTATTAACTCTAAATTTACTATAACCGTGTAGCGCGGTTAGATAATAGGGTGAGTTGCGTTTAGATTTAAAATTGTAAGTTTTATTATATTTGTGTCATGAGTTAAATTTTAATTGTAATTAAATTCTTCCGCAGAATGTGTCAAAAGTAATCAAAATATATTAAAAGTTATCAGAAAAATGTTAATATGCTATTTTTTATCAGGAGGATGTTAAAAATTAATAAGAGGGTGTCAAAAATTTACTAAAATATGTTAAAATATAAGTGTTGGATGCATATTGGAGGTGTCAAAAACTTATCGGATGGTGTTAAAAACTCATCGGAAAGTGTCAAAATGACTAAAATGCAAAATTTTTTTGAAGAAAATTTAAGTAATATTGAAATAATATGAAGGGACTGCATAGCAATTATCTGTAGATAATAACGCTTCAAAAGTGACATTATTCAGGTTGCAATTCATATGAGATGAAACTACTCATAAAATTTTTTGAAAAATTTCTATACCTTATAAGAGAAACTTTCCTTCATGAAAAATATTTACTCGAATTTTAAAATGTCAGTCGGAACCGAATGTAATAATTTTCTGCGAATTTAAAATCACTACGAGATGTACACTCGTACTACAACGGTAATCTTTAAAAAAAAATTACTATAAGCATATTTTGCACATTTGGATTAGTAATTACTATTTTTGAGGCATTACGGTGTTTTCACTTTTCACCCAAAACAAATCAGGCATTCATATTACATACATGATTGTGCTAATGTAATTACTAGAAGACCTATTGTGCAAACTTTCTTGCTATAAATACATAGCATGCATACTCCACAAAGTCTTAAGTTAAAAAAGCAGCCATCTTTCCTCCGAAAAAAAAGAGCAGCCATCCATAATGCAATCTCACCATCTTCACCTCCTCCTCCTCATTCTCGTCGCCGTCGCCAGCGCCGATGCCGCCCGCTCCTCTCCCCGTGATGACGTCAAACTGAAAGCTACTCCGCCACCGGCATCATCTCCATTAGCTGTTTCTCTCTGTGCGCGCGCTCGTTATTCTCCACTTTGCGTGCGCACTCTCTCCGCCTCCACTGCCAAGACTGCCGCCGGCCTAACTCGCGCCGCCATCAACGCTGCTCTCCGCTCGGCCATCACGCTCAGCCGAAGCTCCTCCAAGACAGCCCCTCCCTGCTCTGATTTGCTAGCTGACGCCGCTGCTAAGCTCGCCGGAACTCAGGCAGCCCTCGCCAGATTCTCAGCCGCCTCTATCAGCTCTAAGTCGAAGCTTGTCGACTGCCAGACGTGGGCGAGCGCCGCCATGACCGACGCCGACATGTGCACCACCATGATTGGCGGAGGCAGAGCTGACGTGGCGAAAAGAGTATCTGAGTTGTCGATGCTCACCAGCAACACGCTTTACTTGCTCAGTCGACTCTCCGCCGCCGCCAACCGCCACCATTAATCATCGCAAATCTTTCTTCCGGCCACTTCATGCATGCTTCATGACACAGATATACGCATATATGTTTCATCTAATGTGTATCAGAGTGTACACTGCATGTATCACTTCATGATGAATTTCTCAAAATACGTACTTAGAAGTTAAATTGTATGGGGGAAAGAACGAATGTACTATGAAGTTGCAGTATAAAACTAGTTCTAGTCATTTTCTTTTTTAATTACTAGATCGAGCTTTGCTATGCAGATATAAAAAATAATACGAAAAATCACACATACTGACATGGCACAATCAAAACCACACATCACGATGAATATATCTGTAATTTTAATATTTTTCACATATCACGAAAAAATTGTGCAGATCATGAAATCTGTGTGTGACGAAGATTGGTTGTATGTAGTCTGTTGGGTAGTTTATTATGGGTGAGTAGTTTTTTCATTAATATATTACTGTAATATAAACTTTTAGAAGAATATATTTGGTTTAGTGTACGTACATGCTTAGACTTTTAATGAAGAACAATAACTAAAGTTGAAGAAGTAAGTTGCCTAAATTATTTTGTACCTTTCATTATTATTTAATTTATTTTTAAAAATGGCAAGTGAACTTACTAGGCGTTGACCATGCCAAGATCCTCTCCCTTGCTTAACCAGATCTAGCTCTTATTGACGGATCTAAAAATTTTACGTATGGATGTCATAATATAATAATAAATAACAATAATACTGAATTAAATGTAATAAAATGAATAAAATACTATTCAACCAATTAAATATAAATTAATTTCGTCGTTTCAGCTGTATAAAAAAAATGAAGATAAAGTCACGTGATGCGGATCGGTTTTGAACCCACACCGTGTGCGGCCCACAAGCCCACGCTAACTGATGCGCCAACGTGCATAAACAATTTCTATGCTTCTTTCTTCTATTTATTAGTGATTAATAATTTTTAAAATTTTAAAAAATATGATATATATATACTACATCCGCCGAAAAGTAGGGGTGTCGCTTGACACCCTTGTTACTATGCTTGGTCCGTCCCTGTTATTCAGTCACGCCCACTCCGGAAGAAGCAATGAAATCCAATGTCCTACCCTGCATCATCCTCGTCGCTCATGACCAACTACTGTGCGAGTATATACGCGACTATGCGGTAGGATATCCTGGAGGGTGGGTGCCATGGGAACTTTTTTAGGTGAACCAGATCTGATTGGATTAGAAATTGTGTTAGTTTCTAAGTAATAGAACTATTCAACAGTAATGAAAGGGAGAAGGTGAAAATATTTTGGATTAGACACCAAAAATCTAGAGTCCTTTTTTTTTAAATTTAAAAACTGTCGTGTAGCTGGAACTCCATGATCTTACGAACAAAATGAGCTTGTATCAGCCATCAAAAATCTCATTTCAAAACAAACTCCTGTTTTTAACTACTTTTGGTAGCTGATTGAAAATATTTGTGACTTCTTATTCAACAACTTCTGGATTATAAACAAAAGTCACCAATTTTTTAAGGCGCTGCATATCGCTTTTCGAATACGCAGTTAGGATGTTCAAATACCGTTTCGATCCTATACCGGTCCGAATCGGACCGGTCGGTTCGGTTCAGTCTGATCCGGACGAGTAATAAACGGTCCGACCCATGGTCGGGTTATAAGTTGTTAATCGTCTTCGGTCCGTCCAGTTCAAGACCGGCAAATTGGTGGACCGGTTAAGAGTCTAACTCAATAAATTTGTGAATCAAACAAATAAGTAATTTGCGGCAAACAGTTAGAAATTCACGGCCCAAACTAATTTGCGGCCCAAGCAATGTACGGGATGCAATTTGTGGTCAATTGGTCCGTTCCAGTTCAGTTCAATTGTTTTGAGGTCCGATGAGGATCAAACCAGTTCAATTTCAGTCCGATTTTTTATCCACAATATTATTAATATTCGGTTTCCGGTAAGAACTGGTCAGGTCCGGTCCGGTCGGAATTAGTTGAACGCCCCTACCATAGTCCCCCGATTTGGCGCCCAGAAATATGAGAAAAAATAGACATGTATGTATTTGAATAATCACGGAGTTAGTAGAGTCATCTCACCACCTAACGATACAATTTGCTGATACAGCCTCCTATTTTGTATTCTCTAGTTTTTGAAGTAGGTCCATCCTTTCAGCCTTTCTCAATGAATTGTCCAATGTCCATCACAGGGAGGTCCGGCAGTTTTCTGGAAAGTCAGTAGTAACTAATGTAGTCCATTATTTACAGATTAGGTCCAATAATACTGATTCGTTTTTTCTTATCAATGTTTTACAGTGGCTCGAGATCTATCTTTCTTCTCAACGTTCATTGTTGGAACTATAAGTTTAGTTAAGAATGATTTGGCAGAATAATTATGCAGGTAGGATTAAGATTTTATTTTGAGGTATTTACCAAAATATATATTATATAATTTAAAATTATAAAAAATATAACTTTCTAATTCAATTAAAATTTTTATACTCCTTAGCATATGAAATGACGAAAATGTCACGCCCCACATTGGCTATTCAAACCAACCGTTCTACTCAGATGTTTTTTTTACTCTTAAGCCGTTGCAAAGCAAAAACCAATCACAACCGCTGCTTTGCAATGAAGAGTTGCACTGTGTAGCTCTGCGTGCAGCACCGAGCCGGTGGGCTACCAAGCCATGATCTAGCCCTACACGGGTTTAACTGGCCCGGCTCACACAAGTGGTACTACGGACAGTGGCACAACCCGCCACTGCTAGCCGGCCCACACTTCCTGCATCTCTTGTATTAGCTCGTTCGTGATTATAATATAGCACATGCCATAAACAGTATGCATGCCAAACAAAGCTTGAACTTCCACAGAGTTCGGCAGTGCCGTAACTCCCAAAAATTCTCCATAAACTGGTCTTCAACAGACGGATTGATTCTTAGCATGGTACAAAAACCTTCTCTCCTCTGCTCTACCCAAAATCCCAACATCTGGGGTCCAGAAAAAATAAATAAAGGTCAAGACAGAATAGCCATTACATCGGATGCCCTAAGAATAATGTAATCAGATCCGTCCGCGCTCTTGAATTCGCTCCCAGCATACTTGGAGTAGAGTACCGTGTTTCCAGAAGAAACAGTGAGCGGTTTCCTGTTACCGTCTTGGTCCAAAGTCCCGGGCCCAACCGCAACAACCTGAAATAAAAAAGAAATTCATCATGTTCCAACAAGAATGCTAGGATTGTTATAGCATTGATCGTTTTATTTCAAACAAGAAGCTTTTGATATAGGATTGTTATAAAACATTTCTAGGAATTGAAAGCAAAGGATACCAGACTGCCTAAAATTGCATACCGATCCAATTGAAGGCTTTTCTTTAGTAGCCTCTGTCAATAACAAGCCACCAGCAGTTTTCTCCTCCGCCTCTGCCAACTACATTTTAAGCATATAAACTTGTAAGAAAAAGCCAGACTAGTCGAGCAATTCATTCTAGTGAATTAAGTTTATATTAAATTGAAGCCTTATGAGCAAGGTTTTAAGTTCCGGACAGCACGCTCGGTGCCGCCCAGAACGTCTCGGTTCCGGCCGGCACTCTTTTTTTTTATTTTTTAATATTCATCTTCCTCGCGAATTCGCATGGTTGAAACGGCACGGTCGGAAACATCTCGAGTTCGGAATTTACCGAAACTCGGCACGGCACGAAATTTAAAACCTTGCTTATGAGTGATCGCCACAGGATCGAATATCTTGACACCGCTCAGGTATGGTGGCACTCAAGTTCAATTCCTAGAGCGATGTCTCAGGTGCAATGCCACATGCACTGTTAAATTGAACAGTATCACACGGCTCCCCTGCGTGCGACGGATTTCTGGGCTTCGCCTAGTTGTCCTCCCAAGTGAAGGTGGGTCCGTTTCGGCGTAGTATATGGTTGTTGTTATTAGCCTAACTTTGGGGATATACAGCCAGTCATCCATCTCAAAAAAAAAGGGAAGCCCTTCGACAAATTTTTTGCCATTCTTTCAGTAAAATAACTACCAATGGACAAAGGAGCCGAATCTGCCAATAAATTTCTCTTTACAGAAAATTATTCGCCTGTTAATCTTAGAAAGTGAATTGTTTAAACTATATGTATAAGGGAAGTAAATGCTTGAGCAGTACTGATTTAGTATAATTGCATACCCAACATCAATTAGTTTGATATCCTATGGGAAAAGGAATCATAAAGAGTTATAATGTAAAAGTTTGATTTCTTAAGGAAAAGGGTTCAAAAAAAGGGATAACGTAAATTAAAAATACCTTAATCAAAACGCGGTCATTTAGAGGTTTCAGGTCCTTGATGTCATCGCCATCTAGAGTTCCTACTATGTCATCTTCCCTCAAAATTAGATGGTTCGCTCCATTGAATTCCAGCTCAGTCCCTGCATACTTGGAATAAACAACTTGTGCTCCAACCTAAAGATAAAATTACCAGTCAATAGTAAAGCAATGGAAAGAAGCAGCAGTAATGTTCACCGTAAACTGAACATACAAGAGCAGAAAGTTCTTGCATTAGTGATTTGGTGAGAGACATTCCAATCTGCCACATATAATGACCATAAAAGAAGAAAAGAAGATGTTGTTGGAGCATTGTGAACAACAGAGCAAGATTTACGGCAGCAAATGAAGAAACCAAAAAGCTGTTTTTTATAACTTCAAAAGAAGTATGTCGTGAACATATATGATCACCTTAGGTAAGCTAGCTGCCTAGGGAGAAGTTCATAAGCATCGACAAGTTGCAGTATGCCAAAATAATTTATATATTTTATAACAAATGCTTAACAGATTCCCTACACCATACATCGTAGAAATTTGGACGCAACAGAAACTTGAGGAGAAAGTGAATTCAAACTCTGAAAAGAACCCAAAAGTTCATAAATGTAAAGCCCGAATTTGCTACCTGCACGCTGATGTCCATTTTGGTGTTGCCAACAGCTTTACCCTGCCCAACTGCAACAACTTCACCTCCTTGAGGTTTTGTTTGGGCAGTCGATGGAAGAAGTATACCACCCATAGTTTTCTCCTCGGAACTTTTAATCTTAACTAGAACCCTATCTCCCAGAGGTTTGATAGAAGTGAACTGCAACATGAAGAAAACCAAAACAACAGCATATAGGCCACGACATAAGATGCATATCGCTCCAAATTTTGAATAATTATCCAAAATTGTTGATTTCTTTACCATATATCAATAATAATGACTACATTTTAAAAGACATGGACATAAAAATCCGGATAACCTTAATCCATGCTCTTCACACAACCTGCATCCCAGTAAAACTTTCTTCTCTGCCTCACCATTCTCTTTCCTTTTTTTTAAAAAGAATTAATTAAATAAAAAAAGGAAGCTAGGCCTTTAGCAGAATGACTTGTAACTATCAAATGATTGAGTTGAACACTAAGATGATTGTCTAAGTATACATATATGCACCAAACAACAAACTTTATCTAGCTTACACATCCTAAACAGCCTTCATCCACAATTTCAAAAACAAACAAACAAAAACAAAACAATCATTCTCTATCCACTTCCCCCTCTACCCTTATGCACTATACACAATCATCTAAAATATTTAAATGACATTGCTGCACTCAGTATGAAGCACAAATTGTCAAGCTAGAAGTATAATGCAATTCCAAGGGGCAAAAAAAGAACGCATCTCTTGCATCATTTCTACATTTACTAACTTTCAATGCACAAACTTATATAGTCTAGTAGCTAACCATTGTTACAGCTAAATCTGACGCCATAACTCAGAAGAAGCTAACAGATCATAGGCAGTGTTCAACTACACTTATGAAATCAAATGTAATTAGCTGTCTGTAGATGTTCTCTTGCCTTCACAGAAGAAGTTTCATAACAATGCTAGAGATATTAACTACAGATCTAAAGAAAACTCCAAATTTGAGACCACTTTAGAATACGCTTTAGAGGGTAAGGCGTAATTGGAAGTATAGAAAAGCGTTTCTAAATTGATACCTTAGGAGAGACACTGGTGGCAGCCTTGATAACGAGCCCATGAAAGCCTCTTCGACCGGTAGCAGAAACACGGTGACCAAATAAAGCTGGTTGCGCAATCCTAACAGCGGCTGGGGATTGCTTGAGGCCATTGAAAGAAGGGAATGATGTCTTCACGGTAAACCTCGTTCCATTTGTCGCCATGATTGTTGCCATTAGAAAATCAAAATCAAATGAAGCAGGGAGAAGAAGATGGATTCGATTGGAAGCTCCGATTGCAACGATGCTAGCAGATAGGGTTTTGCTAGCCGGCGGATGGTTGGGGAACAAAATTGAAAATTCTTACTCTTTCCTACTGTTACAATTTTACTTAAAAATTACTTGGAATTTTGTTAAAAAAGGAAAAGAACTCCACTTAATAAAATTTAAATAAATCCATTTTTCAAATAAAAATACTAAAATTACTATATGAACATTACTTGTCTAGAATATATTATTTTTTAACTTACAAAATGCTAAAATAGCTTGTTCACTCTGATATATAATACGACTTTCAGTATGCTAAAATATTAGCACCAAAATTACGTAGATAAAATATAAGATCTATTTATTATCATGACTATCTTTATTAAGAAAGGATCTAAGCTACCGACGAAATTTATAATATCTAAAAATATCGCGTTACTATAAGTATGGACATAAGTCAACCGAAATGTACCATTTCCATCCTCATATCATACAAAAGAATTGGGACCGCAAGATCTCGAATGCTACAGTCAAAGAGCATGCATGTTATACTTCAATAATATTCATTTTTCATTTAATAATAAGATAAGATTTATTTTAAACACTTCGATTTTAAATGGAAATACTATTTTCGAGCTAAATGAATAAAAGGTTATTGTTGCTTTTGGCGGTTGACAAAAGGGAATAAAAAGCGCACTCATGAGTTTAACATGATTATCGAGCACCACTAAAGTTAGACAGAAGCTGATGTCAGCAAATTCGCAGAGGACAAGTGATGAGTCAGCAGTTGGGCCTATTTTGTCACAAATCTACAAAAATTATCAGTAAAACTTGGTTTATGTTCCCAAAAATAACTTAGTTAATTAAGGAATAATAGGTAAATGCTTATGGGGTGCAGCCCATGCACGTAGGGTGTTCATCCGATTCGGAACAGGCCTGATCGCTCAAAAATCGAATAAAATTAGAATTGCGGACCAAAGATTGGACCGAAATCTAACTGGATCGGTCTAGAACCTGCTAACTATTGGACTTCGGACTGGTTACCAAAAAATTAAAATTTATTTAAAAATAAATATTGTTAGTATATAATAAAATGATACTTAAATATGAATAACTATATTGTAATATTATCTTTTTACCAATAATTTATTATTGTCAAAAAAAAAAAAAAAAAAACCTGTCTTTGGTCTGGCAACAAGTATTAACTGGTTTAGGACGAACATCGGAATGGTTCCTTGGTCCGAGCCAAAAAGTGGAACCAATTGGGCCCTGTCTAGACTGGCACATCCGAAAGAATCCATCCAATTTGGGCCAGTATGTGAATAGTCTGTTTATCGGTCTTATTGTAGATAAAAAAATAAAACAAATTTACTATCCACCCCCCCTCAAACTATAAAACTTACTAATTAACTCCTCCCCATCACATCTCCATCACATCAACCATTATTACCAATTTCAACTGCATTCGGACAAAAAAACCTCTAGCTATTTCGATACCGAGGTCATCTATTTAGAAACATTTTTTGAAAAAATTTTGAACATGAAAGTTGTAGATCTCGCCGAGATCTACAACTTTCATGTTGAAAGTTTTTCCAAAAAATACTTCTAAATAGGTGTTTTTTATATCTGAACTGATAATACATACGAGGATATTTTCGTCCGAAATTTTTTGAAACAGTAAATGGGGGGCCTATAAGTAATAGGGGGGCTGATCAGTGAAAATGAAAGTATAGGGAGGCTGATAAGTAAATCCCCCAAAAAATAATAAACATTGACTTTCAGTATATTATACTGAATGTAATGGAAAGTATTTGAATGATATATAACAAAAAAGAGTATTGCAATTTAGTGAATAGCTTCTCATCGTCCATAGAATTTTTAGTGTGAAGGAGAACACTGGACTGATAAAGACGAAAGCTTAACTATCAAAAAATTTTCGATTCGCAAAAATAATCGGTGTCACTGATAAATTATCTGATTATAGTCATATGAAGGTAATTTAATGCGAATAGCCTTTTTTATAATAATCTTATACAAAAATATCAAAGAGCCCATATTTTTATAAATATTTTTAAATTAATCATATTATTTTAAATCAATCTCTATTTTATTAATATTAGCAGCCTACATTAGCCGTATGACGCTGATGTTAATAGATGCTGCTTTGAAATTGAAAAACTCATTTGAAAAACCGGTAAAAATAAGAACTAATTCATTATTTTTAAAAAAATTAAACTTTTAGAAGAACTTTCAAATCAGTCTAAGATACTTTCCAATCAGCCCCTAATATAGGGGGCTGAATTGGTATTTTTTCAAATTTTTTAGGGATTTTTACATATCTATTTTTTTTTATTTTAAGTTTTATGTTCAGTCTCTGAAAACATTTTTTTACACTGTTGTGACTGTGAGCACTTGAAAATATATTTTCAGGAATTAAAATGGACGAACTTTAAAATAGGGGCTTTCCCAATTTTTCTATCCATGATCGTCCGGGGCGCGGCTCCCCTGATGCTGAGGCATCAGGGTGTAGGAATTCGGACGGCCGAGATCGGCCGATCCGTAATAATACGGATCTCGAGATTTCGTATAAAATTTTCGTCGACTTATTTGACTTATGTTTAAGCATTTTTAAAAAAAAATTTGAACTACAAAGTTATATATTTTGATGAGATCTACAACTTTGTATTTGAAACTTTTTCGAAAAAATACCAAAATACATATCGAAATGATGATTAAAAGTTTGAATCATCATTTTGGTATGTATTTTGGTATTTTTTTGAAAACGTTTCAACTACAAAGTTGTAGATCTCATCAAAAGCTATAACGTTATAGTTCAAAGTTTTTTTCAAAAATGCTAAAAAATAGGTCAAATAAGTCAACGAAAATTTTATACGAAATCTCGAGATCCGTATTTTTACGGATCGGCCGATCTCGGCCGTCTGTTTCCTACACCCTGATTCGGCCGAATCAGGGCTCCCTCTATATGGCACCAATTTTTGTGCCAGGTTTTCAATGTTGCTACACATTCTAGAAGGATTCTAGGTGGGGACTGGCGAGGAATGAGTTCCACATTCTCTGTGTGTGGAGGAATCACACCAGAAGCCGCAACGATATCCAGATGACGTTATATTCCGCGTGTCACGACAAAATGTGATGAAGCTACGTAGATGTGTGATCCGGATCCCCACTCCCACTCGAGTTGGTGCGTTGACTAACATACAACTCCTTTCTAGCCAATGACACTCGGACTCGGATAAATTATATAAATTACATTGAAACTTTTTATTTACGTCTTATTCTTATTTATATAAATTATAAATTATGTGATTCTAATACAGTAAAATTTATGCAAAAAATTATTTATTATATTTTAAATAGAATTATAAATTATAATTTTAAAACTAAAATCAGATCGACTAGTTTAATTATTAATTATTTTTTAGTACAATTTAATTATATATAGAAAATTACATAATAGTTAAACAATAGAGAAATGGACCAACTGATAAATCTTACAACCAAATTAATGGGATTAAATCATATTGGATCATATTTTTGCCCTTTTTTTTATTCAATCACGGTCCAATATCCGAAAAGAAAAATATGACAAACTAAATTTCACATTTATTCAATTCAATCATTTTTACTATCACTTTCTACATTTATTAGAATCAGTATATCATGTATATGAAATTAGTCGACTATAGTTGTGAATCATTTTTGACATGCGCAGTTCGTTTCCATCATACTGCAATAGAACCCTCAATTCTTTACTTCATAGAAAATATTATTTGATATAATTTTGTTATATTGTTTACAAATATCTTAAATTTTCGTACTTTATGTGTGAAGTTCAGTTAACAATTTTATTCATCCAAATATTTTATGCTTGGGCTTCATCTACGGTTCATTGATTCAATCAGGACCCGTTGATGGTCTAGTTTTTAATAGTTTTCTATTTTCTTATTTTTCTAGAAATAGAATTATTCATGAAGATTTTTTTTTTCTATATTTTCAGAAGTATTTGGAGTACGAGTAATTAATGCACCTAAATCCATGTTCTCTGCAATAATAATAAAAAAAAAGATCATATGTGGAAGCATGTATCTCTGGATATATGTGCTAATAAAAAGAAACTTTTTATATATAACTGTTTCAGAAAAAAAAAAAATTCAAATGCCATGGTGTCATACTAGGGATGTTCATCCGTTCAGGATCAGTTTGAACAGGTCCAAAAACCTGTATAGGTTTATCTCGTGGATCGTGGACCAAAACAAAATCTCGAGTACCCTAGTTTGAGGCTGGTTATCTTAAGTACTCTTAAATCGAGAGTCAGAATCAAAACTGCTAGATTTTGGGGGCGAGATCATGCCAAAAGTAGAAGCATACAATGCATATATCGAAGTATATAACCTGTAATTATTTTTTTTTGAAATTATCGTGGTGGAACCCGTAATACGAGCGCACACCTCCGTAGGGACCTCAAACTCGCAGAAAACCCCCACACTCAGTCCCGACCGACGCTCTGGGATCCAAGTACAGGATTTCTATGAACGGAGGCTCCTGCTACGGGGTACATAGAATTTTTAAAAAATTTTACGATGGATTTCACCCCACGCGGGCTCGAACTTGAGTGGTGACACTTCCTGAGGCGCATCCCACCCAGTTGAGCTAGCCGCGCTCGGCTATAACCTGAAATTATAATGCATCCAATTTAAAGCAGTTGAAACTTTGTTGACTACAAAATATATAAATAGAAAATATAGTAGTCGCCTTGTGATGCCCGTTGTTCAAATTTGATCTTAAAGATATTGTAAGATGTCTTTTGAGAAGTGATCGGCCACACGTACGCTCCTCTAAGGCGACCATATTTGTGTATAATCGCAAGGGATCGACATTAAGTTGGATATGAAAGACGATATTGGCGAACTGATATTCTAAACCAGGATATACAAATTTTGCTCCTACTTTCATTGTATTTAA
The DNA here is from genome assembly GCA_002076135.1 of Xerophyta viscosa. Taxonomy (NCBI): domain Eukaryota; kingdom Viridiplantae; phylum Streptophyta; class Magnoliopsida; order Pandanales; family Velloziaceae; genus Xerophyta; species Xerophyta viscosa. Next base: position 36,235 of record MJHO01000061.1, on the reverse strand, counting down.
AGGTTGTTTTAATATAACTAGCTATATTGTTGCTAGTTCTTTACTTTAGCAAGTAGCTCTATTTATTCATGCATTATGTGGATACAATAATGTGGATGTGTGTTGGATGATAGCTTATATGACTCCATGGCTTCGTTTTTTGAATACCTCGCTCGATAAGAACTCATCAATGAACATCATATAATAAACTAATAATACTATTATTACAAGGATAAGATCAATACGTACATAACGAACCACATTATATATTTATAAGGTACAATTTATACCGCTGGATATTTCGTAAATGATATCTATTTTTTGATTTATAATAGAGCCTTTTATGAATGCAATTCTATCGGCTATTGGAATTTTATTATGTAGTTTGTTAGTATGTACATGTACCTAAAAAAATATTATACACTAAAATTTTAACCAAAAAATTTACCGATATATATATAATTTGTAAAATCTCATCCCACTATCCTCCAAGTGCATAATACCGAATACTAAAATCAATTACTCAAAATGTTGCGCATCATTATTTGGTGAAAATTTTTGGTGATCCTCCGAAATTTACAAGAACCCTAATTTGCTGTTCCATGTTTGTCCAAAACTCAAGATTGGTAGCTCTTCCACTTCCAGCTTCCAGCTTCCAGGAGGCTGCTGAGAGCGACAACGAGCACGTTTTATTTCCAATCAAATCCATCTTTATCTTAACTGCACGTGCTCTCCGCGCCGTCGTCCTCTTCTTCTCCTTGTCAACGCGTTCCCACATCTACTTCCTCTTGATATACCATCACTGCGCAGCAAATAATTAACCAAACGTCTCAGGATCTCTCCGACTGACACGTCGCATATCAAACCCTTCGAAGCATGGAGCCATCGACGTCACAGCCGATGGCGTCGCCGGAAGCGGCGACGGATGACGGAGTGAAGTTTAAGGGAGTGCGGCGACGGAAGTGGGGGAAGTGGGTTTCGGAGATCAGACTTCCCAATAGCCGGGCAAGGATATGGTTGGGCTCATACGACTCGCCGGAAAAGGCAGCGCGGGCCTTTGACGCCGCCGTAGTTTGCCTCCGCGGCCAACGCGACCCCGACGTCGGACGCCTCAACTTTCCTTCTCTCCTCCCTAAGATTCCCTCCCCGCGGCCGCTGACGCCGCAGCTAATCCAAGCTGCAGCCGCAAGACACGCGCTGCACCCTCCTTCTCCTTTGCTACGCTGCCGCCGTCGCAGGCGGCGCATGAGTCGTCCGAGGCGCCTGATCATCGCATGGATTGGTCGTTCATAGACCAGTGTTTGGAAGAGCTTAATGCGGTGGGGGATGAGTTCGAATACGGCTACTTTCCAACGGCGGTGCAGCAGTTGCCTCCGCCGGACACGGCGGACCACGGTGGTAGCGCTGCCGCAGGATCGGGGTCGTTTCTATGGAACTTCTGAAGAAGAAGAAAACTTAGAGAGGCTCAGCGAATTTTAAAAATGCTGACGTACTCTCCTTTAAGTACGATACGTACAGTTTGCCTACATGCATAGAAATATGCATACATCTAAAATTTAAATCAGGTTTAAATTAGCGATAAAAAATTTAGATATATTCATATTATATATTGAGTTATTTTTGCAAACTGTTATTATATATAAATTGAATGATTGGATTTGCAAATATGTCCGGCAGAAAGATTATGATTAATACATGGATACAGCTAGTTAGCAGTAATTTTTTTAAAATATTTTAATATAATTATTATAGATTTTATCAATATTTACGATATTTATTTAGAATTTTATTTGAAAACAATACTTCAAACTTTTCTAGTTGAATTGATGAATCAATTAGAAAGACAAGTATTATTCCTTAATTTAACATATACTTTAATTTTAATTTTTAACATTTTCTAGAAAAGTATTTTCTTTAAGTTCTGATTTTTCGAAATAGAAATGAAATGGAAATAAAATATGATTTCGGTTGTGTCACATGGAGCTCCCCATACCATAATAAGCAGCTTCAGTGAAAGGTTCTATCGCCAAGAGCTTGGCTAGTGGTGCTACATGACAGGCACTACGAGGGTCGGTTGATCCTCGGCAGGCACGTGCCTCTGGATGAAGTGATGTGTCTCCAAATTTGGGGCATCCCGCCCGATGGGCCGGAATAAAATTATTAAAATTATTAGGATGGGGGCCTGTGTGAAATACTTAAAGTGCATCTCCGTCCATACGAGGTATTGCAGATCTAATAAAGATGTATGAAAATAGAGTAGTGGTAAAACTCCTTTTTGCTGACGCATTCTGCTACGTAGACTCGGAGTATTACAAGACAGGCATGGTAAGGTGTACGTCTTAATATGGCACAATCAGAACCACATATCATGATATATATATATATATATATTATTTTATTAGTTTTTAGGATCACGAAAAAGTTATACGGATCACGAGACGTATGTGTGGTAAAAATTAATTGTATATAATTTATTGGGTAGTTTGTTGGGAGTGAGTAGTTTTTTCTTTTTTATAGTGGTGATTCAATACGTACGGGCAATCATATGGAAGTTCCACATAAGAATTTTTTTTGATAAATTTTAATATAAAATTTATAAATTTATGAGATCTATAATTTTTTGGTGCAGGCGGTAATATGGTGCAGTCAGACAAGCTCAATTCACAAATTTTTCTTCAACTTATTACAGCGGCTCCGGGCCTTGCTCGTAATTTGAGAGGGCTATAGCCCATGGGGTACCCCTGAAATTTGCAAGATTGACCTACACAACGTACCAAATTGGCCCATGGAAAATAGACGATGAACTTTTCAATATTAGCACTCAACATCTTGCTTCCACTAGGGAGAGGTTCAATTTATTAAGTTCTTTTCTATTTCCTCTTCAGGATGCTCTGCAAATTCTACTGCTGCATTGGACAACGCAAGGCTAAGCCCATCGATACATATATATATATATATATATATAATCTGACCGTTCAGTTTTATTTTATCTTATATTTTGATCGGATACCGATTAATAACTAATAGATCCTCACAATCATGTGTACTGTAATTCGAATCATACATATTCTTAATGAATGATAGGCTTTTAGTCTTTTCATAATATTTAGCTTTGTTAATCAACTGGACTAACGCTGTGTTGGTCACATTTATGTTTATAAACACTACAAAACAAGTATAATCAGCCACGCTCTATTTTGTACTTTTTTAATAGTAGAATACTCATCTCTCTACTGACAAGTTGATTTACTTGTTGAATTATCTTTTAAAAATCGTCCTTTTTTTGTATTAAGTGTATAAGCTGCATTTTTATGGCTGATTTGACATGATTAATTTTTTATCTTTTTTTTTGTTAAAACTGAAGGAATAGGATCGAGGTCCCCGGCACTAATTGAGTGCTGCCATGCACCTGTCACTGTTACTTAGAATAATTTTTTTTAAAAAAAATTTTAATATAAAATTTGTATATTTTGATAAGATATCAACTTTCGTATTGAAAATTTTTTAAAAAAATATTTTTAAGTAGATATTTCGAAACTCCAAAATTAACGAATAAAGCGAGTTCATAAATTTTTTTCAAAATTAAAAATCTTATCAAACTTCACAACTTTTATATTGAAATTTTTTCAAAAAAATATTTCTAATAGATATTTTAATGATAGATATAGAAAATGGTAGCACGCAATGGGTGCAGGGAATCACCATATGGTGTAACCTCATCTCTACACTTGACTTTTCGGCAAATCACGCCAGTATTTTACTAATGTGGCGCCAATTTTAATTAATGAAAGTTGTGTTTTTAATTTTTTAAAAAAAATTATAGTTGTACGTTGAACTAAAAGATCTAAGTACAGGCTGTGACACATATCACGAGATTTTATATAAAACTTTCGTCGACTTATTTGGCATACTATTTAGTATTTTTTAAAAAAATTTTTTAATTACAAAATAGTAGAGAACATCAAAATAGGTCAAATAATTCGTAAAACGTTAAAAATAGGTCAAATTAAGTCGACGAAAATTTTATATAAAATCTCGTGATACGTACACGTCCATCGGACGGCTATTGTTCGCGCCACATTGTCTATGGTAAAAACCACAGACGATTTGTTCTAAAAAATCTACCCTCCTAAATGAGGCCAAAGTTTTTGAAAATCTATCTTTGAGGAATATCTTAGAACATAAACTTGAGTTTTTACCCGCCCGTAAAATCGTTAAGGTGAGTGGCTCATGAACCACCTCATGGTTTAAATCCGGCCACTGTAACGTAGGATAAATTTTTTTCTAATTTATAGAAAAATATTTTAATAGTTGTGGCAAGTATTTAGTTGTATGCAACGGAGTGTTCAGATACAATGCATAGGTTAATTGGCATAATGCCCCCGCCCTTGGGCGGATCGGCAAGGGTGCTTGCCTCAGAAAAGCGTCTGGATTCGATCTTTCGGGGTAGCTGAAATACGGATGTGCCCGTGGTCGCGAGTTTAAAGCGGCTGCGGGAAAACTGGTGGCTGGATAACTCATAGTACTCCATGTCTGGTCCGGGAGAGGACGCTAAGCCGGAGTTTTACTCTCCTGCGCGTATTTGGGTCCAAAATAGTCATATAGGTATGCGTAGAAAATTATGGTCTGCGAGTTAGCGGAGATTCAGGAAAAAGTTTCACCTCGTTATTTTTTTTTAAAAAAAAAAGGTTAATTGGCATAATTGCTGTCTATAACAAAATATAGCACCCAATATACATAAAATTCCTCTTCTGATTTGGTGTCGCTATGTTGTAGTAGGTATGAAAGCCATCCCTACTTGGAGGATAGGGATGTAGACTTTAGACCAACCAAATTAAATGATAGAAGCTCTCGTGAGAACGATCAAAAGGTTGTTGATTTGAGTCGTGGAAGTTATCTTCCATTAATAATGGAGTATGACTAGCTCGACGGTTGGAATGTGCTTTAGAAAGTATTACTATCCGGATTCGAAGACGTATCGGATGAAATTTTTTGTAAATTTTTTTTTTAAAAGATTATTATGATGAAATCCGTAATACGAGCGCACGTCTCCGTAGTGATCTCATACTTGCAGAAATTTTCACGTCCAGTCCCGACGACCCTCTAGGATCCGAGTACATGTCTTTTTATAAATAGAGGCTCATACTACGGAGTACAGAAAATTTTTCTTCAAAAATTCTGCGGAAGATTTTATCCTACGCGGTCTCGAATCGAGATGGTAATACTTTCTGAGGCGCCTCCCAACCAATCGAACTAGCTGCACTCGGTGATTTTTTTGAAAATATATTCTTTATATCTCGAGAAACGAGCTTTATTAAGATTTGCACTCGAATTTTAGAATATCGATCGTAACCGAATATAAAATTTTCTATGTATTTAAATTAAAAACACAAGACATCAAAAAGTGTACAGAGGACATTTAAAAGCCCCAGTTGAATGCGACCCGCATGTGCAACACGAATGCACGAGAAGCATGCTTTTTTGTGTTTTGTGTGTTTGTTTCTTGTCCGAAGAGAAAACATCGTCGCCGGTGGCATTTATGGGCTTGATGATGATCAAATTCAAATAAATGCCCCTGACACTTAACGCTTATTCTTTCATAATGTATAATATGACTTTAATTTATTGCTTATTTTCTATGATGTCTACTTGATAGAGCTCGTATATGGCCGATACATTAATATTCGAGAACATAGATGCTAAGGATACACAAGAAAATATATAAAATATATGATGTTTTTATGTTAAATTTTTTTATTTCGACAAAGATAAAATCACGCGTGGTATGTGAACAGCAAGATAATGTACTAAGGTAAGAAAGGATCGAAATATAACACTCCATTGTAATTTCTTAATGACTAAGATCGACCCACACTCTAAAAACTTTCAAAGTGAAGTTCTTCACACAGACGGATGTTGGGTATTTATAGATGGTACTCGCCCGTAAGAAAAGCTTATGAAATTAGATTAGAAAAAGTTTCGGATTGGCCGGTCAGCATAATTACAACTTACTACGCATCGTCTTGTGATCAATTTTAATTGATTCTTGCCGTGGTATTGATTTGACCTCGGCCTCGGACTGGGCCAAGGTCCTTGATGGCGGCCTCAGTCCTATTCATGAACTGGTCTCCGTCTCTTTTTTAGATATATGGCAGGCTAAATTTTTACTATATTATTTTTATTTAAAGAGAAGAATTGCCCAACTGGCATTTAATTTGACAGAGTATATTAACCGTACCCCATGGCCCAAATAGTTTAGAAGTACAACATTTGTTTAATGCCCTCCCACCATCACACTCATTCACAAGGTTGTACCCATCCCCACGGGTTCGGCTTTCCTACTTCGGGTGCAACAGGAAGTAGGATCCGTGCCCCATCTCAGCCGTCCGTTAGGATTAGTGCGGATCTCGAGACATCGTTTAAAAATTTTGTTCGCGTATTTGACCTATTTTTAAGTATTTTTTAAAAAAAATTTTCAACTACAAAGTTGTAGATTTGATGTGATCTACAATTTTGTAGTTGAAAGTTTTTCCAAAAAATATAAAACATTGTGCCAAATAGATAATCAAAGTTTTAGATTATCTTTTTGACATATTGTTTGGCATTTTTGCGAAAAATGTTCAACTGTAAAGTTAACAATTACATCAAAATCTATAATTTTGTAGTTGAAATTTTTTTTTAAAATTATCAAACAGTGTGCCAAAAAAATATTCAAAATAAACGAACGAAATTTTTAAACAATATCTCGAAATCCGCACTAATCCTAACGGACGGCTGAGATGGGGCGCGGATCCTACTTCCTGCTGCGCCCGAAGTAGGAGAGCCGCGCCCCATCCCCACAGCTGTTTTCTTTTCCCTTTTTTTAAATACTTTTTTTTTTTTGGATTACTTTTCCCTGTTATGACCCATCCTTAAGGTCACATAAGCACAAACCAGGAAACCGATGGCCATTCAAATAATCTGGGTCGTGCAGTTTTTGAAGTTTTATATATAATTTTTATCGACTTATTTAACATATTTTAAAGTATTTTTAAGAAATAGTTTGAATTATAAAATTATATATTACATCAAAATCTACAATTTTATAGTTCAATTTTTTTTTTTAAAAAATATTCCAAATAGATTAAATAAGTCGAAAAAATTTATATAATATCTCGTAATCTGTATAAAATATGATGATTTAATGTGGACCGTAGAATTTTCTGCTTCCTACCTTCGCTAGTTTGCGCCGTTGGAAGCAGGCGAGCTGCGCCCAACATAAGTACACTTTTTTGCTCAAGTTTGTGCCGTGACACTATGTATGGTCAACTATGTTTGATTTGGTTTTCAATCAAGGAAGTATGGACATGACACGGGTATGGGATACGATATGGCACGAATACGAAATACGGTAATTTTAAAAAAGTAAGACACGGGTACGATTCGAACATAGAATTAAAAATAATAATTTAAGTATTTAAATATATCAAAATAAATACATTAATACATGTTATATTATTTATACACTATCAAGGCAATTTAAGTAAAAAATTCTAATTACATCAATAATATATTGATTTATATTATTATATTACTATCTGCTATTTACTGTTACTATTATATTAATTATTTAAATAAAAAAAATAAAAAATAACTTTTTAAAAAAAAAAAAAATCAACAAAATTCAGACATGCGAAGCTTCTGCTGGCGTATCCGAAGCGTGTCAGATTTTTTTTTTTCAGATACTTATCTGGCGTGTCCAATATGTGTCCGGTTGTGTCGCATGCGTCGTGTAGGACACACTGAACAAAATAGAGTGTCCGTACTTTCTAATTTTCAATCAATATAAATGTAAGTAATAGAATGGGTCCGATGATAGGAGTGTGGGTGCCAAATAGGGGTGAAAGCGAGCTAAGTTCAAGTAAAGCACCACTAAAACTTAAATTCGGCTCGATTGCTGTGTTCGAGCTCGAACTCTTCCATCGACTCAAAAATTATAAGCTCAAACTCAACTCAAACTCGGCTCGATTGTATCAACTCTCGATTGCATGGCTAGACCAAGCTCAATCGAGCACGAACTTGAACTCATTTAAATTATTTATTAAAAAATACTCGAATAAAATAAAAAGTTTATTAAAGTCGCGAGCTGAGTACAAATATTTGCTCGGCTCGTTTAATTTTGTTAGTCGCTGTCGAACTCAACTAAGTTCGAGCTAAATTTAAAAATTCGAGCTCGAGTACTCGAGCGTCCTTTTATCCAAGTGCAACTACGACTTGAGGGCAGGCTTCTTGGACGAATCATTGCACTTAAAATTAATCTTTCGGAATTCTATATCAGCCATTTTTTTTAAATTGTTCTGAATTAGTCCTGAAAATGTGTTTTCGGGTGATTTTGATGTTCCGGTATGGTGCGACCATCTACGAGGCATGTCAACTTCCCAATATTCTCGATACGCGTGTATCGAAATTCAGGGGGTCCCAGCATTTTCTTCTAAAATGACTTGAATATATGAAACGTGCTTGATAAAAGCATCTCAAGAAAGTGGTTGATATCATTTTTAAATGCTCGAATAAACTGTGGAAGATTTGGTCTCAAAAGCGTGGCAAATCCTGCCAACTTTCCACTGAAATTTCAAATTTGGCAGTTGGATCGATTTTGGGGTTTTGTCAAAAAAAATAAAAAACAAAAACACTCTCCTTATAAAGATTAAACAAATTTTCTTAAATAAAATATTAAATTAACTTTATGGAACGCATTCAGCTTCCTCGTAACATTTTTTTTTCCAACACCTTTTTAGTAATAAGATCTCTAAATACTTGCGGAAATATTTTAATTGAATATAACGATATAATACTGACATATACTATTGTATGAACAATAAATTAGCTGTCTAAATTACTTCTAATTTACGATCATATTTTTTTTAAAAAGCTAAATAAAGGGGCTTTTTTTATACTATTCCTCAAATTTTCCTCCTACATATTTTACGAAATCAATGTTATCTAAATTGAAAACTAATTGCTGATATGAAACTAGTTAGGCTAATATGAAAGTGACAGTTGAATTATTACCACTCTGTTTTTTTTTTCTTTTTCCAAGTCTTTCAAGAGACTTCACTTTAGAAAAAAAAAATGCAAATATGAGATGGACGTTGATTTATTACCACTCATCTTCTCGAAGTCTTTCATGAGACATTTCTTTTCAAACAAATATGAGAGAGACGTTTGAATTATTACTGCTATACCCTTTTTTTTTTCTTTTGTAAGTCTTAAATGCAACTTTTCTTTATTTTTTTTTAAAAAAAATGAAAAAGCCTTTGATAATATTAAAGTCGGTCGGCGAAGAGTACTTCTGTATGGGCTAAGCTTAACACTTGAAAAAATTGTGTACAAATTTCGTCCAAATCGATAATTTTTTGGGCGAGAAACAACATTTTGCTTCACGGCCGTATATTGAGCTTCCTTCACGGTATAATATGCAACTCGGGCATCAATCTCAATTTTGTCGGTATAGACGAAGATCGACTTACACAACTCGTATTTGTTAAAATAACTAAAAGAAACACGAAAAACCAAAAAAAAATATATATATACAGAGCCGGATAATCGATATAATTTGGCTGGAAATTCTATGAAAATATGAATACCCTTAACAGACAATAGTTCAAATACAAGTAAAAATCTTTTAACTCCCTATGATCCTAAGAATAGAGAGAACATTAAACAAATTTTCTTTTGGAGTTAGGAGGTTTTTTTTTTTTTTTTTTTTTTTCTACCCTGCTCTCTCATTCTTGATCTTTATTCAACCTCTCATTACTCGAACTTGGTTTTGACGGTTCACCGAAACCAAGCCAAGATCGGTCGTCATCGGACTTCTGCGGTTGTGGTGCCTGAGATTCGTTAAGTTGATACGGTGCCTTCGAACTGATCCTGCAGTTTTTATTAGGAGTTGCGTTAAAAAAAAAAAAAAAAAAAAAAGAAAAGGTGTTGAAATCCTTATATTGTTAAAATTCCTCCGAAAGTTTATCGAAATTGTATTGAAGAATACGAACAAATACCTATCCTTTCTCTTCTCGAGGAATTTGTGGAGGGAAGCCCTTCTAGCGACACGCATGTCTATCCATGAAAAAACAAGAAAAAAAAAAGGTTAGCTTCGTGCCGTAAATGGTTATAGACGGATTAAATAAAAAGTATTATTCTTTCGAAATAGATCGAACACTTGCATATGACATATATGTCGGTAAATTTCTTTCATAGATAACTGTCTGAAATCTTAAGTTGATATTAAATAACAATTTATATATCCGAATAATGCGCAAAATGCTTGAGCTCAAAAAATTTAACCATAATTCATTCGCAAGAGTACACATTTCGCTTTAGCATTGATCAATAAGAAAGAAATGAAGGATCTTACTTGATGTATTGGCCTGAGCTGGCTTCTGTGGCTGCTCTTTTGCGGCACCTTGCGGATCGCAGATGCCGGATGTTGACAGCCTGTCGGCCGCCACAGGGACGCTAGCAGCGGCGGCAGCAGTGGAAGTATTCGGCAGAGCAAGGACGAAATCTTTTACAGCAGAGCTCGTTCTGCCTGCGATATCAATTATATCTTTCGCTCTTTCTTCTGGAAAATCATCAAATACTACAACTTTACCGCTGTAAAAAATCGTCAGTTGCGCCTTCTTCTCCTCCCTGTTATAACAAATCGGTCAACACCTCTTTCCCATAACTATAGCAGGAGCATAGTTATTCCAAAATCTTTACAGATCTAAAAGATCGCTTCTGAAATCCACATGCAAAATTAACTTTGTACATTTATGGTGAATTTCGGACGCCTTCGAAATTTTTTTTGGTTGAATTTATAGAACCATGTCTTTACTACTAGTTTCCTATAGCAAAAGTACAAACGAAGTTTAATTGTAAACAAGAAAAATGACTTTTCCACTTTCTCAGTTTCACATTTTTCCATTTTCTTATAAAAGTAAACATGCGCTTACATAAAGAAATTTCGGTTCTTTTCAATTTTCTAAAAGTAATAGTAGCAAAAGGGGTGAAACCAGCGGCACACTGGTAGGAGCCCGCTTCTTCCACTGCACTAGTGCGGGTAGCGGGTATGCAATGACGTAGCCCCCTCAGAGCCTGAGTTCGAGAGCGCTTTGCGCACTGGGTTCACCTATATTAGTAGTAAAACATTTCGACAAACATCTATAACCCAGATGTAGGGAAAAATCATCGTATACGAATACTATCATGCTTGCGGTGCGCTAAATCTTACCGAATTCAAGGAACTACAAATTTTGAAATAGAAAAAAAAGACAACACAAATTTTGAAATAGAAAAAAAAGACAACTGCCTAAGCAAAACTTGAAGATAAGAGATTGGTTTTATCATCCACGTAAATCTAATCAATGTCATTGAATTTCTGGAATAAAATTTTACCTCTTTTCTTCTTCAATTTCGGTGCTTTTTAAAACTGGAAATCCAGGGAACAGATCTACTGGCTCAGTGGGGGCCTCTTCTTGCTGTTGGGGCTTCTTCTTTATCTGAGAACCATCTTCTTTAGAGACCTCAAGGTTAGGTAGTAAGCTCATAGTGATAGGAGGCCTACTGATTTCTGCAATATACATAAATAAATCAATTTGCTACCAATTAATTAAAAAAAAAACAGAAAGAAAAGGTAGATGTCCCTACATTTGTCCTAAATTTCCACACAGATTCATAGATTAATTGTATAAGCATGTGTTACAAGTGAACTTGATTGGCATTTTTAGAGCTTTTGTTTCATAGATAAGAAAAGAAAGAACAAATAAATAAAATGAAATACTAAATTAATGCTCTAACAACAACCAAAAGAGAAAAATTCAAAATAAAACAAAATATTATCTTTTAATTGACAAATTTAGAGAGGGAAATGCTGGAGCCCCCAAATTTCACCCCAAAAATCGAACATTTTAATTTTAATACAAACAGATCACTATACTTTTAGCACATAATTCATTCGTACATGATTTTCGTCTGGAAATTTTGGAACAAGCAAGTTTTATATTTTAAAAAAAAGACCAAAGAAGTCTTATATTCTTCTGTAATAAACAAAGTTATGTCGGACAATTAAATAATAAATTTCCTTCATTAAGAAATTACTCCAAAACATATAGAAACTTTAGAAAATCACAACTTCATATGTTAGTTTTATTTCTTACAAAAAACATCCAACCAATAAAAAAAAAAGAAAAAAAAATCTACAAGTAAAATTTCATAAATAACTCTGGAATATTTCATACTGCGGTCCCAGTCTAAATAAGGCTCAATCTCTTACAAAAAATTTCAAATATATTAAGAAAAAAATAAAAGTTTACCTTTCGATTCAGAAGCTCGAGCAGCAATCAAATCGCTCAAGTTACCCTTCTGCTTCAAGAACTGGTTCAGAAGATTGCATGTTGCCAAGAAGCTACTCTTCTCCCCCATCTTTCAAACAAAAACAGAGTAAAAATAAAATTAAAATCTCAGAAAATACCTAATTTCTTCCTGGACTTATAAAGGTCCTTTCACGTCAGTTAATTTTCTCTTTGTTCTTTGATTTTTCTGTATTTCTTTTTTTCTCTCCCCAAAAACTGCAACTTGGTCTGAAAGGTGACAGCTTTCGGTTCTACTTTTCTTTCGTTTTATAATGAGTACACTGCCAAATTTATGAGTGAACGGAACGTTTAAGAGCACGTGATTCTTAAGCGACGGTGCGAGTGGACAGCACACCGAGGACCTCATTATATCGTCGCGTGTTTTATGAAAACTAGTGCGGACTTAACATATCTAAACTTTATTTATAATTTAAACTTTTTAGATAATTTTTGTAGATAGATAAATAAAACACATGTTATAAAAATATTTAAAATTAAATATAATAGTCATAAATAGTAATTGATAACATAATATAATAAATTTTAATTAATTGTAGAATTATATAAGCTCTGAAAAATTTATGAATTTTAATTAGAATTTGAAAAAGACATGCTCGATTTATAACTGCCATTTTTATTATAAGCTAGTTAAAAAGTATATGAAAGGAAATATTAGTAGCCGAAAAGCTTCACAATTTTTTTAAAATTTTTAAACTTGCCACATTTTGTAAAATCGTAGTCTCTTTTTTCTCCCCATATGTTAGAAATTTAACTATATGGAGAGTGTATAAATTTTAACAAAAGGAAAAAATGCCGGTTATCTCACCAATTCGGGGTCTGCTTCGTCTTCGAAAGTAGAACATTGTTGTGTCCCTGTAATAACCAACTGGGACTTTTCAGTTAAGGGGCTGTTTACTTCGCGCGGAACTGGTGGATCTCGTGGAACTCGGAACTCAGAACACAGTTTCGCTGTTTACTTCGCCGCGGGAACTCGCGGAACTCAATTCTGAGTTCCGCGAGTATATAATAAATTGAGTTCGCCCACTTCGCAGCTTTTAGCTGCGAAGTGGGCGAACTCGTTATGTAGCGCGTGAGTTCTGTTGTGTTCTCGCGATTTCTTCTCCTTTCTCTGGCGACCACTGTAGTCAATGGTTGAAATACTTGTACAATGTGTAATTTTTTTTTTTTTTTTTTTTTTTTTTTTTTTTTTTTTGGATACATTTATATATAATATAAACCTTTTGTAAATTTTTATTCAATACAAAGTCTTTGTATTTAATACTTTTTATATTCAAATTTTAGAACTTATATCTTATAATTTTTAGTATTCAAGAATATAAAATTTATTTGATATATATTTAATACATATAAAATAAAAAAATATATAATATAACATATCCTGTGTAATATAATATATATATTATATATAAATATAAGATATTAAATGAGAGATACATACAAAAAATAGGATACAATATATAATTTAATATAAATATTTAACTTAAATTTAAAAAAAATATAATATATTTTTTATGTCTCAATTTACTTTCAATTCCAAGTAAACAAAAAAAATTATCTTTCAGCCCTCACTTCCAACCCCAAGTAAATAAAGAAACTATCTTCCAGCCTCTACTTCACAATCCCAAGTAAACAGAGAAACTCAAAACACCACTTCTCACCCACTTCTCAGTTCTCACAGTTCACCCACTTCTCACTTCTCACTTCTCACTTCTCAGGCTTCCGCGCGAAGTAAACAGCCCCTAAGTGGAAGTCGCTCAACTTGCACTCATTCAACGAGAGAGACGAGGAGGCACACATCGGACATTACAAGCACGAGATGTGCTACCAACATGGACGTTGTAGTATGCTTGGCATTCCCCTCCTCCCTCTTGAAAGTGGCCTCTAACAAGTACGACAAGCTTAGTTTGATTGGTTTTCTCCAAACAACTCTCCCGGGTCACGCATGACAGCCTCCAATTTAAATCGGGCATAAGTCTCACAGTACGACCAGTAATCTCTCACTGCTCTCCCTTGGAGGTAATGGTGTAATGAGTGACGAAAAGATCATGCTTTGACCGCCAGATGACCACGCCGAAGTACATGAAAAACCCTAATCGTTTTTGTAAGTTCCACAAGTAAAAGGTTACAACAACAACGGCAACAATGACATAAAAAAAGATATCGCTCCCCAAATTTTGGAGATAAATCTGTGCCGGCAACTTGAGCAAAGGGGTCTTCCACGATATATGAAGACGAACATAACTACTGCTCCGAGCGTGAAATCCAAGTGATGTTCGATTGGTCCAAGTAATTCGAAATGCACTAGGGGCAAGAACAGTGAGCAAAATGTGGGCATTACCATACTATTGACAAAAGGCCGGCGCAATAGTCTTCCGGTGCAACGATCCTAGCTGCAAGAGGACAGTAAGTGAAATGCTTTGTTGATTATGCGGGCAATACCCAACACGTACATCTCGTGCCTCTTAGTCGATATTGGAAGTTTCGTTGACATCCTTATGTACGACGCGTATATTTAAAATAATATTGGCCAACACTCAGATATACCTATCCCGCGATCCTTTGACTGGCATTGGTAGTGATATCGAGACCCTACATGCATTGAGCTAAATTAACGGCCGAAAGCCCTATCTCAACTCACTATGGTCCGCTTCTTAGTGGTCTAGGCTCCCCTCCCTTAAATATGAGGTGGACGACGCCATATAATCATCAACTGTTGCCATGATCTAAAGTAGAGGAATGTTCAAGCGGACGCATAAAAATCTCATGAAAGTTTAGATTCAAACGTGAAGAGCTATATTAACAGTATAATATTGAGTCTAAAAGACAAGGTACAATGTTTTCTCACACACCATAAATGCCGAAATTAGATGGAAGAAACCTAATCGTTTCGGCCTTCATCGCTGCCTCACGAAGACTCTTGACTCCTACTTTTTGGGTGCACATAATTATGAATATGACGAACTAACCGCCAGACACTCCACAAATGCGACACTTTCGGACGGTTGATCAACTGGTCCATCGAGCTATAGCAACTCAAATTCATTACAAACCCAAACTAGATAAAAGCCCAAACTTTATTGATATTTTGTTGAAAAGTCTACCCTTTTTCAAGATCACATTTTCCGCACATATACCACAATAGGGGGCACGGCTCTCCTGTTCCATATAAACATGATGGAGGAAAACGTAAGGCCGAGATCGTCCGGTCAAACTTATTACCGATCATGAGATATTATATAAAATTTTATATCGATTTATTTGACATATTTTTTAATATTTTTATGAAAAATTTTAAACTATAAAAATATATATTTTAATGTGATGTACAAATTCGTAGTTAAAATATTTCGAAAAAATATAAAATAATATATCAAAAAAGTGATTGAAGAACATTTTTAATATAGTGTTCGGGTAGGTAGGGGAGTATTCTATACCAAAGATCAAACTATAACAAGTATCTCGAGCGTGCCAGCTAGCTTCCCATTCCATCACCCATGGGTGCCTCATGCATTCCTTTGAGGAATAACTACCGATCAATTTTAGATTTTTTCTACTCATACAAATTATTTTATATTTTTAAGTTTAAATTTGTAAAAAAATTATTTTTTCGATACTCGTGGCGAAGCCATTTTATTCATTGTATAAGTTTTTTTTAAAATAAAAGTTGTAGATTTTGGTGAGACCTACAATTTCGATTTTTAATTTTTTTTTTAAAAAAAAATTGTAAATAAATATTTTGAGGCTTCAAAATTTTAGTGAATTTTAAAATTATTTCATTAACCAACTGAATTTTGGAGTCTCAAAACACATATTTAGAAGTATTATTTGAAAAATATTATAACATTAAAATTATAGAATTCTCCAAATCTATAATTTATATATTAAATATTTTTAAATAATATTTTAAATATTAAAATAAACAAATAAAATAAAATATAATTATTTACAAATTTTAAAAGCGGAGGGACTGATACGCAATTCTCCATTCCTTTTATTGAAAGTAAACAACGGTGGACCCTCTAAGAACGTGGACTGTTGCGAGTGGGCCGAATGTTAAACACGTGAGAAAAATAGTTAGTAAGCAGTCTGCCAATCTAGGAAGTACATATAGATTAAAATGTATCTTGTGTAATATTCGACACTAACATTTTACCGACATACTTGGATATACACCAAACAAATAAAATAATATTCAAAAATAAAAATAAAATAATTCTTTGCACGTATCCGATATGCGAGACAAAAATATTCAAACGTATGTCCGTATTTATTTTATTTTTAAAGATATATTATTTTTTGAAAAATAAAATATTATATAGTGGTATATTCTAGTAAGTAAAATAATATATTGATATACTCAAATATTATTTATAAAATCTTTTTTGATTGATTTAATTAGATTTTTAGTATTCAAATTTATCTCAATAATATAAAATATAATAATCATAACTATGTCATATTTATTTTCATAAATAAATATTATCCTGTTCTGTATTCAAATCGTATTTCTATATTGTGTCCATTTCATTACTTCCTCGAGCAATCAAAAGCATCCTCACAAACAAATAAAAAGAAAAGAAAGTAATCCAAATGTTCTCCTCTTTGTCCCCATCTTTTTTTCTTCTTTCTGAGAGTATCAAATGTACTACTAAAAAAAAGGAATAATTTACTTTAGGTCCCTGCTTTCCAAAGTTGCTCTAAATCAGTCCCGGTGTTTTGCGTCATTCTAAATCAGTCCCTCTTTCGATTTTCATGTTTTTTCGTTTCAACCACCGTATCAGTATTTTTTTCAAAAACTTTCAACATAAAAGTTATAAATTATGATAAAATTTATAATTTAATGTTTAAAATTTTTCTAAAAAATATTTTTAAATAGATATTTTGAGGTTTCGAAATTTAAGCAGGTTAACAGATTGGATCCCAAATTCGTTAATAATTTGAAGTATCAAAATATCTATTTAGAAATAATTTTTTAAAAAATATTGAACATAAAAATTGTAAATCTCATCAAAATCTATAATTTTTATGTTAAAAATTTTTCAAACAAAAAAAACTGATACAATAGTCGAAACGAAAGAGTACGAAAATCGATAGAGATGCTAATTTGGAATAATGCAAAATAGTGGGGCTGATTCGCACAACTTTGAAAAGTATGGATCTAAAGCAAATTACCCCCAAAAAAATATTACCTTAGTTGATGATCCACAGTCTGAATGGTTAGTTTTGGTATTTTATATTAGACAACAGGAGTAAAGGCAATAATTTTTTAGTTATGTGGGACGAAAAATAATTACTGATAATGTGTTTGATGCACATTATATATATATAGACACACACACAAAGATACCATCTATGATTGCTCTTAAATAACTATCAATTTAAAGACATTGTAGAATTTTGTTTAGAGTTTTTAGTTTAATTAAATAAATCAAAATTGATTCAAAAAATTTGATATTTTTATAAAACTTTTACAATAATATTTCTAAAAATTTTTGTTAACGATTTGTAATGTTGAAATAATCGTTTATTAAATATCATTTTTTTTATATTTTATTTTTTAAAAAAAGTTCGAAACTAACATTTCAAATTATTCTTTTGCCATAATTATTTCTAGACATTAAATCCTGGTACATATATAGTTATATAAACAGACACTTGAGAGCTGGTCATAGGAACGATCGTATAAAAAACAAATCTCATATACATATATGAAAGATATATACCTCATTATTATTCTTACGATGTAAAAAAAAAAGAAAGTAGTGGGACAACATGGAGAACATTATTATTTGGGGTTCTGCCGTATCAGCCCTTCGTTTTCTTTTTTTTTGCGCAAATCAGTTCCCGGAAACTGATTTGTTTTTTTATTGTGCAAATCAACTTCGGAAAACGCGTTTCGGAGGGCTGATTTGTAAAACTCTAAAAATAGAGGACGTTTTCGAGGGTCTAATTTGTTAAATTTTAAAAATAGAGAGGGCTGATACGCAATTATTCCTTTATTTTGGGTTGCTTTTGGTTGGTGGCCGACGATTCGAGATCACCAATTGCAATCTAATTTCGTCACATATAAAACATTCTGCCATAATCGAGAAACTTCGCGATAACTCCGCATTATCGGTGGTGGTCCCATTTGTTGGTTTCTTACAAGAAAAGTAATGTATGCAGATATATTGTGAGAGTATTAAAGTACGAATAAAAAATAGTAAATTTGCGTGTAAAATATTTTGCCATAAAAAGGAAACTCCGCGTGATTGGCGGACCCACCGTCCGATTTCTTCGTAGAAAAGTAATGCATGGAGACACCCATGTGTGAGTGCTGGCCGTTCTAAGATGAAACATAAAGCTTCTTTAATATTTTGTTGGACTTTTATTTTAAAACAATTACTGTTTTGTAAAATTTAATAAAAAATTTCATACTTTTTTAAAACTTATATATATATATATATATATATATATATATATTAAAAAACTGTTATATATTTTATATTTAATTTTTAATTAATTTGTTATATGTATTTTTGACACTTTTAAGATTTTTATTATGAATAAAGAGTTACGAGTTTTAAATCATATATTTATATAGATTTTTACATATAAAGAATATTGAATATTTAATTAAAAAATAAATATTTAGAATAATGTTATAAAAATAAAATTGATATTTTTATTTATAAAAGAAGTGACTCCTAAGCTAATTCTAGGGAAAAGGCAACTAGTAATATGGAAGAAAAATTTTATAGTGGAACGTTATGTAATGTTAATATATACCTCTCGTGTTTAAATAAAAAAAAATTATAATTATTTTTTTATAAAAACTATAATTTTTTATTAAAATATTTCTGAACAGATATTTTAAAACTCCAAGTTTTAACAAATTCAAGAAATTTTATAATAAATTTTAAATCCACTAAATTTTAGAGCCCCAACATATAATTTTAGAATTATTTTTTAAAAAAATTAAATTTTAAATAATAGATTATTTTAAAATTTAAAATTTTAATTTAAAATTTTATTAAAAAATAATTATAAATAGATTATTTTAGATTATTATATAAAATAATATGGTGTCGCATACAAAATCCTCTCGATAAAAAAATACTTGATTGCCTGCTCTCCTAGGGTAGCCCGTCCTCCATCTCCTGACAACCATCAAAGTCTTCAGAATGTGAATTACTTTATTATTTTTTTATGATTACTATTTTTGACAAAAGTATTGGATTTGTAAGAAAAATATTCTCGTCAGCCAATAATTGGACTTCTCCAACAATAGCTTTTAGATTATTTTATATGACGTAATTTTCTCCAATACATACGGTCATTACATTTTTTTAAAATTTAAACTTTTTATTATGTACTATAATGAATATCGAAGTGTATATATTTATTTATAGTATTCAATTTTTAACTATCAAATATATCAACATTATTATTTTTTAAATAATAGAGATTATTTTATATATAAAATTATAAATTTTACATTACACATATAAAAAATAATTTTAAATATGAAAATACAAAAGCACAAAGTATTTGTGTTTAATGTGCTAGAGCATTGTAAAGGACAAGATACTGGTGCTTATCCTTATCCACAACCAAAGTAATTAATTAAATTATTTGTTCAGAGATTGTGCTCATTAAAAAATTATTGGAATTCTGCCGTATCAGCCCCTCGTTTTTTTTTTTGCGCAAATCAGTCTCCAAAAATATATTTTTAGAGGCTGGTTTATTTTTTTTTGACAAATCAACCCACCGAAATCATATTTTGAGAGGCTAATTTGCGTACCTCAAAATAGGAGGGCTGATACGCAATTAATCCAAAATTATTGTGCTGCCCGCACCCTCGTTTGGCTGCTTGTGTGATTCACCCACGTGATAGTAGACCTTCTGGACTAATTATTCCTAACTTTTTAAATTTTAAGCTGTTTACTAAATTTTAAAAAAATAAAAAATCTCAAAATTTAAAATTCATATAAATTAATAAATATTTTTAATTTAAAAAATAATTATGCTGTAAACTTTAAAATGTTCAACATGGCTAATCTAGTATCTATATAATTACAATCATCACTTATATAATATTCAAATTAAAATATTTTGGACAAACTATTTTTGTTTTCTCACTAACTAACAAAATTTCTTGACAGGCTTTCGAAGAAGCTAATTTAGTACTTTATTTGACAAGTTAATTTATTCAAATTTAGAAATATGATAGAAGCACTGCTATTTTTTAGTAGTTCATAACAATTAACCCAATTAGAATTATCAATAATATTTATATATATATATATATATAATATTTTTAAAAATATTATTGATAGTTCTGCATGTGATATTATAAAGGCTCTTTAAGTGGACTGAAGCAAAAGTCGCGGATCAAATTCCATATCAAAAGATAGGACATTCAATATTATGTACTCCAAAGGGAATAAGATCTAACATATGCACCAGTGAGTTTATAATATTTACAGTTTTCCTACATAAGCTCACTACATAGTTAGTTTTAATATATAAAAAGAAATTCAGTTAGTCGGTCTTGGTCTTTGTATATGTCATTTTAACACCCTTAAATTTATATATCAATTTAGCCGTTAATATCACTATAGCAGACAGTATACTCGAGATGTATACGTTAAAAATAACAACAATAACAAAACTATTTGAACATAATATTAATGGATTAAAAAAAAGAATGAGAGAGAGGAGACAGCAAAATACCGCTACTGGTTGAATAAGAAAAAAAAAAGAGTTTATAACTTTTTTACGTAATATAATCTACATAATTATTATAAATAAACTAAATTTATTTCAATAATTCATAATTAATTTTAATCATAATACATACTAAATTTCTTTATGTACTTAAGTATTATAATAAATAAATTATACAATATTCAGTGTTGCGATTTTATATCGGGAACACTCAATAGATATTATTATTCTAACTTAAAAGATTATAATCTCATAAATTACTTCGTCAATTACAAAATTTCGGTATCCTTTCTTCTTCTTCTTTTTATTTTGAATATACTATTATTCAGAATTCTTGTAGCCTGAAAAGTTTAAATTTGATATGGCATTATCTATATCAGTCTATTTTTTTTTTAATTAAATATTAAAAAATAACTATTTATATATGATTATTTTAAAAAGTGAAACATAGTAATTTTCTAAGTACTTAGAAGTGTCTGAAAAATATCAATTTTAAAAATATTTATTAAATTTTAACAGATGTGGATAGTATCATATCGGTACTGAATTCTCTACGGTCAAAATTCCCCCCAAAAATTAGTAATTTTCTTTTCTTTTCTTTTATTATTTATTTTATTTACTGAGGTTGTCTCCTAATTTTTTAAGATAAGGAGAAGAATCCTCACCAGTCTACCCCAATCTAAAATTAAACGCCATCTTTTCTTAGTCGCACTTGTACCACTCTATCTGTTCTTCGCTTTAGTAGTCCAAAATATACACCAGCTCAGACCTGAATCGTAACTATTAAGGATGGGAAATTCAACTTTAGCTAGCATTCTTCTCAACGATGAATTAGATATAAGCACAATAATACACTACTATTCATTCATGAAGATTATTGATCGAGTTTGAGCGATATTAAGTGTTGGAAGGATAAGGGTGCTTGTAAAAGGTGAATGCTAGCACACAATGAGACACAGAGAAATTTACATGAAAATTCTCGGACAAAACCGAGATAAAACTATGGATCTTACACAATCAGTAACAGAAAATCCACTAAGAAAAAAAAAATTGTATGAGGTACACCTCCAGCATAGTCTCTCAACAGCTCTAGACACGAGTCTAGATACTCAATTACACATATTACAAACTCTCTTATTCTCTCTGGTTGCCTTGGAAGTCTTGGATGTTGGGATTCTGAGCGTCGACGACCACAGCAACTATTTACTTGCGTTGCTCGTATGAGATGAAGCCACGGTCGTGCGAGAGATTGTGTGGTGTGGAGATTGTGGGTTGAATGTTTAGCGCCTTTGAACTTGTCATGTGGTGCCCCACGTTCTTGCGGTAACCTGTTTTGTGTACCGTGTGTCACCCCACGCTCTCATCGTAAAATTGCACCGTTGACTATTTATTATCACTGAACTGCCTACTTGTCTGCAACCTTAGCTCTGACTAGCAGCATCGGACGAATCCGAGGTTCGGACACGAAGTCTCGGTCCATCTCGCAAGCTTGCTCATCATCTACTCGACGACACATGGCACGCCAGACCTAATGCTATATAAAATATTATGATTAAAAAGAAGAACATAAACTGCTCAATAGGCTAACATAAAGAATATGAATTATTATTTAGAAAAATTCCACAAACTCTGATAATTCTACTAATCCCGCCTCTTAGAAGGACATAGTTGTCATGGTTGTTGCATCTTCATAGTAGGGGATGAAGTTTAAACTTGGGAATCACGTTGTTCGTGTGGGCAGACTAGGGATTGGATAGGATAACTATAGAAGGAAAATAGGCCCAAAAGTCACAGAATTCGTCAGATTTTTAACACCTATTCTGTCGCCTATGCATCATGAACTTGCTACAGGTTGCCAAAGAAGACCAGCGACAGTGATGCAATAACAGACGTATAGTACCTGAATCAATGCTGATTAAAAACAAGCGGATTATCTTTATCTTATAAAAAAATTAAAAAAAAAAAAAAAAAAAAAAAACAAGCGGATCACGAGTTAAGTAGAAGTTTGAAACATACCTTTGCTTATCTGGAGTCACCTCAGCCTTTGCATGATATAGCCAAGAAAGAAAAAAAAGTAAAGTTAAAAATTAGTTCCTCAGTTAATCTGTAGATACCGAAACCGCATTGTAATACAAGGATGAACGAACTGATAATGCTCCGCCCGTTCGAGTTCTTAAAAGAAAGCAGAAGAAATTTTTAGTTGTCCGAAATCTTCGGAACGGCAATTGTGTTGCATTTACTGATAAATCATAGCGACAAATAACAAGTGATCATATTCCAAACACAGCCAAGCAAAATGTTTCTGATTAATTCAAATACTCTGTACAAAGTCGGTAGAAAAAGCAATATGCCACAAAAATGTCCAATGTCCATGTAGTGGTTTGGCAGAGTATGGTTGGTTTCACGCAGCAAGGATAACAATAACGAAACATGTCTCATAATGGCCCTAATTACTAAGCCTTATAATGTGGTGTAATAGTATTCATCAGGCCATCTATTTGGCAACAGCACTAGTTCCATTTGCAGCACTAGCATGCAACGCTCTCTGTTTTCCTCCTCTTTTCCCTCCTTGAGTATATGGTAGGTATTTGTGCGGTATAAGATGATGGGTGGGTGCAAAGGAGATGTGGAGTGGAGATTGAGGCTGGAAAAGAGGAGGAAATCATGTAGGGGCACAAACTATTAACGATTTGGCGACTAGCTCGATGGAAATCACCTAACACGTCACATGAGTTTTGATAAATAGTTTTGTTAGTAACAAGTTTTACTGTACAAGTTTTAGTAGAATTTTGATAAATTTCAAATTCAAGATATATCAAATGTGCTGCACTGCTATAGAGCAACTCTTTATAAAGAGCTAATAGAGCATCTATTAATTAAGAGCGGCCAGTAGCTTTTTATAAACAACTGCTATCATAGCTTTTTATACAACAACAATAATAATATTTCGATGATAACTTCCGTTAGCATTGGGCCTAATGGGTGTAAGATAAATGCAACCATATCTCGAATGAGACTTTTTCCTAGGATCCTGGCTTAAAGAAGCAACACCCTTGGGTAGCTCTTTTATGTAAAAAAAAAAGGATCTTCTTCTCCACCGCCACCCCAATAAAGACGAATTAAGTAAAGTAATACGGAAATTACAATGTCCTTGGGCCAAATTAGCTGCACAAGTGGCACTATGTGTAATTGATAAGGTTTGGGAGGAAACTTCGTCTACCATGCTTTACCTGGGCCATCCATTGGCCCATTATGTTCTGTTTGACAAGAATGCATAATATAAGAAACCACGCTGCATGGGGCTTGTTAAACAACATGCCATTGATATAAACCAATTGCTGGCTCGAATAAGACTAATCTATATGGACTTCTGCTGCACTTTCATTTGGTGGTTTTGCGGACATAACAACCACATCCTTTAGATTCTGTCCGTGAATCGGACTTCCAAATCGGTCCATTCTGTTCTCTCACGTGCTTGCTCACTAAAATGATCGAGAAAAAAAATAAAATGAAATGAGAGATTGAGTTTTGCAGCAGAGAAATATGTAACTCTGTAGAATTAGCTTCACAGTCATACAAAGCATACAATAAATTAAAATGATAGTTTGTAAGTTGTAGTCGTAAAGTGATACCAAATAGATGGAGTACATGATAATCGGCGCTATTAGACAATGCATTGTACGTCGTAGAAAATTTTGCAAAACATCCCAACCAGATAAATGGACAACTGGAGTATTTCTTTCCTATTGTACGTAAGTCTTCTTCTAGTACTATTGTTATGCATTATTGTCCAAAAAAAAAACAAAAAAACAAAAAAAAAAAAAACAGATCAAATAGTTTGTTTTCATGCTGGTAAATAGTATTCATCTCACATTTTTTTCATATTCATTAATGAAGTTAGCATGTATACCATGCAATTAATTATTACAACTGAACAAAGTACTCCTATTTGATCATTCAATAATATTGGAACTTTATGAAGTTCTTCGCTATATATGTCAGAACTAGAAAATTACAATGAAAAGTAAACTCCCGTCGAGTTTGTTAGCTTATAACCTCAACAGGAAGCACTATGGTGACTAATCTGACATACTTCTGTCATAGATATACAATGCTATATATCTTTTACGTAAGAGAGACAAGAATATGAAGTTGCATGTCTGAATGAATCATCAATGTCGTGTTTGGGACACCCACTTCGGGAACTTGTCCGATGAGCTTCTGCAAGGAACGGCATCATGCGGCTGGTGAGGGTGAATGACACGGTGAGCCATACTCCCGGCTGCACGTTGAGCTGTTCGCCGCCACGCATAGACAGTGGCGCGATCGCCGCCACCCCCTTCGAACGCCTCCACGTTCAGCGTCCGGCTGTTGCCGACGCCTCCGAGTTCCGTATGATTTTACACTGCCAGCCGCAGTCTGACACCGGCCTGGTCGGCGCTGCCGTGCCTCAGCCACGCCCCACCCCAGCGGTCGTCGGGCCTACGAGCGCTCCGCTGCCGTAAGAATGTTCGAATAATAGCTTTTTCTCAAGGTCCTTTAATTATCTCAGCCACATAGTTGAGTACACAAAGTTGATTAGTCTCAAGTATGACCGTTGCTCCAAACCTTGATTTAAATACATGAAAGACGGTTGCTTTTTGGTTGATTGAACAACATTTACTACACAAAATATTCAAGGCAGCGGCAACCGTATTAAATCGTGCCCACTTTATTGTTTTTTTTTTTCTTTTTTTTTTTGAGAAAATGTGCCCAATTTATTGTAATCTCATCATCTTTTTCTTCTGTTATTGGCTCGTTAATTTTAATAGCTAATCTAAGGAACGTTAATAGAGTTCCGCAAGGTTATCTTTCATGGACATGTATTATTTGATAACCGAACCACGTTAAATGTTAAATCGTCGTTTTTGCTGTTATTTTGTCTTATCCAGTTCTAACTGTTTATGATCTTGTTGATCCGCTTAAAGCCGTGAATTCCACCACCAATTAATTCTAGCCCACTATGACTCAGCTGAAGACTACGGGAGGCCCACAGCCTCATCACATAGTAATATGCAAAGTAATTAAATTAATATGTATTAGATATATAATAGATTTAATTAATATAAAAATCTATTTATATTGAATAAGGACTGCATGCATGTTTATCAAATTCTTTGGTAGAGTGAAATAATAATCAGATGCAGCAAACTCGTATGGCAACTTCTATTTTACTCTTTATCAATACATTTATTAGTTACATTATAAAATATCATAATAATTTAAAGGTAATTATATTCTTGGATTAAATAATTATGTATATCTATTTATGAGTTTTAATATAGGCCAAAAATTTACTTTTTTTACCTCTCTATTATGTATTTTGAGGATTCATACCCCTATACCTAATTTGGTGACATCGATATCTTTTATTATTAATTTCGGAACGCGATATCTTTGGAGCCGATTTATGCGTTAATTATGATGATGTTGTATGTAATAATATCTATTTTTTTTAATTATTTTTTATTGTATCACTTAAATTTATTTTTTAAATAGAATTTTAGATAAACTGAAATAGAAAAAACTGTTGTAATTAGCCGATTTATTTTTCTAATTTAAATTTGTAATTTTTTAATTTTTAAATAATAGATATTAAAAAAATATTAAAAGAAGTGTTACGTAGGCTAATTACAACTTCTATTTTACTCTACTTTATCAATACATTTAGTTACATTATAAAATATCATAATAATTTAAAGGTAATTATATTCTTGGAGTAAATAATTATATATAGCTTTTTATGAGTTTTAATATAGTAGTAATTTACCTTAAACTTATTACACCTGTACTAAAAAGATTAAAAGAAATATATAAAGTTAGTGGTAAAATTTATGAATAACGATGTATTTCTTCAAACATATATAATAAATGTTACTAGATAATACCTAATTGTCAATTCCTATTTTGCCCATTGTCTACTAGACTAGATATGAATGGATAATAGATGAAAATGCACATCCACTAATTACATAATTGGCCTTTTATGTTGGTATTGTGAAATTTCATAGATTTATTATCTCTAAAAGTAGGACAAAAATATTTTCAAAACTCTAATTAGCATCCTTTGGGAGATCATTTTTTGTTGTACCACATATCTATAATTCGCTCAAATTTTGGCACTCCTTCACAAGAGCGTTGCTATGCACAGCAACAAATACACTAGCACAGCAACAAATACACTAATAAATCTACCAAACCTGTAACCAATTTTATTAAAATTTGAAAACTAAATTTTTAGAAAATATTTTTCGGAAAAATTTCTAGAATCAAATTGTATATTTTCCTCTAAATTTAAAAGTTCCAAAACATACATGTAGAAATATTTTTGAAAGAATTTAACATAAATATTATAAATCTTATTAAAATTGATAAGTTTAATTTTAAAAATTTCTAAAAAATAGTATCTTTAAAATATTTTTCTTTTTAAAAATTATTTAGATTTTTTTTTTTTGGATTTTAAAGGCGGTGTAGTGAGACGCTATCGTTTTCATAAAAGAAAATTACTATCCACCCCTCTCAAACTATAAAACTTACTAATCAACCCCTCCCCCATCACATCTCCATCACATCAACCATCATTACCAATTTTAACTGCATTCGGACAAAAATACCCCTAGCTATTTGGATACCGAGGTCATCTATTTAGAAATATTTTTTGAAAAAATTTTGAACATGAAAGTTGTAGATCTCGCCGAGATATACAACTTTAGTGTTCAAATGTTTTTCAAAAAATACTTCTAAATAGATGTTTTTTATGTCCGAACTATTTTCAGCGAATTTCGGACCGAGATCGACACTTCGGACCCCAAAAATACATATTTAGAAGCATTTTTTGGAAAAACTTTCAACATGAAAGTTGTAGATCTCGTCGAGATCTACAACTTTTATGTTGAAAGTTGTTCCAAACAATACTTCTAAATAGATGTTTTCGATGTCCGAACTGATAATATAATACGAGAATATTTTCGTCCGAAATTTTTTGAAACAGTAAATGGGAGGACCTATAAGTAATAGAGAAGTTGATCAGTAAAAATAAAAGTATAGGGGCTGATAAGTAAATCCCCTTTTTCATAATTCGAAATCCTAAATTGATGTTGACCAATTCAAACGCTATATTTAGCTTCTATATTTCCCTCCACCTCTTTTCCCTCCGGACCTCAAACATCCCAATAAACTAGGAACATAAAAAAAATACCAGCTCCCCGACAAAACTTTCCCCAAAATTCCCCTAAAAATTAAAAAGAAAAATAAAAATTAGAAAACTGGAAAACAGCGGCCACGTCCGTTCTCTTACCGATCCTCCATGGCCGCTGTTCTTCTCCTCTTCTTCCTCCTCTCCGCTGTCGCCGCTCAGCTGGACGGCGAGACTACCGCTCTCCTCGAGTTCAAGTCCGGCCTCTCTGGCGGAGGCAACACGGCATTATCTTCCTGGTCTAACTCCTCCAGCCACCCCTGCGGCGGAGGAAGCTCCGAGGAATGGCCGGGCATCGTCTGCTACGCAAACCACATTGCCGCGATACACCTCAGCGGAATGCAACTCTCTGGAGATATTAACGTCGTCGCCGAAGCTTTGTCCAAGCTGCCGGGCCTTCGTGTCCTCATGTTACGTCACAACAACTTATCCGGCGAACTCTCCGGTGCTTTCTCCGGGCTCATCGGCTTACGAGCTCTTTATTTATCGAACAACAAACTCTCCGGTGAGATCCCTACGGCGGTGTTCGCCGCCATGCCGAGGCTAAAGAAGCTGTATCTTGAAGGAAATAACTTTTCCGGTGAGCTGCCGAGCTCGTTGGAAGCGGCTAAGTATCTTATTGAGCTCCGACTCGAGGGAAATAACTTCGCAGGCAAACTGTTGGACTTCGCCTCTGGCGAGAGTCTCCGTTCGTTTAATGTGTCAGGAAACAAGCTCACCGGGGAAGTACCGAAGAGCCTGTCGAAGTTCGACGCCAGTGCATTCGCAGGGAACGATCTCTGCGGGCCGCCGGTGACGGTGCAGTGTCAGCCAGAACCGCAGAAGCCGGTGGCGACGGCAATGGTGGCGGTGCCGCCCCCTCCTGTGGCTTCGCCGCCGCCGTCGAAGGCAAAGGCGATGTGGAGCATAGTGGGGATCATTTGTGTTTCGCTGACGGTGATGGCCGTTGGAGTGATGGTGAAGCGGCGTCGACAGGCAGCGGGAGGTCCCACGGCAACTCTCGGGCGTCATAACGGCGGGGCTGATTACTCTACGGGAAAACGAGGGGTACGTACGTAGAAACAATATTGTGATTCCAAACATATTTTATTACATATTTATTTTTTAATTTATTTGGGAGATGAGAGGCACTAAAACTGATTGGAAGATAAACGTTTAATTATTCAAAGAGAAAACATCCAAAATAATATGCTTCTTTGTTGATTTTGTCAAAATTATAAAGTAATACTGGAAGATAAACTTTTGAATTGATCCATGTTGAAGTTTTAATAGTTTATTTTACTAAGTTAGTAATTTATGCAAGTATTTTAGGAATAATTTATAAACAAGCAATTTTGAGACAGCTAGCGAGCGGGTCGGTGCAAGGGCAGAGGGCGGCGTCGATGAGGGGTGCAGCGCCAAAGAAGCAGCATAAGCAGGGAGGCGAGGAGGGCAACGGCAGCGTTGCCGCCTCTGAATCCGGCGGCGGCAGGGGAATAGGTGCTGCGGAACTGGTGATGGTGAACGAGGAGAAAGGAGTTATCCGGCTGAATGATTTGATGAAGGCAGCAGCTGAGGTGGTGGGGGCCGGCGGTTTAGGGTCGGCGTACAAAGCGGTGATGGCCAGTGGCACAGCTGTGGTGGTGAAGCGGATGCGCGACATGAACAGGCTGAACAGGGAGAGCTTCGACGTGGAGATGCGTCGCCTTGGCCGGCTCCGCCACCCTAACATACTACCGCCGCTTGCTTATCATTATCGCAAAGACGAGAAGCTCCTCATCAACGAGTTCGTCCCCAAGCGCAGCCTCCTTCACATCCTCCACAGTACTACAAAAACTTCAATGTTTTTATTTTATCTCAGAAACTACTAACAAAATTGTTTGTGTAACTGTTATATTTGTGTGATTGTGTTTGTTGCTTAACAGTGGATAATAGGGGGCCGGACAATGCCGCGCTGATGTGGACCACGCGGCTGAAGATCATTCGCGAGATCGTGGCGGGGATGGCCCACCTGCATGCTGAGCTGGACTCTTACGACGTCCCCCATGGCAACCTCAAATCCAGCAACGTGCTCCTCGGCGCCGACTTCTCCCCGCTCCTCGTTGACTACGGCTTTGTCCCCATGGTCAACCCGTCCCAGGCATCCGCCACCCTCTTTGCCTACCGCTCGCCGGAGGCCCTCGCTCACCGCCACGTGTCTCCAAAGTCTGACGTGTACTGCCTCGGGATCGTCATCCTCGAGATCCTTACGGGCAAGTTCCCTTCCCAGTATCTCAACTCCAAGGGCGGCACCGACATCGCGCACTGGGTCACCGCAGCGGTCAATGACGGGCGTGACCTCGTCGAGCTTGTTGACCCTGCGATTGTCAGCGGTGCAAGGTGGGCGTCGCCTCACATGGACAAATTGCTACGTATAGCAGTAGCCTGCGTGGAAACTGAACTTGAGCACAGACTGAGTATGAAACAGGCAGCGATAGAGGTCGAGGAGGCGGCAGCAGAAGCGGACCGTGCGGCCCCCGCCGTGGCCGCGTCAGCGCCGTCGCTGAAAGATGGATGCGCCGCCGCAGCGTATTCCGGAAATGGGTCGTCACGCCACCTTAGCAGCGGAAGCAACCGAACGCCTAGTCGGCGTACGGACGACGCCTTCGCATTCGCCATCTCGTGATAGGTATCTTTGCCGTATTATTCTTCCTTGGGATATGGAGATACTTGATACTGGTGAGCAGGCGGGCCCTACTCGCCGGAGAAGCTCTGGGCGGTCAGACTGTAGTGGTGTTGTTACTGTAGAGATAGAACGATAAGAGTTGGGAGTTTGGAGGGGGACGACCTTCTTTAATGTTACGGGAAGATAGGAGGTTGGGGGTCTAATTTGTCAAGAAAAAGAGGGGAACAAAAATTTGCAGTTTGTAATACTTGATTTTTGTCTTGAAAGCATTTATACATTTCTCAATTTTCAACAATTTTGTTCATTTTTTTATAATTTCCGGTGGTTCTGAAAAGAAATTTACCGGTATATTTGGATAAAGAATATGGTTATTATGGGCTTCATATTAATAGGGTTTTAGCTCTAAAAAGTTAATTTATGTTATAGACTATATTGATAGTACGATTTTGACAGAGCTGATAGAAATATCGATGGTTAAGAGAATTGTGAGATTATTGGATGTAATGTTATACCATGTCAATTCGTATAATGTTCCAAAAATAATATATTTAGAAATTTTTTTTTAATAAATGTTCAACATCAAAGTTTTGTAAAAGCTATTTTAAAATTAGTGGAATTCGTTAAATTTTAGAGTCCCAAAATTTATTTAGAAATTTTTGAACATAAAAATTGTAAATTTCATCAAAATTTAAATTTTATTTAGAAAATTTTTCAAAAAATAATTATAAATTTTTTTTTATTTAAATATAAAGAAATATACGATGACGTGGCGTAAGCATTTAATTGTCAAATTTTTTATTGATGGTGTTATGATAATCTATTCCAAATATTTATTAATTTAATTTACTGAACATTTATCAAATTCCAATGAAAAGTATCAGGTGATAGGAACAATTTTAAAACTCCATTTCAATCATTAAACTTCAGCTTAAGAAAAATCATCAGCTTGTGATAAACGCAGCCTTTAAACGCGTTAATTATTTAGTTAATCTCTAAAATATTTATTCTTCTTGGCAAAGTTAAGTTAACGTTATAATTTATTAGCCCAATTGTAAGCATAACTAGAATCATATTTTTCTTTAGTCCAAAAACGAGGGATTACCCATAATGCTTTTTATTTTATTTTATTTTATTATCTTGATCGTCGAGTTTCGTTTCTATTCTACATCTCAATCGGATACTAAACGGTAAACGATAGACCATCCTAATCAGATGTTATTGAAAATCGAACTCCTGACCTATCCTCTATAAGGAATAGGTCTTTGGCCTTTTCTCTACAATTAGCTTCGCTAACTAACTGGACCAACGCTAATTGGTACTCCTAATACTTTATTAAACGAAAAAGGAACTATCAGGGGTTAAATGATACAAGTTTGAGCCGAACATAACTGAGCTCGGCTTAGTGATTATAGTTATAGTTTGAGGTGATAAGTTTTAACGGACGAACTCGAACTTGGCTGGATTTAAAAAAATTTCAGCTCGGCTGGCTCGTTTGAAACGTCATTTTCGTCTTTGTCATAATGATAGGCAAGTGGCGGTAGTATGTTCAGGTGGCAGAACAGGGACGGACCCAGGCTTGTAGCAGGGGTGTCAAGCGACACCCCTGCTTTTCGGGCCTGGGGTATATATATATATAGCGAAAAAAACAAATAGATTAGACAAAGTTGGCGCAGCGGCTAAGATCGATGGTAGCGCTAGGCGAGACCCAGCTTCGAATCCGCGCGGTGCCACCATTTCCTTTTCTTTTTTTTTTTTTTTTTTTGCCCTAGTCTATCGCGTCGCGTGCCTGAGCCCTGAGGCGCCCCTCATTTCCCCAAATCGCAAATCCAATTAGACCAATTCCATCCGAAATCTCGCCGGCTCAATCATCTCCCCGCCGCGCGGCGCGCCGTTACTCAAACGCCGCCCCGCGCCGGCTGCCAGCCTGCCGCCCCCCTTGGCTAATATCTTGCCGTCTCGCCGTCTCGCCGTCTCTCTCGACTCTCAGACCTTGATCTCGCCGTCTCGCCAGTCGCCCTTGATCTCGCCGTTCGAATCTCGTTCTCGCCGTTTCGCCGTCGCAGTCTCGTCCCTGTTTTTCGCTACCGCGTGCGTTGCACGGCCCGCGACGCGCCGACGCCGCCTACGTGCGCTCCACGACCCGCGCTGCATGCCCAGCTGCCGCGCCGCCGCCTGCTGCAGTGCTGCCCCTGACTAGGTTTTGACACCCCTGCATGAAATTCCTGGGTCCGTCACTGTGGCAGAGCCGGTCAAGGCGGCGCATCTCCACGCCGAAGCTCTCCCTGTTCAGCTTGTTCATGTCGCGCATCCGCTCCACCACAGCTGTGCCGTCGGCCGTCACCGCTTTGCACCACCTCCGCTGCTGCCTGCATCAGATCATTCAGCCGGATAACTCCCTTCTCCACCTTCACCATCACCAGCTCCGCAGCACCTATTCCCCTGCCGTCGCCGGATTCAGCGACGGCAACGCTGACGTTGCCTCCTCGCTTCCCTGCTTGTGCTTCTTCTTTGGCGCTGCACCCCCCATCGCCGTCGTCCTCTGCCCTTGCACCGACCCGCTCGCTAGCTGTCTCAAAATTGCTTATGTTTACAAGTTATTCCTAAAATACTTGAATAAATTACTTAGTCAGTAAAATAAACTATTAAAACTTCAACACAGATCAATTCAACAGTTTACCTTCCAGTATTTCTTTATAATTTTGACAATATCACCAAAGATGCATATTATCAAGATAAAAGAAAAAAAAAATAGTGTATGTATCTCTACGTGCGTAACCCTCGTTTTCCCGTTTTCAGTCCCACAAAATAATGTATAGCATGAAGTTATAATTTCATTGTAGAGAATGAGCGCAATTTGCTTTTGACATAAGATATACAAGCTTTGTGGATCATATAGCGCAATTTGTTATGTTGATAGCCCCACAAATAGACCCAGCCATCAACATTTTTTCAGTTCTAATAATAATCGACTGATGGTTATTGATATCATTTTGGAAGTCTTCCATCCCATCCGATAGGGTATATCAAACCTCTGCTGGTCATCTAATAGACAACACACCACACACACACAAAAAAAAAAAAGAAATTCCACTCATCAGAGGCCCCTGACGGCCCTGAAGCAATCGGGGCCGTCCGCGGCCCCTCAGGATGTGTATGCGCACATCCCGAGGAGCCGCAGATGGCCTCGATTGCTTCAGGGCCGTCAGGGGCTCCTGATGGGTAGCAGCCCTCAAAAATAAGGAAGAAGAAGAACAAAATGGTGTTAATTTCCAGGTTCAAAATAATAGTATTACATGCTATTGTTCCCTTTCACTTGCTAACTAGCATATACACATTTCATGTTTGAATAGATTGCAAGGCTCCTAGGCAAGGCAATGTTTACATATATATATATATATAAATAGTTATGCGACACTATAAAGTTACGGCCAAACATCTATATACCCACTCTCTTGTAGAAGGAAAAACAAAAAAGCCAACCTCCGATGTAAAGTTATAACCTTTTTCAATAGCGAACAACGTCCGTTCGTTTGTTTGGATGTGTTCGGTTTGAAGTCTTGCGCTGCCATTTTTTTCACTGTTATTTGTATGCACGTGTGCTTGCCTGTTGGCTTTTTAGACCAAGAGTAAAACAGCCTTCTCTATTTCGCGGCTGCACACATCTTACACTCCCAAGATAATGCTCGGCGGAATTTATGACTGAATTGTTGTTGTCCACAGACAGCAACTCCCAAAAAAACATCGACTTGTTTATAAATTTGATTCAGTCACAAACTTAAGCTTACAGTGTTGCTGCTGCTCTAACGGCTTGAATGCTCCCTCCCGCTTGTTAGTGAGATCGAAAAATTGACAAGCTCTCCTCATAATACTGAATGTCTGCCTACTAAATGCACTCCCCAAAAACAGCTCCAAAATTTCTGCATAAATTTTGCAAATAGAGCTTGATCTGATTTTCGGCAGAAATTGCTGCAAATTTTATGCTTGTGTCGTCTCTTGTTTCTTCGTTAAAGCAAAAAGCTGCTGCTTGGCCCTGGAACATATGATCAGCTTGACAGATTAGTTCAGATGGTCCTCCATTTTCTTTTGTTTTTTGGTTTTTTTTTTTTTTTTGTGTAATTCTTGTTTGCTCATATTCTGCTTCTTTTGTACACTATCTGATTTCTTGCTCGGTACACTATTGTGCTCGTATACTCGTGTGTCTTAGATTTTACTTCTTCATATTGAAGGTCCTATGAAACAGCATCTCCCGGGCCACGGTTGTGTATATCTTACCCTTTTGGATCCCATCTAGACGGAACTTATCACTGGGTTATTATTGTTGTTGTAGACTTGTAGTGGTGGTCCTCTACCATGATCCATGCACATTTTGTAGCTGGAATACCATGTAGCAATATAGTTGTAAGCATTTATTTCACATGATCAGCTAGTAAACAAAACTCACAAAAGCAGACTAATCAATCATGCTATCAATTTTTGGGATACAAAGTTGGCAAAAATCATGCAGATTATCGTGTATGTGTGTGTGTGTGTGTATGCTTCTAGCGGAATTAAAAGATGAATATCCTATTTTGAAACCTAATACTGATTTAGGTTGTACTGATTTAATATATAACTAAAAATTCTTTTCTGGCACAATATATACAGTAGAATCATACTATAATCAAGAGCAATCCATCTAGCCTTGCCATTTTAATTACCACCTAAAACAGTCCGTTAACTATATTAGCACCCAGTCATTTGGTAATAAAAGTGAACCCCCCTCTGTAAATAGATAAAATCAAATTATAATAAAATCCTTATGTAGGGAAAGATTTTTTGGGAAGAGGTAATTTATATACTCGTACGTCATATACAGCTACTTAATCGCTAAGTATTTTTATGAGAAGATTGCTATGTTTTCCCATGTTTACACCTACCTTGATATAATCGACACCTATAGACAACAAGACGAACAACAGTGCAAGACCCAAATGGCATGTGACTTTTTTGTGCCCAGCAAGGCCCCTTGGGACTATTTTGGGTGAAGATGTTTGGATCATTTAACATATTTTTCCAGATTAATCAAAATTAGTCCTGTCCTCCTGCAAAGCACGGGGTATATCATTAGTATATTATTACTACTAGAAGATGCAAAATGATTGTCTACTAACTACAGTATTAAAAGTTCCTCTTCCAATGTATATTTAAATTTGATTAATAGCATTTTATGAAAGCAAAAAACAAGTTCATCTTATTAAATTACCCACTTCCATAAGGTAGCTCACTTCAATCTGCTCC